>JAPQRP010000019.1:30270962-30282438 GCA_037367295.1 Apogon hyalosoma | reverse complement strand
ACACACACACACACACACACACATATATGTATATATATATGTGTGTATGTGTATATATATATATATATAAGAATAGAATATATTCTATTCTTTTCTATCCCATTATTTTCCTTTTACTCTATTTTCTTATATTTCTTTATATAAAAGTGTCATGTAATCATGCTGCTCATACATACCCTTAAATAGCCCCCCCTAGGGGACAAATAAAGGTTTCTGAATTTAATTGAATTGTCTCTTGCACCTGACTAACAAAACTTATTTGTTCTAAAATATGGTCTCATAAGACACAAACAGAATGGGTGGGACTTCACCTCTCCATTTCCTGAACACTGAATAAACCACACCTACTTTCCACCTTTAACAAGCTCATTACATAACAAAACAAAGCAAATAGTTATAGTAGCACATCTGCATCTTACACCACATTCTCAAAAGTTTCCTTAGTTGACATTAAAACTACACTGCTTGATAGATTTTTGGCATCACTGAGCAGAAATTCCAGAGAAAATGTTGTGATTGGACAGGAAACAATGAAACAACAGTCAACCCCATAGACGTGCATTTTTAAACCAGCTATCAACATTTGTAAATATGTATATATAGATGGAATTGTAGACTTCTTAATAATGTTTTCCAGAAATTACAATCCTATATAAGTATTTATCAGTTTTTATGCTTAGCTAAGATACCAAGACTTGGTTCAATTAAGAAAAAAAAATGATTTAAAAATCACCCTAATTGTGTTTAGTAATGTTTAAACCACACTCTTTTCTTAACTCTAACTAAAGCTGTTTTATGGGAAATAGACAAGAACCAGTTTCCTGGATTCCTGGAATTTGTGGATTTTTCTATCCATTTTCCATCTCCACCATCTTCTACGAGTGGATCCTTGATGACATGGTACACTGAGATTACAGTCATCCGTGGTCTGGCATTGAACAGATTTAGACAGTAAATACCTTGCTTAGCTCTATCGTAAACAGATCCGATCGGATAGGACTGACACTGATCTTGTTATGTTGTGTCCTCTTGGAGGAGAAGCAGGATGGAGTTTAGAGCTTGTTAGTTGAGTTACTTGATATTCTCTTGTCCCAGATAGAGCCAAATTCTTCCCTTTTCATAACTTTCCTTTGTTTCTGTAGTTGCTGTTTAATATTTGACATTCTTGATAGTTTGGAAAAACTTGTGGTTAATTTCTTTCTTTCTTTGTTAGCTGTTCTTATCACTGAGATCTCATTTGTACAGTGCAGACCTTTATGCCAGGACCTGTTAGTTGGTTGTTATTTGGTGATTATTGCATGTGTCATACTTAAGACTATGTCTGCACTAATTTAAAACACATACTTCTGCTCAGTTTACACCTACACTATAATCCACCAGTGACGTGGGGTGAGGTTCATGGCTGGTGACACTGACGCTTTCAGAGTCAGATCTACAAGTATATGAACCCAAAAGGGTATCGTATTCACCATTTGATTGGAAACAGTTAACAGGTTATGCTGCATATCTCATATCAGCATTCTTTACACATACATGACACATATTTCATTGTAGGTTAAAATTTTATTTTCAGTCAAATTATGTTGGATATGTAATCTTCCATCATGAAATGAAGGCGGGACAAGAAGAAAAAATAAACGAACCGCAGCACTAGACTTGTAGCTTGTGCAGTCACATAAAGGACCTGTGTGCTCCTGAGCGCCTCACTGAGTGCCTTTTTTATGTGTTTTTGTGATTGATCTGGAAGACTGAACAACTAACATACATAGGTTTTATACATTATCCAAACTATGGAAAGTCAGGACATATAATCAAAGTGTTTGAAACCATTTTATTGGTGATATATAGACATCAACACACTCTAATGCATGGGATGAAGCACAGTTTGTGAGGGATTACTCATTCAACATGAGGCAGAGCTCACTGCAACTGCACCACTAGTCTCTTCCCTGTATTTGAATGGGCAATGCACAAATTCTACAATTTTGAATTGAAAAATAATCAAAATTATTGGAACCACAGAAAATAAATTTATAGTACAGATCTTTTTGTGATGACAGGTGAGGCTCTGCCTCCTCTAATGTCACTGCTGTCCATACAATTCCAGCAGCTTAGGATCCATAAAACCGATATGTTTGGAAATGCTGTTCAGCTTGTTTAGTTTAGGTGAGTAGACAAAAACAGAGACTTCTGGAAACAATGACACAAACATCCACACTGACTACTGACTGTATTCACAACAGGTCGGCTGTTTTTGAAACAATCTGTAACATTTCCTGTATCCATCAGATTTTTTTCAGCCTTCTGGTCATATGATACAGTAATTTTAGGATGCATGGATATTACCTCCCATGTCTGGATGAAAATGTTATTAATCTGTTTGTGGCCTGAGATATTATACTTTCAGTTGAGAGGATCTGAATGAATCAAGGCTCAAATCAAATTCACGTACATTACAAAGTATTCATATAAGATAGTCTGTGTTTGAAATAATTAATTAATAAAAGCATATCATTTCATTATCACATTTATTTTACATGGCAGGTATTTTGCCATTTGACAAACAAAAAAGATCATAACTTTTGCCCATCGTCTGCCATCTTGTCCCAGAGTTAGATTGCTCTCTTTAATCCCATCAGTCAATCTCTGTAAGCCATGAAACAGGACCTTCATCTTGATTGAAAGATGAATAAACACAGGGAGCATGGTCACAGTTGGAAGTTTTCTGGAGAACATCTTTATAAACCAAAAGAACAGACAGAATTAAAAACTATACTATCTAGTCATACTGATAATCTTAGTTTAATTTGGACAAGTTTGAGATCTTTTATCTGTCTCAGTCCACAGTGCAACAGTAATGTTTAATTTTTACCCTGCATAGCATTACAAACATATTTACCAAAAGAATATGGACGTTCTAGTCAAAAATTTACAAAACACAATGTTTTAAATGAAACTTCTTTTCTGAGTGGATGAACCAGAGCAACTGTAAGATATTTTTCTTGGATTATCATGTTCCTGATGCCCTGGGTTTTAGTATTATTTACTTACACTCTACTGGGGTGACAGAGTTCTCATAGTGTCTGAGAAACGAGCCTTTATTTACCAACAAAAGTAAGAAAATAAGACAAGTTACTGCTACTGGTCTGATGGTTTGCTCATGTTGGGATTCTCTGGGATTTAATTCCACAGGGTTTACATTTGGTTTACAAGTCTCTTAGAGTTGACCTAAGTGATCAGCATCATTGAACAACCCCACTTCAACCTCCTGTCTGAAGAACCTTTGTTGCATGTTGTTCCACCTCTGTCTCTATTAGTTTATTATCTTTCCATTTCCTTTGTAATAAATGAAAGAGCATCTGTGTGATGCTGTGTTTTGATACTTCTTAGACCTGTAGGGAAACTCCTATACTCCCTTATATTCACTCAGAGTTCAGTCCAGTCTACCCACCACTTTCATTCATTCATCTTCTGAACTGCTTTGTCCTCGAGAGGGCTGCGGGGACGCTGTAGCCTATCCCAGCTACCTATGGGCAAAGGCGGCGTTCACCCTGAATGTATCTCCAGTTCATCACAGGACTGACATATAGAGACAAACAACCAATCAGTTTTACATTCACACTTATGGGCAATTTAGATTAACCAATTAACCTATATTACCACTTTCATTTGGAGCTGAAATCAGGGTAAAAATGCCAGAAAACTTAAGTATATACTTTTGCTCTGCAGCTGTCTCCTCTCGGTCCAAATCCAAATACTACTTAAAAGTAAATAAATATAAATAACCTGACATAATTTCTCACCACTTTTCCAAGCTTCTATGTTAAACCATGAAGCAGAGCAGTTGGCTGATGCCATGTCCTCACCAATGTACAGTTAGATATTACAGATACTTCTGTTAAAATGTCCATACAACCTTTATTTTATATGCTATTCACATTTTTCACCAAAGTTTGGTCCTGTGGGGATTCAGGTCTCTATGACAAGTTAAATCACAATCTCACTAGTAAGATCATTTATAAGTGTTAGTTTTGGGCTTTGGTGTGTGTTCATATTAGAAAGATTATATTAGTGCATAACTGTAATAACTGTGATTTTCTGCCACTAATTCCCTGACTTAAACATTTGTATGATCTATATTTGATGTTTCAGGTGTCATTAGACAAATTAGGCATCCACAAATAGGGATGCGACGCCATTATCCCTTTCTAATCTCCTCTTTTTCCACATCCACACTGATGAACACAAACTTAAGTTTTTAAACATCTTTACATTGCTTACATATGAACAGGTCCAGGCAAAATATTTGCATTAGAGAATCTGACCATGCATTCATCTTCTGAATCCACTTTATCCTCACGATTGTGGGGGTCCCAGCTACTTATTCAAAGGTGGGGCACAGAGTCACCAGTTCATCATAGGGACGAACAACCAATCACTGTCACCTTCAGTAGGTAGTGGGAGGAAACCGGAGAGAACCCACAGAAAGGTCCCTGGTTGGAATCGAACCCAGGACCTTCTTGCTGTGAAGCGACAGTGCTGTCCACTGCACCACTGTATCACCCAGAATCTGATCAATGCTCAGTAATTATAACAGTCAGTCATTGTATTTAACTTCCCTACCTGCCTGAAAACAGCTGTGATTCACCAATATCTGCATTATGGGGTACATTTTCCAAAGCTCACAGATGTGGGTTGAATTCGTGTTTCCTCTCTCAACTTTAATTACAGTACACTGAAAGGTAATAATTATTTTTTCCAAATAATAGCAATTATGTCAAACTCTGGAGCTTAAAGTAACTCATTTGCCTTTACATGACGGAAAACTTAGAGACACAGAGTTGACTCCACATCTACTGTATTTCACATGACTAAAGCTATATTAGCTATATAAAGCTATATTATATGATGACACCTGAGTTGATGGAAAAAGCTGTGAGATACAGTTGAATTTAGAGTGATTCATCACATGAGCATCGTCAACACTCCCTTCAGGCTGCTTACATATGAATCAGATTTTGACATTTTACATGCTGATTGACTAATAAACATAGGTGCATCTGGTCAATCGCGGACATGGAGCGGAGACAATGTGATCATTATAGTCGGTTTGGCCTCTGGGTCGGATAATGAAGTGTAGAGAAAGGAAGAAAAGGGGGAGAATGAATGAAAAAATGAGCAGTGAAGGGAGCAAGAGATAAAAGGATGATGAGGGTAAGATGATGACAGGAGGCGATAGAAGGGAAGGAGACTGTAACCGTTTTACAGGGAGACAGAGATGTTATGTGTGGGTGTGTGGTGTTGGTGGGGGGAGGCAGTGTGTAAGAGAAGAGCAATAAGGCCAGGGTTTTTCAAGGAGACTCACTTTCACTGTCACATTGATCAGACTACTGCATCACACACTCACACACCCGGCACCCCTGCTCTTCCTGCACTCTCATTAGGGCCGCTGTGGAAAAAGATAACACTGAAGTGTAGCCATGAGGTTATTTTTAATTTCAAGGGTTGTTTCTGCTTTGATTGACACAGACTGTTAAACATCGTATGAAATGTGTTTGTGTTGTCTTGCTGAGAGTTAATGGTGCACTGTGTAGAACTGAGAGAGATCCATTTGCAGGAAAGGAATGCAATATTCATAATTACATTTTCATTAGTGTATAATCACCTAAAATAATAATCACTTTGTTTTTGTTACATTGGAACAGGTCATTTATATCTACAGAATGACTGGGGTGAATGTTGTACTACTGTGTTTCTCAGAACAGAGAAAGCAAACACTGACTCTAGTAACATTTTTAGTGGCCTTACTTTCCTCTTTCCAACTGGAAAATGACAGTGAGTAGAGCTGTATTTTTCATTGAGTTTTTCTTATACAGCCTAGTATCACAAATCAGAAATTCACCTCAAACACCCACTAACCTTTGACCCTCAGTTCAAGTGCGGAAAAACTCCCTGTAAAACTTTAACAGTAGAAACATTGGGACGAGCCACAGAGGAGGGATTCCCTCTCTAGGACACATAGACAGGGCAGTGTTGTTTGTACAGAAATTTGGATGAAAATGTAAACATATTATGTTCGGTAAGATTAATAAGGAGGTATTCAGTCTGTTACAATCAGCAACATGTCAGCCTTTAAACAAGGCTATTAATCAGTGTTTGTGATGAGGTTAAATATGTTGTCAAAGTAAAAAAAAAAAAAAATTATTCTGGTCAATAGTGATATTTGTTTTAGTATAAAACCTGATTTTTGGTCCTAAGTAAAAGTTGAAGAATACATATGCTTATTTGTAGTTTTCAGACTTAACAAGGTGTAACAAGACAAAATCACACCTGAAATTGTCAATTTTAAGAGTTACTTCTTAGTTTGTTCATTTTGTTTACTTAAATTCAATGTTGAGAAAACCACATTATTCAATAAAATAAAATAAGTGAAACATGAATGCTCATTCAACAAATTAAAAACAACAAAAAAGTTATTCATTTGAGCATATGAAAAGCAACAGTGTTAGGAATAACATGTTACAAAAGTAATGCATTACAGTAACAGATTACTTTTGCTGTAATGCAGCAGTGTAAGGCATTACTAATCAGTTTTCAGTAATATTTTACTTGGTACATGTTCAATAGCGCTTGTGTTACAACACACTTTTCACCCAAATTTTAACTGCTCAAAGGAGAAAAACAACAACAACAAAAAAACAGCAAGACTGCAAGACCTTATGGAATCAAAAATGTGTACAGTTCTATTTCCTGTTGGTGTTCAGCCAATGGGTGAAGGTGGCAGAAGACAGTCCATTGTCCACATAGACGTATGCTCATTACTAACCCTAACCCTCCTTTACAGAAGCCAGTTAGCATGATCCCCGTGCTCAGCAATGACAAGGGAAGCTAACGGTTCTATGACTTGATAGAATTCTTTATCAATTGCAGATTTATCTGCCAGTGTCCTCGGCCCCTGTTTGAACATGTAAAATGTTGAAAAAAATCCAAGTGTTCCTGCTGGGATTCAAATATGTAGACTGTAGCATTACTTACTGAGCTATCCATCCACATGTATTTCAGGGGTGCAAATTTATGCATCCCAAGGCTCTACTATGTCTTGTATGATGAGAGTGTATGTAACTCAAAAGAAATACAGGAGTCATGTAATGTATGACTCCTGTCCCAGTGAGACAGTAATATTGTAGGGTAAGGAATTACTTTTACATGACAGTAACAAGTAATCTGTAATGGATTACAGTTTGGAAGTAACTTGCAAAACACTGTTTATCAAAGTGCTGTACATGGAAATAAATTGGAGTAATCAATATCTGCTTCACATATACAAAGACTGTACAACCATAAACAGAATTTTAAAGCACACTTTATTAACAACTAGACAAAACTAGCCGTCGGAAGTGACAGCTAGGGGTATATCCCTGAACGCCCCCCATCCTTAACCAGACAGCTATGATGTCATGACGTGAGGCATCCCCAGGTCATGACTTTTCATTTGCATGTGATTTGAAGTCAATCAGACAAATAGTTCCAGAGATATGAACAAAAGAGTGTTTAGTGATTTTAAACTTTTGAGCGGCCCCTTATGGCCAGTCTAGAAATGGTAAATCATCCAAAATTGAATCAGTTCTTCCGCTCCATGATATTGATTGATATGGAAAATTTGGAATTTCTAAACCCAATATTTTTCAAGTTATAGCGTTGACATGAAGGATATCCGGCGGTGGCGGTCGGACCAAAAACATAATATCCCCAAAACTGCGTTTGGGGATATAATTACCATGATGTAGTGTAAAGTTAGATTTCAATGTGATGGAAAATTATGTAATATTTGCATCCGGTCCTAAAATCAAGACAGTTCTCTTACTTGTATGAAAAAATATGAAACTAACACAAGTTTGTAGTTAGCATAGAAGATGAAACAGGTAGCCTCTGCCTCAAGGTAACAAAACCTTACTAAATACCACGTATCATTTTAATTGTAAATTAAATAAAGATGGGCTTTTTGGGGGTTACATGCTGAACTAGTACTTGCCAGCCAGGATCTGTGAACTTCTGCATCTCTGTTAATTTCCCTTAGATGTTTACTGCAAGAAGTCACAACATCTGGAAAATATAACCCTCCCTAAAACCACAAGTTGACTCTTTTTATTGATGGATGTTTGTGTAATGAATGTACGTTTCTGAACTGACTCCTCCTGATTCAAGTTTATATGCCAGACTGAGGAAACCAGCAGACACACAGAAAAACATGACAGCAGTACTGATCTTTGTGCTTTTCTGTTTGTCAGCGTCGTTTCTCTGACTAATAACCCAAAAATTGTAACTTAAAAATAGCCCAAATGGAATAATCACAGCGTCTAATTTAAAGACTCACACAGGTACAGAGGCTTATGCATAAGATGAGGTGTTATTTATAATGCAGTGACAATATGGGTACAGAATATATTAGAGTTGTTGTCTTTGTTCTGCATCGGCTCCTGGGAGGGGATTTAAAAAGGGGGCAGGGCAGATGTAAAATAAAGGAGCTTGGAAATTTTAGTTAAAAGGAAATATCTTCATGTGCACAAAATATATAAATAACCACAAACAGAACACACATTGGCATTAGCACACAGACACACACACACACACACACACACACACACATAGGGCTACAGGGTGTGCCCAGCATCAGCCAGACTGTGCCTGCTCCTCTTCCTCCCGATGCCCTTATTGGTTCCTGCCCAATCTGGCCGTCCAATCATATTGAGCAGAGCGAGGCTGTGCATAGACTTGCAAATAATCTGTGGTTTTACAATAGCACCCTAAAACCACCACTATGTCTGGTCCTCGCTCTGTTCATTTCTTGATTCTCCAAAAAGTAATGAGTGTCATGGGCTGAAAATAAATGACCTGTCAACTTAGTCACCCATCTACTGCTGCTGTATGTTACCTCTTTGTTTACTGTAAGAAATCCCACCTTACATGGGGCACATTATGATTTACATCAACTCATTGTTGTGTTTATCTATTTGTATGTTTTTGAGAAATACATCTGTAAAATGCGTTGTGGTTTTCCCAAGCCTTGTCGTTTAGTGGAGTAGAGGTCTATAAAGCTGTAGTGAATTATTAAGCAGGGTGAATTATGGGGCTGGAGTGAGAGAGAGACAGAAACAGAGGGAGAGAGAGAGAGGTCTGGACAAAAATAGGTCAACCTAACACTGGCAACCCAGGGAAGTAGAAATGATTCTCTCTCTGAGGAAGGAGCTTTGTGTGTGGGTGTGTGTGTGTGTGTGTGTGTGTGAGCGGGTGTGTGGGTGTGTGTGTGTGTGTGTGTGTGTGTGTGTTTGATTGTGTAATTGTCAACAACTCATCATGCTAATTTATATCCTAAAACAATTTAAGAGCAAAGATTCCCCCTGAAGCCATGAAAGGCAGCTAAATGTCAATACACAGGTTCATCTAATTTGTCTCAAAATGTGGAAACACCAGCGTCCACAAATAATTTAAGTCTAGACAAAAAAATTCATGCACATATGCAGGTTTTTGATTTACTTCTAAGTTGAGTAATGGTAATAAAACACTGCATTTCTTAAATCAGCGGTGTCAAACTCATTTAAGTTCAGGGGCCAAATACAGCCCAATATGATCGCAAGTGGGCCGGACCAGTAAAATAATAACATAATAAACAATATATACTATACACATATAGGAATACAGTTTATAAATAATGTCAACTGCAAACTTTTCTTTTTGTTTTAGAGTAAAAAAAGTAAAATTACATTATGTAAATGTTTACATCTACAATCTGTCCTTTGGTTGTAACAGTATGATTATGTACATTACAACTTACAGATCACAGTGGATCTACAAATACACAAAACATTTAGTAACAGGCAGAATATTGGTAAAATTGCATTTAATCCTCTTAAGTCATTTCATGTTGTTCATATTTGTTAAGGTTATTCACATTTGTTTGTGAAAGGATAGATTTAAACATTTTCATGTGATTTTACTCTTTTTTTTTTTTTTTTACACTGAAACAAAGACAAAAATCTGGATGTGTCACTATTTATAGGTTATTATGATAGTATTTTACTGGCCTGATCCACTTGAGATTGAATTGGTCTGTATGTGGAACCTGAACTAAAATCATTTTGACACCTTTGTTTTTTGCATTTGATAAATTCATCCCAAGGCTGGATTGGACCCTTCGGGGGGCCAGTTTTGGCCCACGGGCCCTATGTTTAACACCCCTGTCTGAAATACTGAGGGAGACTCACTTTTCACCAAATAACCTTGATTTTCTTTTCTGTGAACTGAAGCCTGTCTGGTGTTCAGATCTTGTCCTTTTAAAGTGCATAAGTCAAATAGAGATGTTAAGCCTTTCATACATTAACTCTTCATTACCTTCTGAACCGCCTTAACCTTTAGCATATTTAGAGCTTGCATTAACGTCAATCCTGAGCTATCCGATCTTAAGTGGTCAGCTATGTCCACACCTGACGTTAAAATGTGCCCCCAAATATGTCTCGAGACACTTTCCCACACAATATGAAAAAAAAAAGCTCATCCTCAGCCTAGAACGTAGGAGAATTCTTTTCAAGTTGAAGCTGTTTTTCCAGTGCTCTCAGGAACCACTGTTAATATTTCATTGTGGGCTTCTTGAAATGTTCAGATGTCTTTAAAACACTTTAATATGACAGTCGGGGTCTTGAGTTTCATTTACACATGCAATGTAAACTGAGCAGAGTCTGTCAAGCACTCCCAGGATGTACTTGTTCAGATTACCAGACCATCCCTGAAAGCATCTTCAGTGCATCCCTAAGTGTGTTTACATCTGCCCTCAGAACTGTCTGCATGTTTCAGGTCTCTCAGGTCTAAAGAGCTCCTTAAACACAACGTGGTACTGAAATCATTCCTCATGATCACATGGTCGTCATATGCTGGAATCACACTGTTGTGATAGATTTGTGGACCTTCATGATGTGAATTTCCTGTTCCAACACATCTCAACTGGAGTGAGATCTGGTGATTGTGAGATTCCTAAGATTATGACTATTGTGCTGTAGCATTTAATACTAGTGAAAGTATTTAATACTATTCAAAAGACGGCTATACTGTGGCTGAACAGGTATGGATGAATATTGTTTATACTAGATCAGGGGTGTCAAACAAATGGCCTGCGGGCCAAAACCAGCCCGCCACAGGGTCCAATCTGGCCCGTGGGATGGATTTATGAAATGCAAAAATTACATTGACAATTACAAGGTTGTGAAAATCATTTTAGTTCAAATAATGACAACAAACTTTTCTATTTGTTACAGTGTAAAAAAGCAAAATTACATCAAATCGTTTACATTTACACTTATGTATTTGGCAGATGTTTTTTTCCAAAGCGATTTACAGGGGAAGATTAACAATTAAACTCTCTCTCTCTCTCTCTCTCTCTCTCTCTCTCTCTCTCTCTCTCTCTCTCTCTCTCTTCTCTCTCTCT
>JAPQRP010000019.1:30234290-30270862 GCA_037367295.1 Apogon hyalosoma | reverse complement strand
CTTATAATTCCCTTAATCATATCCATCCATTTCTCCATACAGTATGCAGGGCACTTCAGTCAGGGTGAATGAAAGTAGCTTGGAGAAAGGGAACACGCTGAGAGGTCTGAACCGAGTCAATGCAGCAGGTATGATGCACACAAAAACACTCACACACACACACCACGGCTTGGCCATATAGCAGCACATTTGCAAGGAGCAGACTTTTAATGGACTAATGCACTGCACTAGGTCATCAGTAAAGAGGGACATGATAGCTCTGTCATCACTTTCTGTTTAATGAAGAGCACATAATGTATGGAGAAAGTGATTGATTTGCATCAGACCGCACTCCCATCTAGTCAGCTCGAAGGGCAACTTGGCTGGATCCGTAGGCCTGCTGTGGACATTCAGAGCACAAATCGGACGGCATTGCCACCTCTGTATAATATACCTCCACCTCCTCCGCTTGTTCACTTCACATTGAAATTCAACACTGTGCTCTTTGTTTTGTTTTGTTTTTTCCTCATGTCTTATTCACCTTTTAAAACAGTAATAGATAAATAAATAAATGGCACAGACAGAAATAATGGGTTTCTCACACAAAACAATGACGCATATTAGTACGCACAGTGCGCCTCAGATCTCCATTTTAGGGATATTAAATGCAGCAATTAGGGTAGCGCTGCAGATATACAGAGGCTGCACTGGTGGAACTTCCTGCAATTAGAGGCATGGCACTCTGTGTGAACTCTCGAAGGTGTCAGAGCTCATATCTCCCCCCTCCACCTGATCAGAAAGGCCCTGTGCCGGAGTGAAGGAGGGGTGGAGGGTAAAGGAGAGGAGTGGGGGAAGGAGGGCTGAGGCAGGAGACTCAAGGCTGTTGGCATGTGTTGTTTTCCACTACGTGATCCCTATACCGATGCGGTCGGCATTAATTTTTGATGAACCATCGGCACAGCATCCTCCCCTCTCGCCCTCTCATCCCATCCCATCTCATCCCATTCTCTCTCTCTCCTCTCTCCAGGCTTTCTCACCCACATATGTAAGCTTGCTTTCGTATACCGCATGCTGCATTTCTTTGCTTTGGAGCATCAGTCTCGTCTCCTGGAACCTTGGTGTCTTTGTCAAAGTAGCTGAGAGGGGTTCAGGGATTTGGGATGAACTTCTCTTTTCTGATCCTGCGTCTGCTTCTGAAAGCTCAGCAGAGATTTCAATACAAATCAGTCATGGCGTTTGTTGAGTGTCAATAGTTGCTGGGCTCGAATGCATGCTAAAAGTGGTTTGTTTTAAGCATCATGTCAATTAAACTACTCATATGTGTTTTTTTACACAAGGAAATCACTATAGAAATATGTAAGTGTTATTGCACTTTAAAGGCTGTTGTCACCCGTTTTTCTTGCTCTGCTACCTTTTGTTGCAGCTTTTGATTGAAGCAGTGTACACTTGTATCATTCTTGTATCATCAGTACATATTGTTTGGTGATCTTGCAAAGCACAACTCTACCCAACTTCATCTTCAGCTGAAGTCAGTTGAAGAGAGCTGCATCTTCACTCCCACTGCTGTCAGCAGCGTGAGTGAGTTTACACAGTGTGAGATAAGGTTTTGTAACTCCAGTGATCAGACTGAATGGCAGAATTTCACTGATGCTTAGTCAGTTATCGCAGTCTGTTCTATCCACTGAATTTACAGATCATTCATCAGGTCATACTCAATGCTGTGCACTTTTAATCCACTCCTGATTGTATACCCTGTGTGCCTCATTTACACTTTATCAGAAATGCCTTCTCATATAAAAGCTAAGATTGGGCATCATGGCCTAAGAGCTGAATCTAGATTTGTATGCATTTTTTGCAGTATTATCTGTAATGTGGGATTAACTGATTTTTTTTTTTTTTTTAAATTTACATTTATGCATGTGGCAGTTGCTTTTTTCCAAAGCGATTTATAGGGGAAGATTAACAATTAAGCTCTCTCTCTCTCTCTCTACTTCATTTGTAAAGCACTTTAAAACAACCACAGTGGACCCAAGTGCGGTACAGAAGAATAAATAAAAAACAAAATAAAAGAAAAAAATACAAGAATAGATTAAAGACATAAAACAGCAGTACAATTAAAAACTGTCGTACAGAAGAATAAAAAAGCTGTCTACATGAATGAAAAATAAAGCATGATTCAAAGACAGGGTTCCCGTGGGGTCTTAAAAAGTCTTAAAAGTCTTGAATATACAAATCTGCATTTAATACCTTAAAAAATCTTTAAAAGGTTTTAAATTTAATATGGTAGGTCTTAAGTTATGTTGCTATAAAACTGTTTGCTGTATTGTGTTTAAATGTGTTTGGAAAATGTCCAAACTGCAAAGAAAGTAACAGTTCCAACCTGAGAATTTATATTGAAATTAGGAACCAATTATCGTTAACTTTGCAGCCCCAGGTGAGAAATGACATGGAACAGTGGGAATCAAGGCATTGAAATAAAGAAGTTCATTTTCCTGAAGTTTAAGAGTCACAAATTTTTGCCAGTTTGGCCATGGAATAGTAATTAAATTCTGTTCTCAGTAGTCTTAAAAAGGTCTTAAAAAGTTTTAAATGTAATTTGTAGAAACCTGTAGGAACCCAGCAAAGATCTTGAGATAATCTATAAACTATATACACTGTCCACCCCCCCACCCCCCAAAAAAAAAATCTAATACACAGTGCTGTGCAAAAGTCCTAGGCCAACAGTAGGTTTGTTGGTTTAGTAAAGTTATTATGACCACATATATGCTTTTCTCAGTCTGTGCATTAAGATACAATCTGGTTATATGGGAGGTATGTACAGCAGTAAAAACAAAACCGTCCGTAAACCAAAGTGTAACTTCACTTTGGATTTCCTTTTTTTTAGTGTGACCTCACTTTGCACTTACTATGTCTTTAACCCTGATAATATTAGATTTTTTGCATTAATATTTTACCTGGTTTCATTCAGCACATGTCAGATGTTTTATATTTGTTTGTGCTGCTTCTCATCACAGGACCAGGGGTCACACTAATGAGTGACTTCAACCTTTAGAACCTGTTTGGTTGTGTTTTTTTTTTTTGTGTGTGTGTGTGTGTGTTTTAAGGCTGTGCACATATTTCCTGTATTTTCTTGGTGTATCTGAAGAAAAGAGAATGAGGAAAAAATATATTCATTTCGACCCTGCTAAAATAACAAAGCTAATGGTGACCTAAAACCTTTGCACAGTACCAGAGGTAATATCCTTCCATTGGATAAATACTGCAGTGATAAATATGTTTTGCAACTACAACAACTTCTTTAACCTTCACTAATGCAGTGAGTAGCTTTTCGTTTCTTAAACAACCAGCAGTTTGACAGAGAACATTGGCCAGGCCTTGGGATCCTCTTTGTTGGCCCCTGGTCCTTGGAGGGGTTGTGGTTGTGGTTGCATAGCTGTATTCATCGCTGAGTGCACCTCAGTCTCTTTGCCTTATTACCTCTGCCAAGGAGGTTATGTTTTCATTGGGGTTTGTCTGTTTGTCTGTTAGCAAGATAACTCAAAAAGTGATGGAAGGATTTTGATGAAATTTTCAGGAAATGTTGATACTGGCACAAGGAACAAATTATTACATTTTGGTGGTGACTGGCGGGGGGGATCTGCCTTGGCGGAGGTCTGCGCTGTCAGAGTGCTTTTCTAGTTCTCTTTGCTTTTCACTGATGCAGTCACTCTGTCGCAGGAGATTAATGTGAACAACTGATGTTGTGTGGATTTGTTGCTGGTGTTATTTGTGCTGTGGTTGTTTATGATATGTTGTTCATGTTTTCGTTTCTTATATTTTTCATTTAATAGGTCTTATTTATTTAATTTTATTTTCAATTATTTCTTTTCTGCTCAGTTTACTCAGTTCTTGTTCTAGTTATTGTTATCATTATAATTACCACCATGGTTATTATTGTTAGTATTGTTTATATCTTCATGTGAGGGTCTTTGTCACCTTCTTTTTCTTTTTTCTTCTCCCCCTGTCTCTCTTCCCCCTTTCCTCTGTTTCCCCGTTCCTTCTTTTTTTTTTTTTTTTTTTTTTTTTGAGAATTTTATTTTTTCATTTGGAAAGATACTTTACAACAGACAACTAAGCACATTTGTATACCATGTCTGAAAAATCAACAGTGGTAAAGCATGAAATTTAACATACACACGTTCCATACAAGTTCTCTGCTTAAAAAAACAAACTGTTCTTAAAGTAAGTTTTTTCAGAATTTTATTTTTTCATTTGGAAAGATACTTTACAACAGATCCCCCTGTTCCTTCATGTCAGGTCCAGCATCAAAATGTGGTTCAACAAAACCCAAAATAAAGACAATGGGATATCAAGGGAAGCCTCATATACGTTATGAAGCTCCCCTTGGCAAAGCAAAATATGGTGAGCTGACTACCTGAATATACTGAACGACCAGGTTTGGGTTTTTTCCTTCCCACATGACATGGGCATATTTCAAGATGACAATACCAGGTTTCATCACATTGTAAAAGGGTGGTTTAGGGAGCATGAGACATCATTTTCACACATGGATTGGACACAACAGAGTCCAAACCTGACCCCGCTGTGAATCTTTTGGATGTGCTTGAGACGACTTTACACAGTTGTCTGACTTTCTCATCATCAGTACAAGATCTTAGTGAAAAATTAATGCAACTCTGGACGGATATAAGTGTTGCGATATAAATATTGTGCTGCAGTGACTGCATCCCGAAAGGCAATAACAAAAGGGCACTTGTGAGGGTTTTTGCAAGCATTATTTAGGACAAAAATAGGGAGAGGAGTAATTTTAACTAAAATAAAGCTCCACTGATGAGCACTGACTGGACAAGTATATTCACAGTGAATATATTACAACATGTAGCACCCTGTTGAGCAAGAAGGGTCTCCAGAGGAAGCACCATTCTCCATTTTGAGTGTACAAAACATGACCGTGGCAAAAGAGTGTTACATTTGGGCCTGGCTGGAGCCTTTTCTTACTGGTATCGACAAGGTATGTTATGTGTCCTGTGTTCTGATAATCCTTAGCAGCCATCATCATCAGACTCTTATGTTGTTATTTAACTGATAACTGTAACTAAATAAAGCTTAGGTGAAAATCTTTACCAGTGACATTTTGAAAATGACAAGTCCTTAATATCAGGGTAGTAGTTCTTTTGAAGTGCAGTGAAAGCAGTGGCAATTTTGATTTTTGGAGAACATACTTGCCTATTTAAGCCAGCGACAGCAGTAATCTTCATATAGTTTTAAATATATCCAGTAAATGGCACAGAATACCATTCTAGCACATTCCTGACAAATAGCATTGTTACAGGCTTCCAGCAGCTTTTTGCTCCAGTGATCAGCGGGCCAAGCGACGCTTTACAGGAGTGCAGCAAGCAGACTGAGGGATATAAAGAGCAACACATACATTTAACTTTTCTATTAAAGTGTGAAACAGGGGATTTATAGAAAAGGACAGGCGGATTTATCCTTTCCGTGCTTGTAAATGCTGAGCATGCAATTACCCCTATAATAGAGGCGTTGTGTCCAAATTGGAGCCATTAAAGTGATTTAACAGTGCGTGGATTGGCCCTGGCATTTGCGAGGATGTGTACACATGGGTTGTAGTGGAATGGGTGTTTAATCACAGCGTTTTAGAGCCTGGTAATAGCAAAGCAGTCCATGTAGAACAGTGACATGCCACACAGTACAGCTTAGTCATTAGAGACTGTACTTTGGACTGCGCTCCACCCTCTGTTTGTGCATTTGGGTTTTTAGATTGGAAAAATGGGTTTGCCTCATTGAGTGACCACTGTACTTTTACTGATACTGATAGTGTTCAACCAACTGAGTGTGCTCTATTCCCTAAACAGCTGAAAAAGTCTCTGTATATTACAAGCTAATATCCCTTTACAGTCCTGCACATATTTACAGAATAAACATCAGACTGGAGTTTATTTGCCTAATTGCTGATCCTGCAGTTAGAGTTAGGTAGCCATATCAAGTGTTAGGCAGTTACTACCTCTGATGTTGTAACAGTGTTGCATAATAAAATTACAACATAAATGTGAATGTATGAATGGGTTACACCTGACAATATTATTTTAGGTAAACAACGTATATATAGACAATATACCTGTGATTTGCCTTGGTGTACTTTAAAATCAATATATTCCCATGCTAACTGAAGTTCTGCTGAAAAACTTTTGTAGAACTTTGGCAGTAATTTGTGTTGAGGTTTGCACATCCCAGTTTTAATATTTGGCTTTAGGAATGTTCTGATTTTTGAAACATTTGTTAGGAAAATAACAAATATAGTCAAATTTGATCAAGTAATTCAATAGATTACTAGATAAACACAGGAAAGGGGATAAATGCAGGAAAGGGGATATTATTAGATATCCCCTTTCCTGCGCTATCTATTTTTTATTTTCATTCTCATTCCCTCTGAGAACTGGCTTTTTCTATCACTTACCAACATTTTATATTGTTTAGAAATTAAATAGAATTAAAAAAAATTCCTAGTAGTCTAATTTTATATTTACTTTTCTGACAAAAGTGATTTTAAATTCATGTTCACGCATTATATAAACTGTATATTTCATTTCTTTCTGAAAGGGACACACTCAGCATTGCTTAAATATTTGTTTGCTTTTGACAACTTTCAACTTGCTTCTGTTTGTTAGGCTCCACATTGCATTTCTATGGAAAACAAATGTGATCTACCAATTGATAAACATTTTTTTTCTTTTCACATCCTCCCTCATTTTTAAACATCTTCCAAACCAGTGCATAGTGTTTAATGCATCTTATGCATCCTCAAAGACATCTCCTGGAAGAAAGGAATTCACCAGGATGAATAGGATCCAACATTTTCAATATTTCCTCTACATCCTTTGAAATGCAAGAAACCCTTTCACTCTATCCTCCACTGCCTCCTCTTTTCTACCCCCTGTTCTCCCCCTCCCACTCCTCCACCTCCCTTTGCCCCAATCTGTGCTCAGTGCGCTGGAGTGGAGCCCCTGTACAGGCGTGGCGTCCTGGGGAGAGCTAGTAAAGCATTTATTACGGGCTTTGCAGTCCTGTATTATACTGGCAAGCACAGAGCCACTCATGCTTGGCCTTTAACTTCCCTCTGAAGTTCAGCCATACATGAAAAGAGGGGGCTCTGGCCTGTTAATATATTCCTGATTTAATATTGTATCAGAAAAACTGAGGGATGGGGTAAAGACGAGGGAAAAAAGGGAGAAGGGGGAGGAAAATTGTGTTTAAACATGTAAATGGATTCCTTGAGAGGTTTTTTTCCATGGCTGTTCACTGGTAGTTAGCTGATTAAATATCACGTGGTGACACTAGCAATGCCCAGCGGAGCTTTTGAACCCTGGATCTGTGAAGAATCCGTTTCGAGTCTTTGTGCATGGGCTGTCTACCATAACTTCCTCTCAAATAACAATATAGGGACGAGCGGACAGGAAGGAAAACCACTTTCTCACCACTACATTTATTCACACGCCGACTGCCCCGATATTAACTTTGTTGGGCTCGGCTGTAAGTGGAAAATCCCTGTGTCTATAAAAGAAGGAATGAGTGAGGGGGAATTAGCCCAACTCTCCATTTTTAATTTTTTTTCATCCCTTTTTTTCCCCCTGAAAGATCTCCCTCCTTTTCTCATCACTCTTCTTAAATCGCATCCTCATTGGCGGGTCGTACTTTTTTTAGGTCAGGGTTTTTTTTTGGTGGTTGGGGACATTTCTGTGATATTTTATTGGTGTGTTCATCATATGGCGGGGGACAATGGGCAGGACATCGGGCACACCCTAATTTTGGATTTCTCTCTTGTCTTCCGCCTCTTCTCTCTTTTGGGTGTGTTTGTCCGTTGTGTGTGTCCTGGCTGAAGGAGAGACCCTCCTCCACAGAGCTTGCAAGAGGAACCAAGTGGAAATAGTGCTTCAGATCTTGGCGCTTCCTGGCACGGACGTAAACATTAAAGGTAGGACTTTCTCGCTTTCTGTTTCTCTGTAACCTCTGCCTCACCGTCATCTCACTTCACTCCCTCTGTTTGCTCTGGGGTTTCGAGGAGCGATTAACATTGGAGAAAAAAATAGGAGAGAAATAGGAGTACGTGTGCGTCATCATTGAGGTTAACCTTTAGCTAAAATGTAAAGGGTGTGTCTAGAAACAGCGGGGTGGGTTTGAATGTTCAAATTTATAGATTTACGGGTACTTTGCTAAGTGAATTGGATGCTTTTTGATATTTCACAATGACTGTCTGTGGTCCCTTTAGGTCAAATATAATGACTGTCCCTTTTATGGAAATGTTGTGCCATTTCAAAGGTTTCTCTGATTTTTTTCTCTTCTTTTTTTTCTAATCGTCTCTTAATAGCTGCCTAAATGAACTTGCATCTCAGTAGGAGGCTTATGCAAGAGGTGATATCCCAAATGTGACCAGGCACAACTATGTATAAAATGGTAAAATTACCGATGTCATTGTTCAGTTTTCTGCATAAACAAGGCCCATGTTATTTGAGGCAGAATAATCAGATAGTCAGATGTAACAAATTTATATGATACGATGTAAAGATGAGCTATTCTTTATTCATCGCAGTTTGTTTATTGTTTGATTTGAAAAGTGTAGCGGTAAAACATATGATGTGTGAGAGTATTTAATGTTTTGTGCAACCACTATAACTCTGTTTGATATAGTGTATGTGATATTTAGTTGCTAACCTGTATATAATTCCTAAATAAGATTTTGAAGGCTCAGTAATGAAGTGTCAAGCCTATTTTAACTTATGTGTACACCATTTGTCTCATGTTGATGAAAACCACACTTTTCTCATTTTGTGAACCATTAAATAAATTTTTCTTTTAGATAATCCAGATATGATAACCTCCACATGGGACTTTGTGAACGTGGTCTTAACCACTTATAATACTGGCCTTAACTGTTGGGCGAGTTTTTATGTAGTTCTAGTTAACTCACATGTTTACTAATTACAAGATTAGCTATGACGACTGATCTTCAAAACAAAAAAACAAAACAAAACGGTTTTATCAACTAACATTACAATAAAGTGCACTAGAGCTTGAGTTGAATTTATTATAGCCCAGTGCATTTAAGTGTATTTAAGCACTTACTATACTCAACTATTAAAGCAATACATTGTTTTGTTTTTCTCTGTATTTTTTTGGCAGAAAGTATTCTGACAATAATACATAGTTGTTTATAAGTTATAAACAGCTGATAACCATTGAATGAGTCTGTGTTTGTTTGTCTGTGCATATTTGTCCTTTTTATTGATTACTTAGACCATGCAGGGTGGACACCTCTGCACGAGGCCTGCAACCATGGCAGCACCTCATGTGTAGCAGCTTTACTCCGTCACCATCCTCCCCCTGTTGTTAATAACCAAGTGGGCGGAGTCAGCCCTCTACATGACGCATTGGTCAATGGACACAAGGACATCGCCCTAATGCTACTGGAACATGCAGGTAGGGAAACCTCACAAATACACTCAAACAGTTTACATCAACAAACATTGAACTAACAATTTAAGAATTAGTAAAGTTTATCAGTTTAATAAGAAAAAGCTGTTAAAGTGAATGATCTCAACTATTATCAACGTCCTGTTTATTTATTGTACTTTATAGTGTTTTTCACAGGTGGAGAGTGTTTGATGGGGCTGGCACCCAAGCTGATGAGCTCTGGCATGAACACTTAAAAGTTGGCAGCAGTACTACATTTACAAAATAACTTGTAATGAGGGCAATCATTTTGTTCATTTTTTTTATAACTGATGGATGACAGATGCATGTGAACGCACCATTCTAGCAAACTTTTCAATCCATCAATTTGACTGTTAAATTTTATAAAGAAAAAGAAATCCTTAAAAAAAATACTAACTTTATGATTAGGCTGCCAAAATGAAATTACACAATATATTGGAAGCAGCCATATTTAGGTTGATGTAAAGCGGAACTAACTCCTTTATGTATCCAGTAGCATGTTTTTCACCACCATTATGTTGACAAGCACAATTAAAAATAGCTATTTCAACTAAATGTTAGTTGTTTGAATTTGGTAATGAGATGGCCAGTTTCCAATTGGAACCCCACTTCTTGTCATATATCTTCATTTAATCCATCTTACTTGAGACCATGCATTAAACAAAATGGTCGCCGTCACATTGATGGAATCATATAATGTCAAAATAAAACACCTTTAACTTGTCTGGGCGGTTGGCTGCCAGCAGAGCTAATCTGTGGAATTAGCCATTTAGGTAATGATTTAATGCAGTTGTGGGCTGCCTGTGAGAGCTGCTGTAGCCAAGACAAGCTTTTAATTTAATGTAGCCAACAAATGCAGCCGAGCTTACTGACAGATTGAATGCTGCTTTTTGACCTTATGAGTGGGACCACCCACCTGGTAAACAGAGAGACCTGTTGATGGTGGGATATGATACATTATCAAATATGAAGTATTATGTTGTTTGCTTTTAATTCTTATTAAATATTTTAATGCTACCTACAATGGATTGGAATGCCAGAGTAACTCAAAATACTATTATATTCTACTATAATATAAAAAATTTATTATTATTATTATTATTATTATTATTATTGTATTATACTGTCACAGTACATTGCCTATGATGATGGAATCAGTTCTGTCATCTAATAGATGACATGATATCTGTGTAGTGTGTACATTTCACAGAATCTGAAACCTGGGATGAAAAAATGTTGAAAAAAGTTCTCGGTGTGTCTTGAACACACTCATAATAACAGGGGAGTTAGAGTAGACTACCTGCACACTTTTATAAAGCATAGCTGTTTGCCACCTTTGTATTGATAATGCACTGCAAGAGAAAGTAATCCAGTTTTTTCCAGTACTGATATTTTTTCCTGCCTCTAGTTAAAGCTGTAAGAACCACAAATTGGGAAAACTTCATCATTTGAAAATCCTCATCTTACTTTTGCCGTTTTCTCCAGTCCAAATCAGAAGACTATCTGTAAAACATAGGTGACCGGATGCTGTTTGACGCTGCCATAGACAGTGTGCCTGTGCAGTTCTTGAAAATTCTTGAAAGTTTCTCTCATAGTTGAATTTTAGAGTATGCTCAAAGGCTCGTAATATTTCTGAGATAAGAAATTCATGAGGAAGGCATTTAAAAAACTTGATATGATTTCACTAACTGGTCAGTACTGGAGTGATTCTAGTGAAACTTATTTGTGTGATATCGATTCACTTTTGTGATTTTCATATGTTTTGAAAACATTTCTGTCAGCAGAACATTAACTGCGTATATGTATTCATTCATTCACACATTTATTACAATTTTCTTCTACACACAACAGGTACAATCTCAACAAAAAAGTAGGCACACAAGTATAAAAGTACATAAAGTCAAGGTCTTGAGGAAAAAATAGCAGGTTTTGAAAAAGTCTGGAATTTTTATTTGGATAAAGAGCACACACCCTGTATAGAGAAGTAAAGCTTGAACATCAGAGTTAAGGGGAGCTGCCATGTTGCTTCTGTGTCGAGTCATTGAGTAGAACAGTCAAGTCACATCTAATAGAATCTTAAGTGCAATCTGTATTGAAAGCTGTCAGTCTCTGAAAACACCTAAGGTCAGCCAACATCACTTAATCATTTTATATGTGTCTATGCAAGTCAAGTTCAGGTGCAGAAATCCTGTTTCCTCTCAGACCTCTCCAATTAAAATATGCTGATTGGTAATGGTAATTATGAAGACTCAAATTTTAATACTAGTACTAGAATCGTCCTAAAAACCTGACGTTCTTTTTAAGTGTGGTATGTACTATATGCTTTCCTACAGCTCCATCACACATCCTGCAGACTACAACCAACAACTGGTTTCACGACCCCAGAGGCCACAGTTCTCGCTGGTGTCTTTACTGTATGAAATCTAGATGATCTCTGCCTCTGCCGCACTGCTTGTCTTCATAATCCTCATGCAATCCTGCACCACAGTGTCTGTCCAAACAGATTACTCCACCACCTCATACGTTGTCTGCTAATGTCTTTTTGACAAGATTAGAAGAGTCAGGATCCGCCGCATGTGAAACTCGCATGCAGGTTTTGTGGAAATGTGTCACAACACAGCTAGTTTGTGTGTCGGCATGTTTGCGTGCCACATACAGTCGAAGCTCAGGAGGGTTGAAGTGAGCGTGACGGGTGTCAGAGCTCAGGCGAGAGATGGGGTGGAGAGTGGAGCTGGGTGTGCTGCAGCAGGTGGCAGAGTTAAAAGTGTGTGTTGCTGTGTATGTGTGTGTTTTTTGAGAGGTTGGGGAGGGGGTGCCATTTGCCAACGTTGAACAAGTCTCCCATGTAACATACCTCTGTCTCTGCTCACTTCTCAGTTTGACTAATTATAGTTAATTTGATTCGACTTTCCCATTAACACATGTACATATTCTGTCCTCAAAAAATAAATTAGACTGGGATTGTTTAGTCCCGGAGAGGAAACAAGAGCGCTTTTTTTTTTTTTTTTCCTCAGTAACAGGAGAGAGAGCAAATTAAAAGAGGTCAGAGGCAGAAGCAGCTATCTGTATCTGTAAAATTAGAAGATTGTGTGTGTGTGTGTGTGTGTGTGTGTGTATATAGCAGACGTCTGGCCTGCTGTCTGGGCCAGGTCTCTTCGCAGGGACCGTGCAGAGCAACAGGAATGTGAATATTCTCAATTTTAAACACCTGCAGGCTTGTACATTATACTACTTTTTCTCACTTACTCTCTCCTGACTGTTTGCGATTTCCTCACACCTTGATGGCAGGTTGTCTAAAGGCTACAGTGGGGAGCTGGTGAGGAGGTGGTCCTCTTGACTCCAGGCTATACTGTCTCACTTGGTAACGTCTCTGTGATCTCCACCTGGTTGCCATGGACACCATCGATAGACCCAACTTTATATTTTTTATTTCTTCTCTAAGATCTTCCTTCTTTAAGTCAAGGCTGTTAAATGTGAAAAGTTTTGGCTTGAGGGGCTACATCATGCGTAGTTACTCTTAACAATCTTTAAGTTGCTGTTCCTTCCAGGTTTTACTATAAACTCCAGATTTTTTTTGTGCTTGTGGCTGCATTTCTAACACCCATACATCAGACTCCCTTTTAAATTTTTGGCCAGGGAGACTTGCTGCAACATTTCATAATAGGAAAACAGGCTAGTGGGCCAGATACATATCCATTGCTCTACTACTTTATTTATTATTTTGCTGTTTTTTAGTCCTGAGCGCCTGCTAGATCTCCTGAAACTATATTTTTCATTGAGGCATCCACTTGGTTGTCCTAGTTGTTTCCAACAGACAGGCTGGACTTAGCTGCCAAGGTTTTCATGGGCCAGAGAGGGCAACACTGACACTGGCACACCAACAAAGCCTTTATTTCAGTGATCTCACCCCTTTGTAAGCCTGTCTGCTTCTAGCTAGGCCTGTGCTCTGCCTATGTGTGTGTGCGTTTTAGGGGTGAATTGCAAAGGGGGGGAGGAATTGATGGATCCTACCCCTACCCCCTCTACCGCAGTCCCCCCAGGCTTAGAATGCTGGCAAGGAAAGGATGCCATGGCTGAGGGCAAGGCTGACTCTGCTTCCCCTCCTTCTTCTCCCATTGCCCAAGGCTGCCCCACATGACCCTGTGTGTTTGAGGGTGTGTGTGTTTCTATGCATATGTGTGTACTCGGCTTGTTTTCTCACAGTATGGAAGCGTCCTTGACTATATATTTTTGGTGTGTATATGTGTATGCATGCAAAAATATTTTCCTGAATCTCAAATACTGTAATGAGCATGTACCAGCTTCCAATTAAGTAACTCTAATAGTGTATGTGTGTGTGCTGATGGTCCCCATGCCTCTTCCTCAGCTGGTAGGGGTGTTTAAATATTACAGGGTGGCCAGGGCAGCCGGTACCCCTGATTGGAATGGAAAAAGACCCCAAGCCTTTAACTGTGTACTTCAGGGCTGGCACGCACACACACACATACACATGCATGCACACGCATCCACACAGAGGAGGCGTGTCTGTAAGCAAAAGGGGTGGAGAAATAAAAGGAAAGAGCCTTTAAGCTGTCACCACTCAGCTCTGTGACCGTAATCGCTGATGGCATCTTCTCAATGCAGCCCACCATGTTAGTAAGCATAGCTAGTCCACCTCGACTTGTAAACACACAATCGCACACTGACTCATTTGCTTGGAGAGGAAAAAGTATGGGAGCGAAAAAGTGCCAGAGTGCTAAAGTTTTTATTTACCTTTTTATCTGTTTTTTATTTGTCAATGTATAAAAGAGGGCACGACAGGTTGCTACACGTCTGTCCCACTAGTTTCTGTTGTGTTTTTTGTATGCGCACAAGAAAAACACACACACATGCTGAATGCAGAGCATCTTGTGGTCCCTGCAGATCTTAATGTGAACAAGTGTTTATGGAGCAGAAAGATGTCATTTGCTCAGTGGCACAGGAAGCGCGCAGTCCCTTTAGACCATCGTAGTCAGTCATGGTTTGTCTCTGTGTGTTTGTCTATCTTTGTCATAGATACACATACACACAAACACAGGTAGTGCTTTAGACCCACTTGGGCCTCTTCACTGTCAACGTGGTAAAGAAAGTTCATTCTGCTCAGCACTTATTTCCCTGTGGGTCCTGAACTGGCAACAGCAAGGAGCTAAGCACTAGCACTATTAGAGGTGAGGCTGTGTTTGGAGCCTTCAGCTTCACTTGTGTGTTGATGTTTCAACTGCAGGTTTCTCCAGGCTGTATTTCAAGGACTTCTCTCACTGGGAATTTTTGAAAAGACTCTTCTTCCTGCCTGCCTCTCACTCCCACCGATCCAACCCCTCCTTCCCATCAGCCCTTGTTTCTGCATTTTGGGGTGTTTGCCAGTATTAAGTCTGATTCTCTACCCAACAGTCTCTCCGGTCGCTCCTCACCGTGTTCCGAGAAGCGGTTGAGACCCCGCTTCATGTGTGGGAATGTGTGTGTTTTGTGCAGATAATGGACTAGAGAAAATTAAATAATAGAGGTGATGGTTTTCAAATTGTTGCTGAAGGTTTCCTGCGGGCTACTTAAGCCTCGAATCGTAAACACATCTTTTTTAAGCAGCGTTTGCATTTGGTGAGCATGGAGGCCACTAGGTGGTTGCTTCTTTTAAAACTAAGGGGTAGAGGCCAAGGAACTACTAAATTATTTTATTTATACCACTGTCCTCTTACACCAACAAGGTTTTGCTGGAGCCAGATATTTTTTAATGTATTTGTAAGAACTGCATAATAACGGAGACTAGGTTACTGCTGAAAACATACTCTTCGATCTGCAAACAAAGCCACGTTTCAAGGTTTTGTTGGTTCCTTTGCATTCAGGTTGGTTGGATTGAAAAGGAAAAACAACATCTTCACAGATGGGTGAAGATTTTGTTTTGTTGACCATGAAGATCAGTCTCTGTGCTCCAGCACTAAACCTACATCATCACACTCTACACTAGTACAAAATGGTTGTACTCATTCCTTTGTTACTCTTAAAACATTCAACAGCATCTCAGTGCATCTGAATGATATATTAAAAAACTAAGATTGGTTGAAACTATCTATTTATGATGAGAGAAGAAGAATTTTATGTATCTTGAATTCTTTAACATGTACTCAACAAAGGATTTCAAGTTAAACAATGGGTGGTGTCTGAACTCTGGTGGAATAAGGTATGTGGTGGAAATCAAGTGTAAATGAAGACAGGAGCAGTTTTCTGATTTTCTGAATTTGCTCAAGGTATTCTTTCAATGAAGTGCTAAATCCAACAGCATTATGTAGAACTCTCAGTGTGAGTGTGCTTGGATGTTAAGGCCACCGCTAGTTCAACCCCTAAATTGTTTAAAATATTTGAAGGAAATAAGAGTTTGGAGCAGCACAAGGATGTTGCACTATAGTTGGATCCTATACTATTTGTATGACAACAAGAATATAAATGGTCAGAAGTCAAGCTTTCCAGCATCATGTGGAACGTAAAGATAGAAATCCAGAAATCAGGCTCAGTTCTGAAGCAGTTTTACTGGTGCTGCATAGTTGGCCTCCACAATATGAGGAAAGAACACTGTCGAAATGTCATGATGATACAAGTTGCAGTCACCACTCAACCGACTCTAGTTAATCTGAGGGTAGCAGGCAGCTGGCTTGGGCTGTATCTTATTGATCATAAGGTCAGAATGCATAGCCTATGTACACAGCAGTTGAGGCGATAAATCAAATATGTGCATATTACTCATTGCAAAATTGCATGCCATGTTCATTGTAGTGACGAAAATGGGTTTCATCACTTCATCAGTCCACTGAATTTTGTGTTCATGGTTGATGATTATTTTTTATACCGATATTTCAGTATACTTCTATCTAATTAGCTACCCTATAGTTTGACCGACTAAATAAGTTTGTGTGGAATCTATGTTTTTCTGTTTACTCTTGATTCAGTGCAGGACATGTCATTAGAGCTAACAGCACATAGTAGTGATTAGCCTTTTTTTTTTGATTCAAGAGACCACTTAGGAGTTCCTCAAGGGCTCAACTCTGATTATTTAAGATGCTAATCACCCACTACTGATCAGCATCCGGTAAGACAGAGTATTTGTGATGCCCCTTATTACCAGGAGGGGATTACACAAGTCTAGCAGGTGCCTACACATCAAACCTGTCCATCCACACGTTTTCTTAAAGGCTGTGCTCTGACTAACTTGTATCTGTTCAGTCTTATTCAGAGAAAGAGGAACCTGTTCAGCAGCAGCTCACCTGAAAAGAGGTTCATGCTGGCTATTTGAAATTTGAGGAATTTAAGTGAAGTTACATAACATATGTAACATTTTTATCTGTTTTTTATCTGATGTAACTGCGTTGTTCATAAATCCTTTCTTTTTCCAGGACTCTCGATATCAACATTTAGAGAAATCAGCAAGTGTTCAGACATTGTTGCTATAGCAGAGAGGGATTTTAGCATATTCACGTGCAGCCTGTGTTTCTTTTTTCCTGCATTTGATGCCTCTCCGCCGGCTGCTTTGGTGCTTCAGTTGGTTGGCCTTGTTGTTTTTGCTGTGGTTTCTAGTCGCTAGCTAGCAGCTCCCTGTGGATATGTGATGCCATGCCCCTGGCTGCAGTTCACACACTCACCCTGCCTCTCTTTTTCAGCCTGTGAGGGGGAGGGGGGGAGAGAGAGAGAGAGAGAGAGAGAGAGGATGTTTACCATGCTGTGGAGCTGCCTGCTTCCCAGCTTGTCTGCCTCAGCCCCAGCCTCAGACCAGAGACAGAGAGACATAGGGGGAGGGAGCACTGCATCTTTCTTTCCCTCCCTCCCTCCTTCTTTTTGCGCCAATTTTTCCCCTCCTCCACTCTTGCTTTTATATTTCTTGTCTTCGCCTGCCCTCTAAAGGCCAAAGGGCTTTGCGCTCTCTATGTATATGTATGTGGTGTGTGTGTGTGTGTGTGTGTGTGTGTGTGTGTGTGGCAGCCAGACTGCATCTGGCTGGTGCATCAGGCAGTAGCTTTTGCTCACCATGTGAATTCCCTCCCTCTGCTGTAGCTTCTGAGCTGAGGACTTAGCAGGGCATTTTCACAGTCATGTACACACAAGCGCGCGTGCACGCACACGCACGCGCGCACACACACACACACACACACACACACAAAGGATGGTGTAATTACCCTGTGCTCTCATGTAATTCCCCCAGGTGTTGTATTTATCTCCACCACAGAATATCTGACACCCAGACCCAATACCTGGATTCACATCAGTCGCCGTCTTTGCACCAAAGCTATTCCCCAGCCTCTGGCCTCATAACAGTATGTGTATGTATGTGTGCTACAAAGTGAAAAAAAAACAAACAAAAAAAAAACATCTGATGCTATTTTAAAGTCCTTATGTGAGAAAATGTATAAATGATATTAATTATGGCTTATTGGTACAAGTGTGATGACAGTACAAATCCGATGTAAAATCTTGTAAAGTACGGTAAACCACATAGGCTGATGTGCTTGATAGAAATAAAAGTGAGAAAGGAAGACTCGTGCAGGTAAATATGCTAATGTGACAAATGGCAGCAAAGCACGCACCAACACACTTAGTTAGCTTTCAGGCAAACAGCTCTACAATCAAACATGCAGCCATACAGTCAGTGGTACAGACTGTCAGACAAGCCGAGCCCAGGGCCGTGCTGCAGGGGCCCTCTCCTCCCCACACCAGTGTCATCCATCTGGTTGGAGCTTGTCTGTCAGCTGGGTTTGACATGATGACGGCGGGTAACGCTTGAAATCTGCACCTCTGGAACTCACATTTCTGTCTCGATCTGTTTCTCTCTCTCTTGCTGATGTGTGCATCCTCTGTGTGTGCATAAAACAGTGCAGTGTTTTAGACATGACATAAGCAATGCAAGAGGAAAAAAAGTGGTTTGAGCTGGAGTAGACTGTCATTTTATTTAGGTACAAATTGAATTTAGTTAAGGAGCTTTTCTGTTGGTCATGTATTTAAGTAAAACAATCCAGTGGTAATTGGAAATCTGACTTTGTTTAAGTTTTGGTTTGTTTGCTGTATTATTATTATTTTTTAAATATGTCTCTGCTATACCTTTGTTTACATATCTTTGCTGCCACAATAACCCAATTTCCCATGAGTGCAGAACTCACTGTAGGGGTTTTATTGATTTAATAGACATATATTTCATTTAAATGTTAAATCAAAGTTGAGGAAGTAAACTTTGTCTTTATTTTTAAATTCCTCTTATGGATAAAAGCACTACACAGAGGGTTTATGGCCCCATGCAGTGTTTAGTCCAAGGCTGGTCTTCCTAAAAGGCAGAACAAGACAGAACATGATGCACTGGAGAGAAAAACAACCTAAAACTTTGAAGGCCATTCCGTCTTTTGTCAAACCCCTTCCAATGGGAAGAAGATGGGTTCATTTTCCACTGAGCTTTTTGGTGCATGTGTGTCTGTATGGGGCACTGTACTTTAGGATTAGGAAAAAAAAAAAAAACTATATTGGTCAACCTGAACCTGTCTACAATGTGTCACGCCACAGCTGGCTTCACACATTACAGCCACTCCTACTGGATGAGCGTAATGGCGAGGACAGCTTGTTATAGAAACCTGGTGATTATGACCTGCTGTGAACATCCTCACTCTCTCTCACACACACCATGTCACTCTGTCTCCCTTTCCCTCCCCTCTGCCTTTCTCTTGCGGCCACTTTGATCAAATCTGTGCTCTTATGTCCTTGACTGCTGCCCCCGACGCCTGACCCCTGCATTTGAAATTTCCCCGCTTATGTAAAAGTTTATGTAGATTAATGCCACAATTTATGCAGATTGAGTTTTTGCCACTCAGGCTTGAAGCACTAAAAGGTAGATGAGCGCTGACCTTCCCCGCTAACAGCTACGTGAGCTCTCACCGATTATCTCATAACTGCTGCACACAGTGTTAGTTCTCTGGCGAGGAGAGAGCTGGAGAGCAATTTCAGAATTCATAACTCTCCCATTTTTAACTTTTTTTTTTTTAAACAGTGTCATTTAAACAAGGCTGCATTCTGTGTTTTTGTCAATGCCAAATGGCATATGGGAGGCTCAGTGAGTGCGGTTTATGTCACAAGGCTCCAAACACACTCCCATTCACTTGATTGTCCTTCCTTTAAAACATCACACTTCCTGCAGCTCTGCATTGTCTGTCAAAGCAGAAACAACTGCCAGCAGTGGTATCAAGCAGTCTTTCAGCCGTCTGTGTGTCACACCAAGCCGGCACAGAGCCGTAAACTCGCTCACAAGTGGCAGCAGCATTGCCGAGGTTGAACAGTCAAGTGCCATCAAGAGCAGTTTGCCATAGAAATGGGTCTATCTGAAAGCAAACAAAGGGCTCGCACTTGACTCGACCTGCTCCATGTAGGCTAAGTGCACGCAGGCCTGTCTGACACTGGAAAATAGCTTTCACTCTGAACAGACAAAGCAAAAGAGAGGAGAGAAGACAGTAAATGTCACTGTTATAACTTTCCTGGTTTTTGTGAGGAGTGTGGGGGGATGTTGTACTCAGCCGTGACTGTTATGTTGTTTAGCTTCAGTGTGGAGAGAAGAGACTAAGAGGGTAAAGTCAAGGCAACAGATGAAGATGTTTTCTATGTTTTTATTCTTTAATCTTTACAAATCTTTGACATCAGTCTACTTAATATGCCTCTTTGAATGAAATATTACTACTCTGCGTCATTGAATATGTGCAGCCCTATGCAGAACTTAAAGCTCCGTCACTAACTATTTGAATTAGCACATAACCTTGCTGTTTAAAATTAACACTTTTTTTCTTCATTGTTCAGTCTGTTGCGAGTTTGTCATCCGGTGACATCTCTCTCTCTGTTCGTCTCTGCCTCTCAGTAGCTTTCCATGTTAGTGTTACTGATGATAGTGAGGAGCTTGGAGCATTACATCAAAAAGCTAACAGGAAAGCAGAGCCTCCATCAGGTCACTAACCCTCTGCGTCTTTTACACAAACACAATGTGACCCGCCAGTCACACAGTTAAGACAAGGTGTCAGCTGAAGTTAGTGCTGAAGTGAGCTAAAAGCCCTGGCTGGCACTGAGGCCCAGTGGGAAAACAGCTGTTCACTTAAACTCCCCACTCACTGTGTGTATGTGTGGTTGTGTGTACTGAATGACATATGTGTTCATATGTGTGTCTGCACTATTTATATCTGGTACCGTGTCCTGCCATTGACCTGAACAGTGTCTTTTCTACCTTATTTGATAATGATGCTGCCTACAGTATCTTGGCTGTGTGTCATGGTGCTGTCACTAAAGCTGAAGATGACTGTTTACATTAGACTCATTAACTTCCCATTATTAGGCTGTTACTATTATTTACTTGCTGTGTTTAAATTGGAATTCTATTCAAACACCACTTCAGGTTGTTTTAAAATGGTTGTCTGGTGTGTTCCTACGTTCAACTGAAAACAAAACAAAGGCAATTTCTAGGTAATTAGTGGAAATGGAATACACACTAGTGTGACAAAGACCATTCACACAGCATTTACACATACTATCCCCATTTCCCTGGTTTTCATGAGGCTCCTGAAAGACATGACATGCTCACAAGTGCCTGTACATGCACCTTGTCTGAAAAACTGAAAGTATGATGTGTTCTCATCCTTGAGCCTTTGTTTTACCACGTCTTCAATAGAGCTATTGACATGTCCTCTTACATACACGCTCTGTGATTGTGTATGGTATTGAAGTGCTGGGTGCAGGCAGTGCTTGAGTTGAGTTTTGAGTGTTTTTTTTATTATTTATTTATTTTTAGTCATTAATAGATTTTGTAGTGCATTGTATAAAAAATCATATCTTTACAGGCAAATTTTCAGTCAGGTTTGTTTGAGGTGCTTTTGTGTTATTACTGTTACTAAGACAAACAATAGCCCTTGCAAACTATAGAACATATGTATAAAAGATTTTCATTGAGGGGCAAGTCGTAGTAGAAGTACATTTTCATGTTCCTTTTATCATACTGCTCATACATACTCTATCTGTGTGAGGGGGTATGTATGGCTTTAGAGTTGCACAATTCATGGAACCATAGTGTGAGCCTGTGTACTGGTATGATTACAATAGGATGTAGATGAAAGACGACCTGAAACACTAGATGTCAAAATCAGCAAACATCACAATTCATTAGATAACTACTGACCACACTGATGAACACCAGTTTCATGGAAAATAGGCAAGGGTGGTCACTTTTGTATCACCATTTTCATACTTTGCCTCTTGCACAGCCATAAGTTCTTCATTGTTTTGTAGCTGCACTTAAAAGACACAATCCTTCAGTTATTTTTTTAATTTAACCTTTACTTAATCCAGTTGGTCACATTGGGGGGGGTGGGGGTCTTTTTCAAGGGAGACGTGGCCAAGACGGCTGCAATACAGTCACGTCATTACAGTTTTACACTTAAAGCATTTAGTTAGCCACAGTGCAACAGTTTGTAGTGAACACTTTGTGAATGAGGACTATGAGGAGGAGAGGGTTTGTGAGACAGGTGAGCCGGGGGTTCACCGGTCCAATAAGCTGAAGTCCGAGGCTGCTTCCTCTGTATTCAACTTTTATAAGGTCGGGTACACTGACCGTCCTGTTCAGTTTATTAACAGAGAGGTTAGTGATACACCCAACAAAGTGCGCATCTATGAAATCAGAGATGGGTACTACGAACATGGTTGCGATTACCAGCAACTTCAGGTCCACAGTGATATTTTGGCTTCAGTGACACTGGTCAAGTACATCAGCAGCACTTTTCATATGGACCAACTTTATTATTATTAGATATATGACAAATTCCATCCCTCCATCTGAGATTTCCCATTTCTCTGACATTATTCACCCAATTTTTTTTCAAAATTTTGCAAACATGTTCTTTAGCACTAGAAGAGGTGCAGTTTGACTGGCTGAATTAAAATTTTTGGAAACAACTTAGAAAATTTGTTTATCTGATTTTTCAGACCTTATTCGCCAAGTTCTTTTCAAATTTCACACACGTTCTTTGCATGTGCCTTTCTTTCACACATTTTTTTTTTTTTTTTTTTTTTTTTTTTTTTTTAAAAATTTTTAAAAAAAATTTTTGAAAAAGATTGAAAGTTAAGACTCAAAATTAATTCCTGGCTAGACTGGGTATCAGTGAGCAGATGGGGCAAAGTGTTGTGCGACCGGGCAGGGGTATTAGTATTAGTTTTCACTTGTTTAACTCTATATTTAGTCATTGTCATCAGGAAACATGTAACCAACTGCACTCAAATAAGATAAAAAAAATATGAAAAAAATAAATCTACAAGGAAACCACCAATCCTATACTGTACATTCACACACTGACTGACCAACAGGGTATACATAAAGATGGATTGGGCGTATGAATTGGTGGCTCCAGTATCACTGTACCATGTTGGCAGAAAGACAACAGGATCATGCAGAAACATGACTAATGCCATATTAGGACTACAGTCTTAAATGGTACAAGTAAGGAAAGGAGCTGGAGGTTCAAGAAAAAAGGGTAAGATGTTCATAATGGGTCTAATCTGATTCAAAACCCACATATATATCTATATCTGTATCCATGTACTGGTGTGCAAAAGAACAGGTAGTGCCACAAAAATACAACAAAGATAAAGGTTCAGTGACACTGACATGTAGGCAGAGAGGTACTGTTGCAAAATGTGCACATGGATACTGCAACATTCTTCAAATATATTTTTAAGGTTTTGCAGTAATCTGTATTTTTTTCTAATAACTAATAGATTTTAAAATGTTCTCAAAAAGTATTTTTTTGTATATTTTTGTGTAGAGCCTAAATTTTGTTGCATGACAATAAGTCTATTTTGTTCAGTTCGATCCTATTCTGTATCCTTCATATTTTCTAAATTTAGTGCAGATCTGATCCCTTGTACCTTGTTCCCCACCAGGTTCAGCTCTCCTGCGGCAGACTGATGGAGCCGGTCGGACTCCACTCGATTTGGTGTCTCCGAGTCAGAGGGACGAGCTCCTCCATAGCGCGCAGGTCGGTGACTCTGCCCTCAGAAAGAAGGCGACCAGGATGTTGAACCTGCCCCTCCTGGAAGCCGGATCCACTCTGCTGGCACACCTCATTTTCTCCTACCAGCAGGAGAAGGGTCTGCCCCGCCGTAACCAGCCAAGCGGTGACAAAGGTCACAGTCTGGACTACAGGCTGGTCAGGGCTGTAACGAAACACTCCCTCCAAAATGTGACTTCGGGCTGGACGGACCAGCGGGCGGTGAGACTGCTGGAAGATACAAAGACACTGCTGGAGCTCGGCAGAGGGTGTTACCTGGGCCAGGTGTCGCAGGGAATTAAAGAATGTAAAGGAGAGAACACATTGTTCCTCATGGAGATACTAGAGGACCTGAAGTTGAGAGGAGAAGAATTAGCAGCTGATCTGTGACAGTGGATCTTTGGACAACATGCTGATAAAGACTTAAATAGCACAGTGAAAATCACAACTTGTGAATGAAATACAAAGAAACTTTTTTTTTTTCCATTCGTATACATGTGTTAAAACATCTGCACATAGCTTCTATACCTGAGCTAAATGTTCACTTCTGCAGAGAAAAAGATCTTACAATTTAGAACAGAGAACAGTTTTGCTGTTCTGTGAAAATAAACTGACACTTAACTTTAAGCCTTCCTTTTACCTGTACCAACACAAGTCACTTTCAGCACTATTTCATAAAAGTCAGTTTTTATTCATTTCATTTGCCAGCATGGTTGCCATAGAGGCTGGCAGATTAAATCAGAGAAAGCAAGATACTGCTAAATAGAGGCTTAAAGTTATGTGTTGCAAAATGTTATATAAGTGTTCTGCTATTACTGAAGAAAACTGTTTATACTTTAAATTTATTTAAGGCATTTTTGTCATTACTACCTCATGATTGTTTACTGGTTAGTTTTTGAATGTCAAAAGTTTTTGTTGTTGCGTTTCTAAATATTCACACAGAAATAAGTTAAATTTTGCACTACAGTGCCGTGGTGTTGAACATTTCTGACAGCAGTTAGTCAAGGGTAAAAGACTGCTGCAGGTTAATATGGAAAGGTATGCTGACAGATGAAGGGGTTTTACGTGGGGGCCACAGTGAAAGCGTAAAACCAGAAGTCGTCCTGGTCTAAGACTCACATCTCAGCCACACAGGCTGAAGTGAAGAAAGAGACAAACATGAAAGAACGGAGCCTGAAATGTGAGAATTGTTAGTGTCTGTGGATGAAATTAAGCATCTCAAATTTCTTTTGCTACCACCAGTCCTTGCAAAAATGAGTTTGTTGATGTGGAGTGTACATGCTAAATTAATCCACACACTCTGAAGATGATAAAAAATATTTAATCTCATGTTTTGGTTTTTTTTTTAAATAAGCAACAGACATCAGATGCATTTAATTCCTCAGATCATAAATATACATCATATTTTGTCATGACTTTTGTCTTCTGACCCACAACTGTGTTGTAGCTGCTTTTCCCTTCTAAAAATGTCATTGGTCAGAAGTGGGTATATGAAGGTGACGTCACAGGCAGGCAACGATGCAGGCGGAGAAAGACAGATCTTAGAAAATAAGGCAGGCATACACCTACTCTACAATATCATCACCAAACCATCAACAGGCATACTGTATAAAATACAACCATAAATTAATAAGTTGTTAGCTATATACAATATCTGTTAAAAAATAAATCTCATTTCAACTTGGTGCAAATAAAAGTGCTTTTTTTTCCTTTACAGCTGTCAGTCTGATACATTCCTTTATATAATTTATTTTCTCTACATCACACAAAATAAAAACACTTTGGTTTGCTTGCAATAATAGCCAAAACCATATCATAAATGACTAAAAAAAAGGAAAAAAAAGTATTTGGATGCAATACCACACAATAGTCACCACAATTTGCTGTAAAATAAGTACATACAGTAGTAGACATACATATCAGGTATTCAAACAGTCCCTTCAGGCATTATAAAAAGCCATCCTTCATGAGCCACAGAGTGTGTTTGTTGAGGAGGCTATAATCAGTCTGCGATGCAGCTCTTAGGGGACAGTCTGTTATTGTCTTTCAAGTGGATTCCTCAAAACAACAAAACAAAATCAATGGCCCTCTAGAGTGACAGATCCGAGCCTGTTGATATTTAAGCATGGAGATGGATGGGTAAAGAGGGAGGGAGGGTGCAGTCGAGGGTAGAGGCAATGGCGAGCAGTTAGACAGACAGAAAGGGTGAGGGGATGACAAAATGGCAGAGGAGAGCTCGATTTGCAGCTGGGGAGGGAGCTGAGAGACAGACAGACAGACAGAGAGGGGGGAAAGGGAACAAAAAGATGGAGAGGGGGTAAAGATGGAAGGCAGGGATCAGTGGGATGAGAGGAGACCTTCTCAAATGTAGTCTGAGCTGTGATCTTTCAACAGATGCTCAGAGAGAAGCCCAGGAGACCGTCCCTTCAGACAGGGTCGCAACCCTGCTCGCTGACGAATGAGGGAACCGCAGAGAAGAAAACGGGGAGAAGCATGACGGGAAGCCGGATCTGAAATAGCATAAAATACACCCACACAGACACACACACACATATCCCTCCACGGCTGACATCTCAGGCCTAAGTCCCCTCCGAGCCTTGTCACAAAGCGACTTGCTGCTCATCTAACTGATGGCTTTCTACACCAGCAAACTCCGCACCAAGTAACAGCTGGCACTTCTGCTACAGTACACACATATTTTTTACATGCTGACACACAGAGACTGAATCTGCACATCAGTCTACAGCTGGAGGGGAGAAACAATTGAAAAGCACACCGACGTTGAGAAAAGCAACATGTCTTTGATTGCATAAACGTGTATACGCAAACACTCTTACATACACAGTTCACATACACGAGCTTGTGTCTCTGGAAACACAGATCAAAGTTGAGCTGTGGGCACAGGAGGTGGGGCAGATGGAGAGGGCGGCCAGCCTGGGGCACAGCATCACACAGAGCATGTTTTTTTTGTGTGTATGTATGTGTGCCTGAGAGGGAGGAAAAAGTGCATGCTCAAATGGGATGTTAGGTTTTTTTTATCTGTGAGCGAGAAGGTACAGAATGAGTGTGAGCCCGTGTACGTCTTTGTGAGTCTTTATGTATCTGCATGGCGGTAAATGAAAGCTTCCGTGTGGTGTGTGGCCGCTGAGGCAAACACACAGGGAGATGAGAGGAAAGGAGACCAGCCTTTCAAACCAGATTAGGGCTGTGGCTGCCTAAAGGCCTGCCCGCCTGCCTGGCGACTCTCTGCATAGACTGGGTGACATCTATATTAACACCTCAACAGCTCAGTCTGCTGCTCCTCCAGACAGACTGACTGGGTGTTTGACAAGCTTTGACAAGGGTTACATAAGGCTGCAGCAAAAATTATCTGGGCATTTACAGTAGTGGCGTTTAAGGTTGAATGGCTAATGCTAACTATTACTGAACTTTACTCTGGTTTATATTTTCTAACAATATTTTATCCAAATTAGGGCTGTAAGAAATGACAACATACATCATGCAACATACAAATGTCACCTCATGATCATCATCATTTCATGTAATGTTACAGTTTTCTCCACTGTGCTGTAGCTCATACTCTTTACGGCATATTTTTCTTGATTTACAGACATGAACACCGCTATTAAGGCAGTACAAACAAACATGGAGAACAGTGAATGTGACACAGAGCAAGTCAAGGACAAGTTGAGGATCTGCTACGTAAAAGAGAGGCTACTGCAACTGCATGGACATATTTTATGCATGAAAAGTCTGAGACAATCTGGACATTTCACATTCTGCTTAGGATTTTATACATTTTGTTACATGTTTTAATTGAAGGTATGAACAAATGGTTCAGTTTACTTGGTGAGAACCAAATTCAAGATGTAGTACGAAATCGATCTTTCCGTATGGGTTTTTTATTTTTACAGAATATGTGCGATATCGAACTGATGTAACATCCAGAGTGTAGCCCACCTTTGCCTGTTGGTAGCCAGTTGGAAAGGCTCCGGCGACCCTGTGACCCTCTGAGGGACTAAGCGGTTCAGAAAATAAATAAATGAATGTGCTATATCGTGATATGTACCAGTATCTTGATATGTAATTACCTATGTTGGAATATCAGATTTTGGTCATATCACACAGCCCTAGTCAGAATCCATTCTGAAAAGTGCAGATCCACTGTATTTCACAGTATAACCACTGTAATACATGGAGAAAATGAAACATCTTTTTATATTAAATGTTCAAAACCTAATCTAGACACTGCATTAAAGCAGAGACAGACACTACCACAAGCCTGCAGACTGTTTGTCCAGTTTTGTGTTCATGGAACAGGATATATCTGGAGGCTACCACTGTAATTGCTAATCAGCTCGGTTGGCTGAGTTAAGTGGAGACAATTCAAATTACTCCCAGTGAACGTAACATTATCACCATAGTCCACAAGAAAGAAAAGATACTTCAGTACAAAAACAATTAAAAAATATAAACATATTCCAAAAATCATTTAATAAATAAACATTGAAAAAAAAATGCCTTCTATTGCAGAGCGATAAATGCTGAATGTTGGTATAAGGCTTCTATTTTTGATGAACGTGAGTGAACTGAATATGTCATTTTGGAAAAGTGAGTTCAAATGTTAAAACTCATTTTAGTCATTGTGTGACACTTGTGGCAAGTGAACAGAGTCCTCCAAGCTGTCAGGGTGATGGAGACAAGTAACGAGGAGAGTGGCTCACACAGCTGAGAAAAAGGTCAACCCATCAATCCTTCCTTTCCTTTAAAATCAATCAAAGCATAATGGTTTTAAGAATAATTCAAGACATTTCTTGTACTAGTATTTTTTATACAAAAATTACACCTCAGGAAAGTATACTGTACATCATGAGTAATCAAAGACAGAAAGAGATTTAAGGAGAAGAAAAAAAAACAAAAAAAACGAAGGATAGCTGAGCCGAGCTGGTCCAAAGCGGTCTTCCTCTGCTCCTCAGTGTCCAGTAATAGACCAAGAAAAGTGGAGAAGAGAAGAGTTGGTGGGCGGACACAGTCATCTACCCGGGGTTGTTTTTCTTCCTTTTATTTGGACTGGGATTGGGATCCAGTTTCAGCTCTCGGTACTGCACCTGTTAAAACACACAGAAACACACACAGACACACATGCAAACACACACCAACCGGTCAGGTGGAAAGAGCAAAGGATGCTTGAATAGCACAGAAACCCTCCAGAGGCTCTCTGAGTCCAGCTGTGTGGAACAGTGGCCTCAGGGAAGGGATTACACACTGATTACAACACACACACAGATGCACATAAAGACACGAATGCTCTCATGCACACACATACAAACACAATGCATGTACGCTGTTCAAAGCTCCAAATACACTCGTGCTTGCACGCAGACGCACACCAAGACACACATACACACATACTTCCACAGATGTGGAACAGTGGCCTAAGGGAAGGGATCACACAAACAAACAGAGAACAGGGCAAGGGCTCATGGGAAAGCTTGGAGAGACAACAGAGTCATCTCAGCATGGCAAGATGGTGAAGAGAGAAAGGGCAGAGTGAGGCAGAAGGTAGAAAACTCACTGTAACCCTTTATCAACCAAATTCTCTGCTTAGATTGTATCATCACACCACTGATTACTTTATCTGTTTACATACTTGTTACATATGTGTGGAACTTAGCACAGCGTGTCAGGATACCCATGTGCTTAGGGAATAACAAATCACCAGACATCACCAGAGTGTGAAAGACCAGTCAAATAATGAATGTCAAGCTCATACGGAACAAAAAGAAAGTTATGAGGTTAGGCAGGTTTCATCATGTTGGTGCTCTATTAGACATCTGACTTCTTTACTTTGAATTCTGCTGTTTTTACTGTGCAAACCTTTTTTTTCCCCCTTCCACTCTGGGATGAAGAGTAGAAACTGAAAAAAACAGAAACAAACAGCAAGCAAGGTGATGAAAACTAAGATTAAAACAAGGAGAGAAAAAAAAATTCATTAACTGAAAATGTAAAAAGTAATAAAAAGTACAATGCAATGCACTGAAACAAAACCAACTTTGTTTTATGGCTTTCACCTCATATTTGCACTGATCCTACCACTCAGCTTTGCACCGCATTGTACCTACTGGCTACTTTTGTTATCACTATGGTGCCGTCAAGACATTTTAGTGCCACTTTATAATCCCTCCAGAATATGTTCAACATTATCACTTAGAAAGCTACCTCCTGTATGCCTCCTGAAGTGAACTCCTTCTAATTTGACATGATGCTTTCCAAACCGAGACAGTAAGCGGAGCAAACCGCTCCTAAGTGATGGACACTTCGAAGCAAGAGCATCACAGTGGCTGAGCGTCAACAACCAGAGACTGTCACTCCGGCAGTCGCTTCCTTTCAGATGTACACACACATGCACACACAGAAATACAGTCACTATCCAAGACACACTGACAAGCACTAGCCACTAAATCAGAATACTAATAGAAAAAAAAAAAGATTTAACAGTCACAGCACCAAAGAGCCAGTATCGTCTGTGGAATCCCTCCTAGGCTGATGTATTGTAGGCTACTCTGCCTGTCTGACTGACTGACACCCTCTCTGATTCTCCAGGCAGACGACAAACTGACGTCAATATGGTTTCTCTGTTCTGTCTCTTGGTGGGTCTGTCTGCTGTGGACGGGAACAGCAGCGTCTCTCAGCGCGGGGCTGGGAACAAGCCTTTATCATCCATCCAGTATCCTCTGCCTGGTATGTACAAATTTGAGATGCAAAGAGACAGGTGTGAGCGCTCAAGGATGAACATACCCACAAACAAATACCAGCACGCACACATGCCAACACCACTGCACACCCATGCCTTCCACATCACACCCCCTTCCAGCCTTGTATCATTAACATCCCATACAGAGCTCCTCACTGTACACACACATGGATACAGTGGCATATTTCTGTTCCCGTCTCTCACAGTGGCACAGTCCAATGTCCCGTTAAGGTGCTTACAAAATGGTTAGACCAACATGTGTTGCATTCTACGCCTCACTAAGCAGCCAGACTGCACCAATTCAGATCTGGATCCTCCTTACTGTCCACAAAGCAAACAAACATCCTACTAAACAGCTGTGCAAATACAAGTGGTAGGTTGGGTAGAGTGTGAGAGAAGATGGGAGACAAAGATAGTCTGAAGGCGACAAGGAAGGAATCCAGGTAGAAAAAACAAGGGAGGATGGGAAAGAAGAGAAAGAGGGGACAGAAATAGATAGAAAGATCAAGGGAGGAAGGGCAGAGACCAGAACAAACCAACAAAGGAAACAGGAGAAAAAACAATGAGCAAAGAGGAGACTGGGTGAGGCAGGGGGAGATCTGTGGACACTCGGGTGATGACAGATACTGTTCTCATGTGGGTGTGGATCCTTTTATAGTTCTGCCAACTAAAGCAGACAAGAGTCAAACCCCAAGAGATGGAGAGGGGCTTATATGGCCCCATCTGCAAGTGTCTGTAGTACTGTCATTAGACGACCATGATAGTCATTAGAGCGTGGCCACAGTGATTCAATCAATTACAGTAGCAGATACACAGAGAAACAAGTCATAGAATGGATTTTGATGGATTTAGGGTAATCTAGCTGCAAAGAGGAAATGTCATATTCATAATTTTGTGTTCATAGCGTAAAATCACCTAAACTGTTGTTTTTCATCACCTTAGAATGAGTGGTTTACATTTACAGAGGGAGCAGTGATGTGCCTCATCACTGCAGCAGCTCAGAATGAACTTCTTGTTCCTCATCTTTTTCCACTGTATGGCAGGTCCCATCCAGTGTTAAAGTGCATTAGCATCATCTACTATATTTAAGTGTGGAATATAAATATCCACTTTAACAGGCCTAAATGGATGAACAAAACACTACTCTTCTATTTAGCACTTTTGGCCATTGTAGAGGAAGGAGAGGCAAAGGTTCCTCACTTGTTTGCAATCTGAAACTTCAATACTAGATGCCATAGAATCAATTTATCCATAACTAACTGTAAAACAAAATAGTACACAATTCACCCACAACAACTACAATAATACTTAATATATGTAATGTTTGCAGTATACAATATTATTGCAACACAATCTATCTTCATCTTGCTACAAGTTTCAACCACTGATCCAAAAGTAGGACAGGTATTGCACAGGATCACTGACTGTTAGTGGTCCCATTACACGGCCAAACGCCTACAGCAGCAAAAAGGAACACGGCAATTTAATTCTGCACGTTGACATTCCTGTCCAAACAAAACTCTTTGCAAGTGCACACAAACAAAGAAAAGTTTGCATGTCAGTAGAAAGTATGGTTTTCTTTCCTGTGAAGGGGATCAACAAAAAGAAAGGGCGAGGGAAAAAACAAGATCTCAATCAAACGGGAGTTTCTCTGTGAAGAGCTGCCAGCCATGAGAAATGGGGCTCATGCGTCACAGGATCAATTCAACCTTACAGGTGACAGGTTTGCATCATGCTATACCCTTGGCTCCCCACTCACCTCACCTAATAACACACACACAAACACACACAGGCACCAAAACGATGCAGACAACAAGAGCTAGTTAAACTCAAAAACAGAAGAAAAGGCAGAGGAGGCGAGGAGAAAGTGGGACGTTAGCAAAATAAAAGAAGCCAGAATTGGGTGAAAGTAAAAAGTGTGGTAATGCAGCGAGCACATAAGCAATTTGGTAGCGCGAGTGGGGAGCTTAAAGGGAACATCGACAGGAGAGGCACTTGGTAAAGACCCAGCGCTGCTCAAAGGCTGCTCCACCCTCGCTCCTCTCCGCTCCTCTCCTCTCCAAAATGTTGACAGTACAAGTGCAAAACAGGCTTTGAAGTGTGCTCTGCTGAAGGGGCGCCGTGTACCGTGCTTCGTTTAACGGTGTTACCCACAAAGCATCCTGGGACCTGCTCTTCTCCCTCTCTCACTGTCTGTCATCCTCTCCCTCCCTCTCACATTGAACCTTTGACAGTGTTTTGATGTTGCCAGTGTGGGCAGACAGACAAGGAAAAACTACGGTGGGTGACAGAGCAAAAAAAGGCAAACACGGGGGTAAATAAATGAAGTCAAGAAAGGCAAGAGGGCACCATTTTAATGACACTATGCCATTCTCTTTTCAGTTCTTCACAGGGAGCGGAAAACTGAGCAGGTTTCATCCTATGTGATGCCTAACTGAGCATAAGGGTTATTAAGTGTTTCCAGGGAAACACACTTGTGTACAGTACAGACATCTGCACATTGGAGGATTCAGCACAAGCATCTATTGTTGGGAGAGAAAAAGCATGTCAAGGTGACATAAGCCAGAGGAAACAAAAAAGCAGCAAAAAATCACAAAGTAAGTAAAGTTTTGCCTATTAGCTGCAGTGGCACGACACACGCTGAATAGTGACTAATTGGCCACTTGCAGTGAAATGTTTAAATTTGTCACAAAAGTGGGGAAGGACAAAGCCAAGGAGAGTGAGACCTCTGGTAGATGTGAGTGATGGCATCTGGCAACGTTTCAACCTTAAACCATCCTGCCTTTGACCCCGGTATGTCCAGTGAGGTTTCATCCCCAACATAAATGTTGTCCAAAAATATTAACCTGACTCCCCGCTGTTCATTAGGCACTAAATTGGAATTCATGCTTATTTTTGTACAGGGGGTTTGATCCAGCTCCTTTACACCCATCATAAAGGGCCACTTGGCATGCTAATTGCCTTGGCCCTACTTATGCACTCCCCAGCTCACATGGCTAATGGTGTCGTAAAACATACTAGTGCACTGACACCTCCCAAACGCCAGGTAGGGAATACTTAGCACTATAAAGGTGCTCAGTTTGGCCTCGTTTAAGAGGACATGAAGAATTCTGTGATAATGACCATAAAGATAGCTTACGCTGGTAAAAGTTACAAACCAGATACAAGAAACTGTTACCCGGGGGGGTGGGGGGGGGCAGTGACTCTTTCACATATACAGCTCACCTCTGCACACACACACCAAGACTAGGCTTTAACATTGCTGCTCACAGAGGGACATAATGATTTAAGTAAACTGTTCTGGTGGTAAAAAGGTAACTCTGCCTGGTGCTACATCGCTACACTACTGGGACGGAGCTTTTAAAGGCTCTTTGACAGTGCCGTTATAGGGGCCCAGTGTCAGTGATGTGAAGAGCTGGACCTTCCCTGGACTGTACAACTAATTACAATGACATTAACCATGTTTCTATTTAACTGTCTAGTCAATTAGAAGCTAACCTTTGGAATATCATACAAAAGAAAGAGGAAAAGAAAAAAAAAAGCTAAATTAGGTGAGCTGCCATTAACTGGTTTGGAGCAAATAAACTCTGCAGTATACTGTCTTCAGCAGGTGTACTAAAAAACAGTGTTGAAGTTGAGATTGGTAACCAGAACAGCCTGTTGTTTTCATGGATGAGATCGAATAATAGTTTAGTTTCCTCACACAGCTCCACACATACCTCTGGCTACTTCTTCATCTCTACAAGCATAAACAACTGACTAGTCATGTTAGTTAAATGTTCACTACACAAAAACTTTCTAAAAACAGCTAAAAAAAACACTTCAAGCAGGTGTAAAAACTTCTTTGCCAAATTGAGGAAAATTTTGATATTTTCCATCAACCTTTTCTACTTCAAAATGTAAAATACAAATGCATAGATGGAGACCTGGTTACTGTAAATTGTGTACACATATAGAAGAAAGCTATGTGCTGTAAAAAGTTGTAGGAGAGCTGTTGTGGTACATTAGAGCAATGTGCTATATGTTGTGATTGACTGTGGCCTAGTGTAGTTGCCCTTTATATATAAAGTCATTAGAACCTCATCAGTTCTGGCTGCACTGAAGCACCTCCAAATGATGCGGAACAGTACACTGAAACAACCCTAACCCACCTCACATGCACCACTGCTGGGAGAGCATGTGTGTGTGTCTTTGTATGTGTGTGTGTTAGGTCACACCGGGGCCCTGAAATAGCACTTCATTAGTCATCCAGGGTGTCAGGCATAGTGGGCCCCTGCTCTAATGCCAGTGGGTGCCATGGACAGGTGCCCGTGAGGGGACGCTCCATTTGGACCCCAGCACCTCTCTGCATCATCCACAAGCCTCAAGGGCTTAATCCCCACAGACGGCTTTGACCCAGTAAGGGGAGGGTGCAGGCAATGAGGTGAAGCCACCACCGGAGGCAGCGTAGGATGCACCGCAGAGCAGAACGTTCTGGTCTGTTTTTAGCCAAAAACCGCAGAGCAGGGTGTCTTCGCAAAAAAAAACTCCTCTCACCTTTGGATTCAGTGAGAAAGTAATTAGCACAGGTTTCAGTTATTTATCAGCTGACTGAGCACTGAATGTAAATTTCACCAACCTCATATTTACACAAACAAGATAACCATGCCCTAAATAATCACACCAGATAGAGCTTTTACCATCCACTTTTGTTCTCATTCCCTCTTCTGTATCTCTGCTTTTATGTTCATCTTTTTTCCTCTTAAATCAGTTCTTACTAGTCTCACTTGGTGTTTCACCCTCCAAACAGTCAGTGAAACCTGGCAACAATTACCATTCCAACAGCTGCAGCAATAACCGTTACAGTAGCACTTACAGAATTACTTATACAGTAGGCACAACTCCAGCAGCATGGGCATCAGACCAGAGCAGCACGTCTGCCCCCGCCTCCCCCAGACAGCAGGCCCTCATTAGGGGCCTTGTAAAGGCCTAGTACCTGCCGGGCCTGGGCCCCTTCCCTGCTCTGCTACTCCGGGTTCCAGGTGTGTAAGGTGGCTGCACTTCACCAGAGGGGACGGCCTGGGCTCATTTAAACCCAAGGCTACCTGCCTTGTACATTTTGCTGCAGCAGGCCCCAGAAAACTATGAAACTGTAAAACTGCACAGGGACTGAGAGGGGGAGAACACAGGGGGTCGGGCAGGGGTGTGAAGGGGAGCAAGGATTATGACCCTGTAAAGATGAAAGGGGTTCGATCAAAGAGGAAGTGTGTCAGTGCTGATGTGGCAGGGGATTGGTCATATCAGAGGCCCAGGTTGTTCAGCCTCAGCCTGCACGTGTGTGTGTGTGTGTGTGTGTGTGTGTGTGTGTGTGTGCGTGCGTGTGTGTGTATATCCGTGCATTGATGTGCATGTGTGTTGAACTTAGCACAGCGGGGCTTAACGGCCACAGCGGACACCATGGGTGCTGGATAACACAACGACTTTCACAAGCTGCCGCTTAATTGCTGTTTAAACTGCACTTTGTCCTGGGCAGCACAGCACGCTCCACAGTTAACATACACACACACACACAAGTACATATACACACCTATATTTTAACGAAGCATCTGTAGTCCTCAACCACAAAGTTAATCTGATCTCACGGTTAATGTAGAAGCAAAACCGCATGGGGCTGGTTAACTATTGGTTTACACTCTGTTCCAATTACTAGCATAGAAGGCAAACAACGGCTAGCTGTCTCATTGTGTGCGTATGGAGTCAATCAGCCTAGTTATAAGCAGGACACTAAACTCACTTAACCTTGTTATCCTATTATACAACTTCAGGACCATGTACGCATGTTAAAATGTAATTACACTAGGAAACTCTTAGTAGGTAGACACAAAAAAATAAGGATAACCATTTCACCAAACACTAGTACAGTACAGAAGATAATCTCAGAAACAGACAAGAAACTTCAGGGAAACTAAAGAAAAGCAAAAAAGAGAAAGCAAGACACACTGGAAAAAATCTAAATCTTACCAAGTGTATTATTCCTCCTTTCTAGTCAAAAAATGTCTTCACACTTAAAATAAGGCATAATCACCTAAAGAGTAACTTTTCAGTGAGCTATAAGAACTTATTTTTAGACAATAGGTCTTGAAAACCTTATTTCAAGAAATCGTACCAAGATAATTTTCACTTGCGCCATTGGCAGGTTTTTTTTTTTGCTTGAATTAAGCAAAAAAAAAAAAAAAAAAATCTTGAATTAAGGGTTAGGGTAGGGTATGTCTTATTCTAAGTGTGATGAGATATTTTGA
>JAPQRP010000019.1:30220164-30230869 GCA_037367295.1 Apogon hyalosoma | reverse complement strand
GAGAGAGAGAGAGATAGAGAGAGAGAGAGAGAGAGAGAGAGAGAGAGAGAGAGAGAGAGAGAGAGAGAGAGAGAGAGGAGAAGCATGACCTACATTTGGCAAAGCTCATCGTATGAGCATGAAACTGCCTAACATCACCCCAGAGCTCCTCAGCACAGAGCCACGCGATTGGCTGCTTTCAGCTCCAGCCTGACAACAGCACTGGCATCACCCAGGGGGAGGGGGAGGGGAGAGCCGAAGAGAGAAAGAGAGGGAGAGAGAGGAAGACATGAGGAGGAGGCACATACATTAAACCCAAATTACATCCAAAAAGAGGAGAAGATGCAAAGAGATGATTGGATGGAGAAGGAAAAGACACAGTGAGAGTGTGAGGAAAAGGTTCCAATTAGAGCCAGTGACAAATGTGTGTGCAGTTGTGGATTTAGTTAATTTTCAGGGATAAAAATCTGTCACATTTTGCAACCAAAAGTTACTCCTGAAAAGAAACAGCAGAGTAAGGCTTATTATTTGGTGTAGAGGCTGGAGTAAAGGCTGAGCAGCCAGTGGTGTGGATAGGACAGCTCTGTAAAGCAGAAATGTGAAGTCAATGCCATGTCCTTCTAAATGACAAAAACTAGTTGTAAGTGTGTGCAGGGATGCTGAGTTTGGTGTCCTCGGTCATGTGAGTTGTCACAATAGAGCGAGGATTTGTAGCATGGCACCTCTAGAGCTGACAAGCGCACACTCTGGTATACTCACACACACTCACACACACACGCATATACCCACACACACACACACTCACACACACACACATATACCCACACACACACACACACGCACACACACACATATACCCACACATACTTCCACTATACTGCTTGTGTCCCACTATGTCTGTCTCTCCCTTTCTGTTTCTCTTTCTTTCCCTGAGATCCCCAGGCACAAGGCATTATGGGAATCACTCTGGCACAGCTCTCGCTTTTCACAGCTTTAATCTTTAAGTTGTTTCCATAGAAACGACTACGTTCAGTCAGTTGATAACTGTCAGATGGCTCTTAAAGCTAGACGTAAAGAAGAATGCGTCCACTCTCTCCCCGACTCATCAGCGGAGGAACATCTGAGTCACTACAGACTTATTGATCCATTGATTCTAAATAATGAAGAGTCACTATAATGAAGCCAGTCTGAAGGAACTGGGATTTCTTTTTTTGTCTTTAACTACAGGTGATATTGCTGCGTGGAGTTAAGTGATGTATTCTTAGCGCAGGCGTGATATTTTAGGGTTCATCTGAGCTCATGTGAGGGACGCAGCAGGTGAAATTTGGTATGTGATGCGTTTAGTGAAGCCAAGGTTATCTCAGGTTGAGAGAACAGCAGTAAACCCCCCTCCTTTCATGAGGTATAGTACGCTGGTGTTTCCTAGTTTTCTTGAAAAGCCCTTTCATCCCCTCCTCCACCTTCTTTCTGTTTTTACTATTCTGTAGCACTCTCACACCATGTCACATCACAAAGTTTAGAAAATGAAAACATCTTCTCCATTGGTTGAGGGGGATGCCCATCAACAGCAACATCCCTTCACTGACTCCCAGTTTGGGTGATCTTTGTCGCATACGATTCCCCTTCATCCCCCTCTGTCCTTGTTTCCTCTTCCCTTCTACCGTCCTCTATCCAATTAAGGCAAACATGCAAACGTCCCACTCTACTGAAAAAGTAAACATGATATTAACGTGGAAGTCTGGATTAACTAATTTTGCACCCAACAAAAATTACCAGGAGACTAAAAATGTGCAGGCATGTTTGCACCTGTAACACACACAACCAGTCACAAATGCACACACCCATTCACACTATGACCAGCGGTAGGAGTCTTCCTCAACACACGCACAGCAGGAGATCACCCCCTCCCTGCATATGTGCTGGTTTCCATGGAGACACGCAGTTAAAAATAACATGGGCGATGGCTTGTCTTGTGCCATTCCACCAACATGGCTGAAGCATCCACAAACACACACACACACGCACACACACACACACACACACACACACACACACACACACACACACACACACAAAGAGAGGCACAATAATGCTGGCTAAAGTCTCACTGACAATCTCACACAGAGAAAAATATCAAAACACACACAGACACACACACATACACACCGTCATTACTGGCATTACTGACAGTGGCAGTTATTCCCACCCTCCTACCACTGGTCTGAGCAGAGGTGTAATCAGATGTTATGTTTAGAAGGAAACAAAAGCTACTGTAGCGCCATAAAAAATAATTAACACAACAGCATTTATTTATTTATTTCCTTCTTTGAAAATGTATTAGCTAAATTCATGTTTACACATGATTTATTCTAATGTTTTAAGATTTGTTTAATTTCCATATAGGAATATAATACACAACATATTCTTCTGTTCCTAAATTATCTTGATGATGTTACACTATATCCCATAGAGGATAAAATATTTTTCCTTTTCTCCTGAAATGATTGTGACAATTTGATTTATTCTTGGTAAAGTATAACTGGGACTCAGTATGTAATCATTGCACCTGCTCAAAGGTGATTATGTATTTAAATAGGAATAAAAAGAGGAATGTGTCTGAAAATAAAATGATTCCAACTTTATGGGCAAGAATGTATTATCACATAATACATCCTTTGGATATTTGAAGATACAACTATATGATATATAGCTAAGATGGAGAATGGTTTGCAATGGTCAGACTTATCAGAGGTTGTAGACCCCATGTCCTTCACTGGACAACATGTGTTAGTAAGATATGTATATAAAACATAAAAATAAATACATAAATAAAATTATATGTGCTTTTGTGGAGTCATGAGGAGCAAAACTAGAGTATAAAACTGTTCAACAAAACCCTGCAACATTATCCAAACAAATGGAGAATCCATCAGTGTCTAACAGTAATAATATATTCCAATCCAAGCCCAAAAAAACCCCTAGTATACTTGTTTTGTACCTTAGTCACTAGATTTATTATTTCATTCACTGACTGCTGTAGTAGTGGTGATGACTGGGGAAGAGCTGAGGTGAGGAGACCTGATACAACATGATACTAAACCTTCAAATAGTAACAGTTGTGTGTGAGCTTTATATTCCCCACTGCCAGGGACTGGTTATTTTCACCTTTAAACTGTATTCTTGCCAGTCCTATTTGTTTCTTTACTTTAGGTTTTGATTTATTTATGTCTGTTTGGAAATCTGAAATTGATTCTACATTACTTAAAAATATTATTATTATTATTATTATTATTATTATTATTATGTCTTTTTTGGCTTGTTAAATTGTTTTTTTTTTCTTGTTAAAGAATTTTTGGGACATTTCACCTTTTTCCAGATTCAGAGTTTAAGGATCCAAAGATTCAAATTTAAAAGTTAAGAAATAAATGTAATAATTGGATACAAAAAAAAGCATTACTTAACTTAAAGGAATATAACTAATGTATGATACACGTTCATTTTCCTTCACTGAGATACTGAGAAGGCAGAATAAACAGGGAGGTGTGTTGGACTAATCAAGCTTTTAATATGTTTGTGCATGAGGTGTGTGTGAATTATTGTTTTATGTTCTTTTTTTTCCCCCCAAAATGTCAAAGTTTAGCTTGAACATGTTGTTTTGCTCCACAAAGCAGTGATTATTGGCCTCCATTAAGCTGTTTACAACAGTGCGAACACTTCTGCTGATTTGGTTTTGAGTTGGATCATCCCTTTAGTAATTCTCAACATACAAAGGCCATATAATAATCATATAACCACAGTCACAAATCTACTCTTCACTGAGATGTGGCTTTTAGTTCGTGCGTACTACACATTTCCAGGCACCATTGTCTCTATGTAGTGTTCATGTTGCACCACTAAGGGGCAGTGCAGGAGCATTTTCATTGAAGTAATAGTGGGTAAACATTGAGTGCAGAGACAAAATAATCCCTTGAACCTTTAATCTGCTGTTATGTTGTTGATATTTTCTCTGGCTCGTCCGGCTCAGTGACGTGTGATGCTATAAATAAAACTTTTGGCTACATTTTTGGTCGCTGTGACTAACCTCTGCTTGCCACCACAAAGGCGCCTTAAACCATCACAAACACTAGTACATAGAAAAGTACACACAGTCACAGGCACACTTGTTCTAACATGAATACAGTGTAGGTCAGAGGGGCAGAACTGAGAGGCGGGCTGAACAATAGTGCAGGTGTGCAGCTGCAGGATGAGGGATGGGGCAAAGGAAATGGGGGTAGCATGATTTATTCATTTTGGGAGGAAGAAGCATAGAAACAGAATATATAGAGACAAAGCAGACACGAAGGAAGCAGGCAGCCAGACAGGACAGGCAACCGCCCATGATACTGCCAACACATTATTTTAAAATGTAATAGGCTGTAACTACATAATTCACCAAATGAATCCATTATATTTGATTCCTTTTGTAACTGGGCAAAGCAGCTGAAAAATCCTAAAATATAAACTGAATCCAATTTGTGTAAACCTTAGATTATAAGATGGCGTTGTACAATTTTAGTGGGAAAATACTGTTGAATATGCAGCACTGAAAGGCACAGTAGTCTGAAGACATGACCACCAGCCTTAGGTACAACAGACTCGAGGTGCCTGGAGTATTAAAACTTTGATTTGCCTGCGAGTTAAAAACAACACTCACGTTATCTGCTACATGAATGGAGCGTGTCTGAACAGAGACACAGCTTCTTGTAAGAGCCCAGTGTTGCTCTCTACTTTTAATTTCTATTTAGTTAAGCAGGTAAATTAGTTGAGAACTGATTCTCATTTTCAGTAATGACCTGGACATTTTTTTTAAAATTATTTGTTCATCATAAACAGCAAGAGAAAACATAAAAAAACATATTTCTGTACATATTTTTAAATATGGCAGGTTTGGTCCTCCATATGGGAGAGGATGTGAATACCTCCCCGGAAATAAACAATACATAAGAGGAAAAGAAAGGGGGGGAAAAGAATAAAAAAAATATGATATAACTGAAATAATAGTCTAAAGTAAAAACAATAGAAATACAAATCAAATTACAAATCATCAAATATAAATCAAATTATATACAATCTTACATTTTTTTGTAAATTAGAGTCCTTTTCAGAGGCTTTTTAAATAATGATAAAAAATATATTGATTGAAGTTCAGGTCGTAGATTATTCCAAAGATGTGGTCCACAATATTTTAGAGAATACAGACAGAAGTTCAGCAGTACAGAATATAAAATTTGCTTGAATATCGTGTAGGATAATTATGAATAGCAGAAGACAACATAAAGAAGTTCTGGAAAAATGACATATAGAGATGAACAACCAATCAGTCAGCATTCAAACCCATGAGCAATTTAGATTAACCAACCAATTAGTCTACTAGTGGATGTGTTTGGATGGTGGGAGGAAGCCGGAGTACCCAGAGAGAAACCACAAACTCCACACAGAAAGCTTCCTGGGGTTGGACTTGAACTCAAGACCGTCTTGCTGTGAGGCGACAGCACTAACCACTGCACCACCAACTTTGGCATGTGAGTTTTGGAACTCTACCTAAAGAAGGTGAAATGACACAAAGCACTGAAATGAACATTTGATTTCTTTTTCCCTTTAAAGGATATATTTAAACGTAATAATTTGTAATCATTCTAATAGATCACAGGAACATTTGTTTTATATTGAACTGCATAAGCTGTAACACGTTATTTACTCCACAACCCTGTTCACACTGCACCAGGTTTTGTTTATAAGGCTTAAAAACAAAAGTATATATAAAACCTTTATTTAATCCTGGAAGGCTTCATTTGCAGTATAAATAAGAAAACAGGAAAGTAGTGCAACGGCAAACGTAGAATTAAAAAGTTATTCAACTCAGAACATGAGTAATCAGCAGTGATAAACCATACAAATATTCAGTCCAAACCACTATAAATGATCTAGATCAGCAAAAAAAAAAATATTTTATTACTATTAACGACTATTTTTTTCTTACAATTAAAAATGGGAATTGCTCTAGATACAAATGATGCAATTCTAAGCTTGTTCTGCTTGTTGTCCCATGATGTTGCCGAACAATAAGCCAAATAGGTTTTCCAACATCAGTGAAAACAAGTGGTACTTACTCGAAACATATTAAAATCATTTGAAAAGGTTTAGAATTGAATGATCTGTACACAAAAACAAGTTTGAGTAGTGTGTTTTAAGTGGCTTAAAAGATGATAGTGATTAAGAGATTCAGCTTGATCTCCTCAAGCAGCAAAAGCCATTAAGAACCTGTCCAAGAAGCTCAGGTTACCATCGAGTTCATACACAGCTGAAAGGTATGCCATCCAGCTCTGATGTATCATAGATCGCTCAATAGCACCACTGACAAATAACCTCAGGGGCAAGCTATTTAATATCTCCCAGCAGTCCTTTTTAGGTAAACTGCTGTAAATAAATGAGACAAGCCAAGAGGATGTCTGTGGTTTCATAATCAGGTCTGTGTTTTGGTCTGTTTGTGCTGATGTTGACCACTGTGGGGACGGCGTGCGCAGACACGTGGGGGTTCACATGTGGGCAGATATTTTCAGTGCTTGTTTGTGTCGTTCCTGACCACGTAGGGAGGCGGAAAGCTCCTTGAGCAGAGTGCCAGCACCACCGGCTCTACTCCAAAGTCAGTGAACTGCCAGAGCTGCAGATTACAGCAGATTACCAGGCAGGGTGCTCATACACTCTCTCTATGTCTCTGTGTCTGTTTGCATGTGCTTCATGCTGTTTATTTTACAACCTCATGGGGATGGCAACTCCTCGTAATCAGTGCAGACAAAGTAAAAGCTTGTTTGACAAAAATTGTTGGAGGAAATTTAATAATATAGGTTAATCAAACTGGAAAATCAGTAAGCACTGACCAACATTTGCAATGAAATCAAGTAACAGTGATGTAGAATACAAGTAAAATATATATATAGTTTATATTTATATTTTATTCTATTTTAGTCCATTTTTTCCTCAGTTTTTTTGCAACTTGCATCTGGGGCCTTAGAGTTTTATCATTTCAGTCTTCTGTATGTGTTGTACATATGGCAAAACTGACAATAAAGCTGACTTTGACTAAAAGATACAGAGTAAAAATACATTACAATTAAATTAACCCACAAAGACCCAAACATCTACCGGTGACCAAATGTTTGATACCTGTTGATCCACTAATCCTATCAATACATGTAAATAATTGGTGTGAAACACAGTTTTTCATCTTTTCATGGTCATCAGATATGACCCATTTGGATGTTCAGAGGCTCTGTAGTGAATATGACAACACCGTCATTTTCTACAACTTTAATTCACCAGTAAAACCCATGGCGTTGGATCAATGACAGTGGATGGACACACTTGTTTTTTCATTGAATTATTGATATCTTTATCGAAAAAGTAACTTTTTCTTCAGTTTTCTCTGTGTTGATGTAATAAGCTTTGAATTTCATAAACATCTAAAGTAAATATAGGAAATTAAATATAGGAAAATACATGATTTACAATAAAAAAAAATGCAAAATGCAGGCAATAATATTATAATAAATAGTGATAAATTGCTTAAGAAAGGTTAAATAGGGAGCAAAATTAATTTGGGAACTTCCACAAAAGTAGCACTTGGTCTTTATGGGTTAATGTAGGTACCGAAAAAACTGTTAAACAGATAAAGGAGAAAACAACAGTCATGTACAGTATATGCAGACATGGAAGAGTGAATGGGACCAGAGAGTTTGGGTGTAGGCTGCTCTGTAAAAAGTTCCATAAAAACTAAAAGCAGATTTTCCAAGTTGGGTAAAAACATACTTGTTGTGAAGCCAGTCATCGGCTTGAGTTTCCTGAAGGCCACTGTAACAGGAATGTAATATTGGACGGTAGTTTCCCAGAAAGAGCTTTGTTAATGAGGTGTAAAGTACACTCAAGGGATTTAAAAATGTTTCAGGACCAACTTAATATGTATTAAAATAATAAGACACAGGTGGTGACGCATGGTGATGAACATTCAGAGTCCGGGTGACCTGTCTGGTGGTTTGTCCTGCATGATCTCGGTCTTGTTGTGCCAGTCGTGGCATTTTTGTGGAGGTCATTTTCATGTCTTTTTGTAGAGGTGGGTCAGTTTGGTACAGCAGTAGTCATTTGAACTCACTTGGATTACAATAATCTGATTACTTGTCCACAGTCTTTGTTTTTATACACAAAACTGCATCCAAAAACCAGTGAAGCATGACATAACCTCTGGTGTTGAAAATCTGCACACTGTCTTTATTCACTGTGAGAGTACAGAAAAGTTGGTCACAAAAAATGTGTTTGTTTTAAGTTCAAAGTTGAGTGGTGTGTTTATAAATCCCTTGAGTGTACATGTGCATACTAGACAGACAAGTAGAGCTTTTCATGTAAAGTGAAATGTTAGGTACTAGATGCATCACCAGTAATAAGTGCAGAGCTGCATAAAAACAGCTCGGAAGTTTTCTGAATGTCAAATTATGGCCTGAAATGATGTAATTCTGTCGCATTGTTTTAACATTCCAGGATTATTTTACTGGAAAAGCTTTTACGGTGACACAAAGTCAGGCGTTCATTCTCACACACGCTTAGATCATCGCTCCATGGTGGCAGCAATAGAGGGATTGAGCACGTGATGCATATTCCCAGCATGCGGTGGATTAATACATTAATACTCTGTGGCCAAAGCCCCCTCCCTTCACATATTACTGCATCATAAAGAGATTACGGTCAGGGACAGGCCATGCCCAGACGGGATCCTACCATCTAACGGCGGCTGAAGGGGGTGATTCACAGGGATATGGGATATGACACAGAGACACACTTGAGTATGTGATGAAACGTAGGTGTATCATTTCTTGCAGTTGTGATTTGGCTCTGAGCAAAACTACACATAAAGTGCCAAACAAGTTCTTGGCTACTGAGGAAATGTTTCTTTTTGGTGATGCATTGGGCCGGCTGAGGGGAGGAGAGAGCAGGGACAGCAGGTGGGTGGGTGAGGAGGTGGAGGGGGAGGGTCTGGGTCTGCAGATGTTGCTAGCCTGGATGATGGACTTGCACAGGAATGTTTTAGAAAGGGGTCTGCACATGTAAATAAAGTGAGGAACGAGCACCCTGAAGGATAAAGGAAGGAGCAATTGAGAACCAGAAAAAGAGGAGGAGAAGATAGTGGACGACTGCAGACCATGGCTTTGGCTTGTCTGGGTCTGGGCTGCACTCCTGTGAGATCCAAAGGTACTATCTTTGATATAAGAGTGTAGCAAAAAAGCCTTTTATCATGTTTTTAGTGCTTTAGAATTCATTAATACTGAATAAATTAGATGGTTATGTGATCATGGTGTCAGTGTGAGAGTCTGATGTGGTTATAAAATCACATGACATTCATCTAACTATAGAGAAAAACATATAATTGTGTGTGTATTGCATCAGGATATGTATTTTCAGTACAATGCAGTTTAGCTGGTTAGAGATAATTCATCAATGTGAAGTAGCATTAGAAGCTTCATAAACAAACCTGTGGTAAAAAAAAAAAAAAGTGCAAAAGCATGAAAAGTAAAAAAAAAAAAAACAACAAAAACCTGCAATTAACAATGAAACATGAACTAAAAATAAAAACGAAACAGCAAATTAAGGTCTACTTTTGTTTTCCCCCCAAATGATAATGGTGTACAAGAATACAATGATTTTGCACAGTAAGTGGCCTTTAATTCTTTTGTAAATTATATTTTATCACTTGTGTTCTTCCATCATGCCTTTTCTTTAACCCTTAAATACTTAGAACTAATTCTGTGGCAACATCTAAATCATTTTTTTCTCTACATTTAACATTTATCACCATTTTTTCAGTGAAAATCAGGTATTTTTCTATATTTAAATTACTGGCCATGTAGAAGATCATAAAAGCTCAGACTTATTATTGTAGGTTATTGTATTAGAACACAGAAAACTGAAGAAAAAGTGACCATTTCAACACAATTCATTAACTGAACATAAAAACAAGCGTACACAATGGCTATCAAGTGTCAAACTACATGAGTTTTACTGGTGAATCAATGCTGCAGAAGATGACTGTGTTTCCATGTTCACTCTGGAGCCTCTGAACTTCCAAAAGTATCATATCTGATGCTACTGAAAAGCTGAGGACTTACATTTTCCTAAATTATTTACATATATGAATAGGATTAGTGGTTAAAAGATATAAAACATTTTAGATCAGTCAGTGGTTTTGTTCCCAAGTGGGTGTTTAGGCGTTTAAGGGTTAAATCAGGGCTTTCCTCAAATCAGTAAAGTAGCAAAACTCACAAAAACTACTTACATTCCTAGAAATAGATCTAAACCTCAAACTGAAATCACAAACTAAACTGAAAGACTAACTAAAAAGTGCAGACAAAAAGTGCACAGTTTCTCTTCTCCAAAACTAGCCAGCTACTGTTTCTTATAACAGCTGTCTACGATGACAAGATTGTGCAGCTAGTGCCATAGGGAGTGTGCTGCATGACCCAGATACACCCTAATACATTCTCCACTAATGACTTACATTCACTCACATCTGGACCAGAGAGAGAGGAAGGCGGGAGAGAGATGTGAAACCATATAGCTACAGCAAAAGAGAAAGAGAGAGAGAGAGAGAGAGAGAGAGAGAGAGAGAGAGAGAGAGAGAGAGAGAGAGAGAGAGAGAGAGAGA
>JAPQRP010000019.1:30200922-30216967 GCA_037367295.1 Apogon hyalosoma | reverse complement strand
GCACTATATTTATAATAACTTTGCTGTGTACTCTTTCATACCTCCTCTCCTCTCCTCTCCTCTCCTCTCCTCTCCTCAGCATGCAAGTCAAGCTGCTGACCCTGCATCTGCAGATTTTACAATGAAAAAAAAACAAAACAGTGTATAGTCAGAAGGAGGACAACAAGACAAACACAGTCTATACGTCTATGCTGTTACATGATAGTAATGTGTGGACGAGGTTTCATTAGAGTCACTTACAGAAAAGGAAGAAGGTGTGCAGGGCAGCAAAGACAAAGCACTAAGTGGTCAAATGAAAAAGACTAGATTAACCTCCCTGGGCTATTTGGTTTGTGTGTATTATGTAAAGTTATGGCTGTGATCTGACTGGATGGTAGACCTATCAAATGGGGCTTGGTTTACATCTAGTTTGTTTGGGTGATGTTACGAGACAAAAGAATCACAACGCGTTTTAAATTCAGTTCACTTCTAACCTCCATGTAAGCCAGTGTGGTTTCCCTCATTTGCAATGATGTCAACATTCAAAGACATTTATCAACAAATTAAGCAAAGTTCAAATCCAAATATTTAGTGGAATCAGGTGCATACTGAGGTGAAATTAATGTCTTGAAATGTCTAATGTCAAGCCTAAGATTCTGTCAATGATTACAGGAAGAAAAACAACAAAGCGGTACAAGACATGCCCTGGATAATTCAATAGTAATAGGACACTTGACTTTACATGATTATGGTGTGAAAACATGTTTGTAGCAGGTTAGTGAAAGCAAAAAAAAAAGGAAGAGACTGAAGGAACGCCAAGAAGAAAGATGAGGAGATGAGGGAAACAAGTGTGCTGACAGGAAGTGGAGCCACAGTAACAAATCTACTAATTTAACTGTCACAACAAGTAGGTCAGCACCATAGAAAGACTGTTTTCAAAGAAACACCCCTGATCCTGGTTTCAATATTTTACTACTACTACTACTACTGCACTCTTTTTCTCTTTTTTAAATTTAGATGATGAGGAAATATGCATCAAAAAAGGCAAACTAAAGCATCAGGTTGTTGTTGGTGTTTTGTTTTGTTTTTGTTTGTTTGGGTTTTTTTTTGTCAATTTAATGAGCAAAAAAAAAAAAACTACTTGAGAATTTCCAAAAATTTTCCTCACAAATCCCATAATTTTGATTCCTTTAAAGTCAAATAAAAAATGTCATTGCTATTTATCTCAAAATTGTGCAAAAGTTATTTCATGAAATCATTTGACTACAACACAGATGTTCACTGTATTTGTCGTGTGGGTCTGTACTTTTATAAATGTGCATTTCCTACTCAGTATTTCATGAATGTCAAGGGTTAGGATGCGATGTGATATGCAAAATGAGCAAAAAAACCATTATACTGGTTTACTATGTAACACACTTTAAGGCAAAACATTGTGTAATTGTTTATTTAGCATGAACAAAACAGTCGTGTGTGTGTGCTTCCTTAACCTGGGACTTTACCTCAGCCTAATGCTGTCGGTGCTGATTTGATTGCGGGCAAATACGAGCCTTGGTGAGCAATGAAAGGTTGCCTGGCTACTGATGTACAGTGTAGCATTCAAGGACACAAGTGTGTTTTGAATTATGACTTAAAAGAGAGAAACAGGATTTGTTATAAAAGCTGAAGGGGCTCCGAGTGCGGATAAAAGAGATGGATAATCACTGGGCTTCTTTCCCCCTCCTCATCTGTAAATCAACTACTCTGATCTCTGGATATAAAAGTTAGAGAATCTCAGATGTGTATACATCATTCATGATGGAGGAGATTTGTGATTTGTGTGGACTCTATTAAGAGCAGAAATGAACAGGGGTTGCAGTTGTGTGAGGTTGCAGAGGTGAGGTGGGTTTAACTGCCACCTGCTGGTTTGTCATGGCCAAATGGTTTAATGTACAACACAGACACTGTAATATTCTTCCCATGCATCTGTCCACTGGACTTTACTCTTTTTTATGTGTTTTGTTTCATTTTTAGACTGTGTTGACTTGTCTTAATGTGGTGCATTTTCCTGTTGGTTGTATACAGTAAAAGCCGGTCGAGGTATCTGAAGATCTTCCATTACTGTCTCCATTCTAGGTCATTATGGATCAGGTTGTGTGAGCCATGGCTTTTAGATGACAAAGTGATTTTCTACTTAATGAACCAAGTCTCGAAACCATGTACTAATTTTGGCACTTTCTGTTTAGAACAGAATATGCAGTACAGTATTCTTTTTTACATCTGTTATTTAATAATGTACAGTGTACTGAAATTGTTTTCATAACCTTTAAAATTTCTACATTTGCTGTTTTATAGAAGTTCATTTTTAAACTCCAGTATGATACTTTCTAACTGCAAAAAGCAGATACTTAAGTAATTAACCACAAGAAATTTATGTGATTATTAAATTATCTTTGTCAGTATATTTTACAAAACACACTGATATTGACCCTCTGCATAAACCCATCACTAGCTGAACATGCAGAATCACACCACATACTGCAGACTGGGAGCAGTGGGCCGCCAGAGGAGTCAAGGGCATATTTGCCAACAATTTCCCTGCTGGTCCATTGAATGGAGCTGGCAACCATTCCAGGGAATCACACTGGCAACCCTTTTGTCACAAGCTTGTTCCCCAACCTTTGAGGCCAAGGCTGCCCCCTGTGATATAGATATAGGAGCAGGTGAGACTTACGTTTTTTAAACACTTACTTGGCACCAAGGTCAGGCATTCCAGGTGAGACACTTAATATGAGATGTTAGTCCAACTATCCTTCATAATGCAGTTCAGAAAACCAGTGGATGGACTGAAATATCCATTTATTATAGATGTACTTAGAACCTCCACTTGGCTCCATTCCTTTTGGCTGTAGTGGCAGTGCCAGGTCATCTTGGGATTGATCCTACACACCTTACATGAAGTGTTGGTACAAAGCCCTGTGCTCTACTGGGTTCAGGTTTGGTAACTTCCTCAGTGGAATACTTCAGCTTCTAGTTTTGCTGCTATGCAAACATTTGCACCAACAGTCTGTGAAAGGTTTTCACAGAGGACCACTCTATTTCTTTCTGCACCCATCTTCCCTTCAGTCCTGATTACCCTCTCAAATTCCTGTTGCAGGAAAACATCTCCACAGTATAATGTTGCCACCACATGACTGTAGGGATGATATTAATGAGGTGCTGCTCAGTGCTTGGTTTCTTGCACATACTTCTGGGAATTGTGGTCAGATCAATCCTCACTTCATCAGACTACACAATCTTTTAGCTGCAAGACAGGATTGTCTATGGACAATCTTCCCTCAAGCTGATTGGTTGGAATTCACTGACATAAAACATCAATTGCAGGACCTTGTCAGTAAGATGCACCAGATCTTAATTCTGAATGCTGTACTACTACTACTACTACTACTGTATGTTCTAAAGCCTTAAACATTAAGATAACCAACTGGAAGATAGGCATGTAGCCAAGATACAGTGGGCCTCAGATCATCAGGTTAATGATTTTCTATTATTGCCTAAACCTAAAAGCTTGTCTTAAAGAGCTGTATGAAGAGAAAAAGAAAAGGGATTCCCCTATAGCATCTACAAAGTTGAAACATTTGTGTTCAAGTACTCAACACTGATTCGTGTGTACTCGTGAGACCAGTCTTGAGAACACTTTTATGGTGTTGGTCTTGTCTCAGTCTCAACCACATTTTTACTTGGCCTTTGCTCAGTGTCTGGATTTTATATCAAGGCCAGTAAACACCTCATCTACAGAGAATTGCCTGTGCAGTGTTTTACTTGTTAATGTCATAATTTTTTGCTGACTCTTGATTATACACTGGAAACCTAAAAGATAAATGCACATCAACCTTCAGTCTCCATCATGACTTGGCCTTGGTTTACCTGGCAGTGACTACAGCACTACAAAAAATACCACGTTCCTATGTTTCTTGCGTAAATTACACAAAGATGGTTAACTGGTATCAAGTCTGGACCATATGCTTATGTGCAACTTTTTTTTTTTTACTGACAAAAACAGAAGAACAATACATTTTTATTTTTTTTTTTTTTTTACCAACAGTGTTTCTCAGACAAGAAAACCAGGATTTGTAGAGACATGGGCAAAATTCTGTGTTAGATTAGACAAACACTACTTTTAAAATATATGCCTTTAAAAAAACTATTCAACTGTGTAAAACCACTTTCATTAACTAATGTTTTATGTCCTTCTGTTAGCGGTGTCAAACCTGGACATAGAGAGCAAGCTGTCAGTCCACTATCAGGCTCCATGGCACCAGCAACACAACGTATTTCATCCCTGTACCCGGCCACCGTGTTTGGAAGAGCTGCACAGAAATGCTCAACTCAGTCTCAGAGCCTTGCACCGAGGTGAGAGTCGTCAATGCTCAATACACACAATACACAGTTGTACAGCTATGTTCATATGCATGTGGTCATGTTTGATTTGTTTGTTTAAATAGACGAACAACAGCATCAGAGGTCAACAAGTCGGGAGAGGAACAGGGTGACCATCTCCATCTCGGTGGCACCCCCCATGCCGACCTTCCCTTCACCTCACACCATCCGCAGGCAGCAGAGAAGTCGTCTCGCAAGAGCAGTAAGTACAATGAACCAATCAGGAAGTAACCTTTTAAGGACCTTCACTTCATCTAGATTATAAACTAGATCCCTACTATAAGAAGTTAAATATGAAATTGATGGTCATTTTTCACCATATATCCATTTTGTTTTGCATGTGTTTCTCTAGAATTAATAAACAAATATTTCTCAGTAATCTGACACGGTATTTTATTCTGTCATACAGCAAGAGAGAGCAGAGAGGGAGCAAGAGTTAGACTATCAACCCAGAAAGGTAAGGCCAAAGTATTTACACTGTATCTGTAGGTGTGTGGTGTCCAGAGGCCTGGATCAGAAAGCTGGATTGAGGGTTTAGGAAGGTAATTTATGCTTCAGTTTAGGATGTCTGGTATCACCAAGGTGGTTAACTTCTAAATCTCCATGGTAACTTACCCTGCAAATATGACCTGCTCCAGATAGTGGATCTAAAATCATCTAAAAGTACCTTTTGCGGACTGCTACTGACCAACTGATTCTCTGAGAAGATCCTGTTGAACTCGGTGTGCAGATTAACAAAAGTAAAAACTGTTCAAATACTGAAAAGGTCTGTGAGGACAGAGCTTTACAGACTATCCAAGATCTTGGACCGTGTGTTTTGACACAACCTAATATGAGCTAAAACAAAGTGAGATGAGTCTTACATACTATTAAAATACATCTAGGGAGCACATTCATGTAACAGAAGAAACAGCTGTTTTTATAGTCAAATTGATTTGCCTTAATAATGTCGTCTATAGTATATTAACACACATTTTCAATTTCTTGTATCTGATTATAGTTTGCTCTTCTTGTGAGAAATATGTAGCTGATCAGCCAAATGTTTTGTATTGTCAGGCCAGATAACAGATAGTGATCTTGGTTGCGTTGACCATGCTTTGTGATACAGGTCCCAGATATAAACGGTCACGTTACATTCTGCTCATCTTGTTTGTTGCACTAACTTAATATTTTTCTCTAAACTTCTTAAAGGAGAGGACAGTAAAAGAAACAGAAATCCAGACTATACAGAGAAAAGTAAGAAAATGTACTAAAAAATATACAGACATTAAAAAAAAATTGTACTGCTAAAACATGTCACAAACTTAACGTTTGTGCACTGAGTAATAATTGTTCGTATTTATGCTGTCCTAGGAGAGATCAGGAAGAGAAGCAGATGTTCAAAGAAAGGTAAGAAAGAATAAAACACAATCAGTTATAGCATACACACCAAAAAAAATGTTTTGTATTCCTTATGGTAGCTCTGAAAAATAGGTACATAGGATATTTTTTTGTATTACCAAGGCTTGAATATTTGAGGACATGCAAGGAGGTGTAGTGTAGAACCAGCCAAACATATGACTGAACTGAACTGAGAAAAGAGCCCATACACTGTACAGTATATATATCATTCATTTTCATTATAATCTGTTGGCTCACTCATTTATCATAATACCATTGCTGTTGTTTTGTATTTCTTTTCCGTACTTTGTGTTCATAGTTTGCGTGCTTTTACTCACTTCACCCTATTGATGGTTGCAACTTCATTCCATGGAATAGAAAGGTATCAAGCATATATTTTATTTATACTTCATGTATTGATTTATTTTGTTCTTTCTGTTTTCTTGATGTTCTTCTGTTTTCACTCATCATCTACGTTGATATTGTTTTTGCTCTTAAATACATATGTTAATTAGTGCGTCTGTGTTTATACTTGCCTGTTTTTAGTACTTGTTTTTACCAAGTAGGTTGCTGTCCAAGTAAGCCACCTATATGTCTCTGCCAGGCTACCTCGACAGGAGAGAGTGATGGAGGTGAGGTTTTGGGAGGCCACAAGGCCAAAGCTTCAGCCACCAATGCCCCCTCAACACAGGACAAACAGACCAACTGGTCCAAGGAGAATCAGCCAGCTGGGGATCAGAAGTCGACTGGCGACCCTAACTCTATCTCCTCTTGCATTATTCCCATTAATGTCACAGGTAAGGTGACACTTAAATGGTATCTTTGTAAGGATCAGAACATCCTGACCTTAAAGGGATTATATGCCGTACTATTTCAGTCTCAGCAGCAGGGTCAAGTCAATTTTCAGTACACATTTAGAAGTATCAAAACCTCCAGTAAATCAACTCTTTGTACCCACAGACTCTATCGCTCACTGAATAAAGTATAAAGCTCATCATTTATACACATCTGTATTACAGTATCATCAACTTTTCTTCAAGCTAGAACTCATAGCCAGTTATTTTGATAGTCATCTTACAACCTTCAAGTGCTGTTAGCTAGTAGTTGACATTTGTTAAATTAGCTGTTTTTAGATAGAAAACAGCCACAGTAAAACCACTTTTCACCTGTTTTCTGTACAGATGGTGTTGTCTGTAGCTGCACTAATGACTGTTTGGAATTGTCCAAACAAGGTCAGAACTGTCGCTTTAGTCTGAAATGTGGATCAACAAGAAGAAATGCTGCTTTTCCAACATCAAACTCCATTCTTTTCCTTCACTACTGTGTCCAGTGGTGAAAACAATAACAGTGCTTGTAGCTTTTATCTTTCTTTGACCCTAAAAGTTGTTGCTTAAGTGGTACTCATCCCACCTTGCCACTTTCTGATGCTTTGGTTAAAGGCCACATTAGGTTATTTTTTGATATTGAAAGTATAAATATGACAAATGCACATACAGATGTGAACTGAGTTAGCTGCACACACAACCTACACAAACCTTTTCTTGTATTTTTGAACATGAATGAATGTAATGTACTGTTAAATAAACAAAGAAAGAAAAGAACACTAACGAGTGTTTCCATTCTGCTTTAACGTAAACAGAAATTTTCACAAAAAGACAGTCATAAGGTAGAAGGGTATGTCATTATAAACCTTGATTCTAGTCTTTCGTTTATAAGATACATTTACATGACATCAGCTTTATATATGACATACGAGGAAAAGTTAAGTTTTCAGACAAATGTAATAAAAGATTTTATCAAAATAACAAAAATATTTTCCTACATAAGCATCCATTAGAGCCTACACATTTTTGCATCTATGTTTCCATCAGTAGATTCCGTCTTTCTAGAATTGCTGGGGCTGTCTTTGATAGTCTTTGACATTTGTCTGAAAACTTTTTGACTCTCCCTCATATGTCTTTTGTGTTTTTACTGCAGGAGTTGGTTTTGACAGGGAAGCAAGTGCTCGTTGCTCTCTTGTCCATTCCCAATCAGTTCTTCAGAGGAGGAGGAAGCTGAGGAGGAGGAAGACTATCACTGGAATACCCAAAAGAGTACAACAAGATATGGGTATGTAATAGAGTGTGCCCACATTTTAATGAAACTTGTTTTACCTTTATGGAAAAGGTTGTGCAATGGTTTCATTTGATTTCATAAGGAATTGTGTGACTATGTTAGCTCAATACATGTCTATGCTGCTTATTTGGCTTCACTAACACTGCTCCTGTAGTTTACAGAATGCTGTTTCAGTGGGAACTTTGGCTGCAGTTGTGTGCAGTTTTAGTGTAATATCATGACTCACAGAAATATACACGCCGCTTTAAATTGGTGTGTTATCTGTCCACATTATAAGCTTTCCACATGTAGGTACATGCTGCATCAAATGAACCGGAGATCTTGGCATGAACTGACACGCGATCAAATGGCACTGAATAACACATGAAAGGTCAAAAAATGCGTACATATAGCACACCAAATTGCCATAAGAACTGGCATGACATACAACACGATTTTATGAGATCAGTCTTGCAGTTTTACAATACAGTGGGTCACAATATAATGAGAAAAATAAATGGGACAAAGGGTGCATTTTTATACCATTGTTTACAAAGCATTACGACTTATGACCCTTTCAGGCACAACATAGGTTGCACTGTGGTTTCTGTTGGGTTCAACAACATATCTTCTAATTAATAAGGAGACAAATTGTGACAGGGTTTCTGTAAGAGTCAAATAATCTGCATGACACTTCTTCATTACCTCAGTTAAGAAACTTGATTGATTTGTCTGTAGACTCAAAACAATTCTAAGATGAGTTTTTATATTTTACTTACCTACAGTAACCTACCTTACCGGTAAGTCATTCCTGACATACATACTTGGATGGAGACTTGTTTCCAAGATGAGGTTTTCTTTCCAAAGTCTTGTGTTATGTAATTGCGGGAAGTCAGGAACACACATTATTGGCTTTTCCCCATTTTGCTTTCCATGCCTGGCTGGATGCCTCATTCAGCTCTGACTGCTTTGACAGAGGGCTGCATTCACACAAGCTTGCATGTCAGTGTATAGTGGTTCCGCTGTCACATTGTGTCTAAAAGCCCATTTACCCTCCTCAACACTTCAAATTCAAGTCACTTAAAACATATTTGGGAAATTCCCATAGAAATGTTTGCGGACAGTCCTTCTAATATGGAGTGCATTCATTGGTTCTGTTGTTTTATCTTATCCTGCCATTTTAACTGAACTGAATTCTATTTCATCGTGTTTATCCTTGTTTTACGGTTAAATTTTAAGAGATATGATTCTAAACACTAGTTGCTGCTGTTAATAGTTTCTTCTCAAGGAGCATTTCTACTTCATTTTACAAAAACTTGATGAAGGGAAGATCATCTCTACTCACCATCCTTTTTGTCTTTGCATTCAGATTCAGATGAATCACCTGTTGCAAGAGAACGCACCGTGATTGTTCATGCCAACCCACACCAACTGTCTCTGTGTCAAGAAGATCTCTCAATCAGTGGTCGTCTCTCCCACACGCGTGACTCTGGCTGCCAGACAGACGATTTCCTCATAGCATGTAAGTTTCTTAAAATGGACAACTATGTTTGCTCCTTTAAGGATGTGCATTTTACTCTGTTTGGATATTACATCCATACTAAGCACAAAAACAGATATTAGCTAAAAGTCACTCAAATTAAAAGTAAATAACAAAATGTGATGATTTGTGGGTTAGGGTTATTGCTCCAAATACTAAGCACTCAGATTGAAATAGTATAATAATTATTTTTTTTGTGATCTGGTCAACAGCAATGTGAATAAAACAATGCATCTGTCTTTCCCTTTACAGGTACAGCTGCTCCCTCGAGAAGGCGCATCAGAGCTCAGCGTGGCCATCAGGGAATCCCTGCATCTCTGTCCCACTCAACAGGCAACATTTCCTCCCTGGGTGACCAGTCAGAGTCCACGTACACCACTGCTGCAGCTCACGGTGGGCGCTTGAGGTCTCGTAGCCTTCCACGAGAGGGTGGGCGTTTGGTGGACAGTGATGAAGATGACGATGACAATTATGATGATGATGACGAAGATGAGGAGTTATCACCCTATGAAGCTGAGGACTTTATTCCACCTGGTCCTAGTCCAAGGATGAAGATGATGATGATGAAGGATGAAGAGGAGAGCACAGATGACCAGGCAGCTCCTGAGCCTCTGCAGCTTGGTAGCTTAAAAAGGTTACAGCGATCTGGGGATAGAGACAGAGGAGGTGGAGGAGGAGGAAGCCCAGAGCATAGCTGGATGGAGAGGGGCCGTTCTCGCCTGCCTCGCAAGGCTGACATGGGCAGCTGTGAGATCTCATCAAGCTCAGATACGTTCAGCAGCCCTATTCATTCAGTGTCCACAACAGGAGTCCTGGGCAGCCATGTAGACCATAAGGAGGACCACCAGTCATCAAGTGGGAACTGGAGTGGCTCCAGCTCCACCTGTCCTTCCCAGACTTCTGAAACCATTCCCCCTCCCTCTTCTCCACCGCTGACAGGCTCATCTCACTGCGACTCAGAGCTGTCACTCAACACTGTGCCCAATGCCATTGATGAGGGATTCTCCTTGGACCCCTCGTACCACTCCGACCTCAGACCCCAGGGCCAGGGTCACAGGTCCAGCTCATTTACGTCCTCAGCCACAGACCAGCTGGATGATGCAGGAGTCAGCACAGCCAGTGAAGGGGAGTGGACATACCCTCCAGACCAAGACCAGACAGATCCAGACCAAGATCCTGACCAGACCCAGAATATGAGCCAGAGCCATGATTTATCCCAGGAGTATAGCTCCAAACAAGGTCTACAAGATCAATCCTGTTTCACTGACAAGACCAGCAACACTGAAAAAGACCCTGTCTCTCATTACCCATCTGACACAGAGGGTTTTTACTTCTCATCTGTGCATTCTGGAGAATGTAATCAGAATTACAGAAACTACATGTATAACTATGCAGACCAGGGGCCTGAATTTGGCCAAAACAACACTGTGGCAGCACCACTACCGCATGGAGTTTACCCCCAGCCCTCAGCTGGTTTTAGAGCGGGCACTATGACCCTTGGGAGGCCCTGCCGTCCACTGAGAAAACCAAAAGTCAAGCCTCCACCACCCAAAAGGACTTCCTCACTGAAGGAGTCCAGTAGTAGTGTCGATGTTGGAACAGACACACAGGCAGATCATGACCAACCAAAGATGGTTAGTGAACAAGAACTTACTATGTCTTCCACAGATATGAAGCTGGAGCTGGAGTTAGAACTTGAAGGTGGTCCAGAACAATTACAAACATCGTGTCTTGTGGCAGAGCCTTTGGGAACCTGGGGAATGGGCCTAAGAGAAACAGTGGATATAGTCGAACCCATGTCATTCAGCTCTGCTGATACACACTCATTTAAAGATGAAGGCGCTGTGCAATCTGACTATGCAGATCTGTGGCTTCACAACAATGAAATGAAGTCCAATAATGGTGAGTACACGTCCATGTCCAACTCAAGCACAGCCACAGGCACTACTGTCATGGAGTGCATCAAGTCACCAGAGAGCTCTTCCTCCTCCACAGAGACCCAAACCCAGTCCCTTGGCCAGGCATCAGAGAACAGGCCAGCAAGTCCCCCCCTGCCACCTGGAGACTTCAAACTTGGGTCACCTGAGAAGCTGGCTGGTCTGGCCTCACCATCAAGTGGCTATTCCAGTCAATCAGAGACTCCAACATCAACCTTGCCCTCATCTTCGGCAGCGTTCTTCCCAGGACCTTTGTCTCCTTCAACTGGCAAGAGAAAGCCCAAAGTGCCAGAGAGGAAGTCCTCTCTCTCTTCCCTGCAGCACTTTCCCAGAGATGGAGCCTCCATTTCCTCTGGCTATAAAAGAGATCCAGACTTCCCACCTCCACCCTCTCAACTTGATCTCAGTATTTTACATGGCGGACATGCCAGACACACATTATCCCACCGGACTCATCACATACACACACTTCACTACAGCAAACACAGAGTGGCAAATGTTTTAAACACTGGTTCAAAGTTATTGGCCCCTGAAGCCTCAAGTATCAACCCTCCACCAAGTACAGTCTCTGCTCCTTCCATTCCCAGCTCCAATCTGTTGGTAGCAACTCCCTCTACTATACGTTCAGTGCAGCTTCATTCCATCAGCCAATCTACAGATGGTGCTACAGTCACAGACCAGGAAACGCCAGGTGTAGTAGAGACTGCTACCAGACCCAAATGTCCTCCAAGTGGTTCCACTCTTGCACCACCTCCTTTCAACACCAGGCCTCTCCCTCCTCGAAGACCACCTCCCAGACCTCCTGCTCAGGAGCACACTTCTTCTCCTGAACACTCACAGCCACCTCCCCCTGGACGTCACCCCGATGGGCCTCCATCCTATGAAAGCCTGTTACTAAGACAGGACCGCTATGGACCTGGAACTTTCTGGGCTATGACAGCCTTCAGAACCCGTATGGATCCATCATCTGAGGAGGACAGCTCCCCCTTGCATCGACCTGTGCCACGTGCACCCCACCCATCACCTGTGGATTTACACACACATATCCACTCTCACACAGAATTCAGAGGGCTCACACATTCAGGTCATGCACACCCTGAGTTCAGGGTACTGGGGGAGCGTTCATTCTCTCAGGATGATGATGACGATGAAGATGATGAGGAAGAAGAAGAGGAGCAGGTGAAAGAGCCACCAGGTTTGCCTGTAAGGGCTGCATGTTCCAGAGTAAGCATGCGACCAGACCACCCTCCACCCCCAGCATATGAGTTTGCCGGGGGATACCATTCAGACTCAGGGCCCTGGGCTAGTCCAGTCAAAGTGCCTGGTACTATAGTAGAGACATCGCAACCTTACCTAATCAGCGATGCAAGAAGAGGAATACAAGAAGAGCAAGGTGAGGAGGAGGAAGTGACATCAGGTGCTACCAGAAGTGCCCATCAGCAGCAGTCCCAAGAGAGCAAAGATGACTCAACCACTCCTGACACAGAGGATTACTTCAGTAAAGGTAAGCCTCTAAATTTAATTCAACTGAGGACAGTCATACTTGTGATAAAGTTTTGCTTTATAAGAATGTATTTATTTAAAAAAAACTCATTAGCAAAATTTTAGGTTTACTTTCTGAGTGAATAATGCTAATATGTGACAGAAAGAATGCTTTAAAAAATGGTTATTTCATAGACTGTATACTGAATGATCAGACAACCAGATGATATGTGATAGGGATGTTATGTGCTGCAGATTCCACGCCCAGTGACAATTCACTCTCCCCTCTGACGGATGACACCAAAGTGGATGATGACATTATTATTACGTCACCCAACAAGACACGTACAACTGAGGATCTGTTTGCCATGATACACAGGTCAGTAATTTTTTTCTTTTACAGTATATCTACTTCTTGGGTTGTTAGTACTGATCAAAAGTACCAGAGGGTGTTTTCACTGTGTTCAAACATATTGACTTAACTTTCAATCATATACCTATCCATCCACTATATGTCAAAAACTCACTTGTGTCAATGTTCACATTTTTTATTCAGATCCAAGAGAAAGGTCTTGGGTCGAAAGGATTCTGGAGACTTGAACGCGAAATCTCGCCTTTGCCCTCCAGCACCAGTGACCACTGGCAGTGTTCCTGCCATCGTTATTCCTCCTGCCCCTCCTCTCAACATCCCAGCCACCTTGGCCTCTGCTGCTGGGTCACAACGAGCCCCTGTGCCCATCTACCGCAGTGCCAAGAAATCCAGCACATCTAATGAGGAATTTAAACTCCTGTTGCTGAAGAAAGGCAGTAGGTCAGACTCCAGCTACCGCATGTCAGCTACAGAGATTCTAAAGAGCCCTATCACCCCCAAGACTCCGGGGGATTCCCTTCATGAAGGACCCATTAGACCAACTGATGAAATACCCTCTACCCTCCAGGAACCTCCTCTTTCTGGCTTGGAACCAATCCAGATACCTGGTCTATTTCCCAGGGCTAACTCTGAGAGTTTCACTCCCAAAACCCTGCCTATGTCAGCTGCATCCCGACAAGGCCGTTCTCGGATCCCCCCTGTAGCCAACAGCAGCCGCTACAGTACACGCAGCCGCCTCTATACAGCCCCCATGCAAGCCATCTCCGAAGGGGAGACAGAGAACTCGGATGGGAGTCCCCATGATGACAGATCCTCCTAATACCACCTGAGAGATGTCCTCTATTCTTAGATGTGCCCTACATTTGAAATGGCTACTTCTACTTTTATAGTCTTGAACAGATGTGTCACTGGGACCAGTATTATAAACCTTGTGACACAAAAATCTGACTGTTGCTAAAATGCACCCACTGTTTGTATTCTTTCTCTTATTCTATTCTCTTATTCTATTTAAGGGTATTAGAGTGTTGCAAGACACTGAATCATGAAAGGATGAGTATGAAAATTTTGAGGATGTAACAAAACACTGCATAATCAAAATAATAGCTCCCTATCCATAAAAGAGAAAGACTTATGACCTATTTTGACTGAACTGTCTTTTTAAAAAAAAAATTACAAAAAAAGTCCCAAATATTTGGTAAATTATAAAAAGAAAAGATTTTTGTGGAGTATGGACATTGTGTGTGTGCATGTATGAGCACATGCAACATCCACAGATATTTTTACTTCTTGTGTTTTGAATGATGTGGGTGGGTGTGTCAGTGCGGAACTGATTTCTTATTAAAAAATAATAAAAAGTCCAATGAAATTTAATACTCTTTCAACTTTTTGTGCCCAAAGCAGTGGCCAAAATTCCCATACTAAATATTCCTGCCAGTTATTTTGTTGTTACTAACAACATTAGCTCAAACAACGTATCTACTGTAATCCATCTACAGACTTGGCATAGATAGTGTCACAGAGCCAATCATATATTTCTTCATACAGATTATATTAAAAAAGATAACATGATGCATGTATTTTTGTAAAACTGCGCCTCAGAACATGATGAAGTTTCACCATGTTGCATGACCCTATATAGAAACATCCCCTGGATCCTGGTTTCTGTCAACATTTTTGTGGCTCCATTGTTTTATTAGAGTATTTAATCTTTCACTGTGAAAGGTTCTTAGTGACATTTGTATCACATTGCCAGTGATCTAAATTGATTTTTCATGGATTTGAGTGTCTCTCAAGAAGGAGCAAGGGCTTGTGCCTAGATGGGGATTGTTTGTCAAAGATACAGGTGAATTTTGGACAATCGCACAATGGCCTTTCTGTACTAGAGGTGGTTATTAGCAGGGCAGTTTGAAGTCCCTGCACATTGGCCTGGGCCACATCCCACCAGAATCCCATATTAAAATCCAACACTGAATTCTAGTATACTTAGCCTGGGCAAAGCTTTTCCAGCAGCTGGCCAGTTGCGTTGTGCTGACTTGAAATGGAAAAGGTGCATTTCAAAGATACCATTGAGCGCAGACGGTGACAATGCTTTAGAAGGTCCTCAATCGGTTTGACTAGAGGTTAATTTGGACAGGTTTCCAAGAGCCAACCTCGCTTTTGCACTTCATGATTCTTCAAGAATATTCCTTGAAAAGAAAATATATCTTATAATGAAATTGCATAATGTATATTTGTACTGAATATAAAGTCATATCTATATAAAACAGCAAGCAGAAATTTTATAAGGAATGAAACTGAGTGTAGCAAAGAAGAACAGGTCTCACTGACAACATTACACATGAATCTTAACAGTGTAAACTGTTCTCCTTTCCTTGTTGCCTCTCCATTATTTGCACTGACCCAGTAGCATCAGGCAGGTGAAAGCTCAACCCAGTGGTTAGTGTAAGTCTATCTTACCTTCCAAACCTCATATCATAAAATCTGCAAGAGAGGATACAGGATATAACCAATGTCTAAATGTCAGCCGTGCATCCATTGCTGCAGCCTTTTCTATCCACAGGTTCAGCTGGTGGAGGAAAACCTCTCTATTGTTACAGACATAGAATATCTGGTGTTCTACTATCATCAGTGATATGTTTGAACATTCACCTGCCTAATACAGCAAACACAACACATATACTTCTTACATTCAGAGACCGTACTTCAATAGAAACCATTCACTGTATTCTGTGAATACCTCAGCAAGCATATTACTGTTTTATTGTAAATGCATAGATAGATAGATAGATAGATAGATAGATAGATAGATAGATAGATAGATAGATAGATAGATAGATAGATAGA
>JAPQRP010000019.1:30184903-30200822 GCA_037367295.1 Apogon hyalosoma | reverse complement strand
ATAGATAGATAGATAGATAGATAGATAGATAGATAGATAGATAGATAGATAGATAGATAGATAGATAGATTACAAAACCACAACTGTTTAATACTCAGCGAATCTGAACTGCAGAACTGACACTGTGCAAGATGGAGAGAGTAAAAAGCTGTGAACTGATTATTAGAATTTTACATTCATCATATTGCTGAAGCGCACTTGTTCCTGTTCATTGTTTGATTTGTTGTGTTTTCAAAAGCATGCAATAAGTAAAGAAAAAAAAGAACAAGGACACCATATCATTATTTTTATCTGAGGGATGTCTCCATACCACGAGAAAAGATTTTGTATTTTCCGTTTGTCAAGTTCAATAGTGTGTTCTATAGATGTACAAACTGTCTGGCTAATTCTGTTCTGTATAGTTGTGATCACCAACAGGGGTTTATCTTGTACTGTATATCTACTCACTGGACAATCATATGTTTAAGAGACTGTAAAGAAAATGATATAGAATCTTTCGGGCGGAAGAATCTGAACACTTTTGGTGCTGGGTCCTAGTCTTGCTGGAGCTGTGAAAGTTGGAAACTACTGATTCACTTAAAGTGCATATTTGGACAACCACTCCGGATGAAATTGGAAAATATCGAGTTGGGAACAATATCTGTTCACAGACCCCAAAATCGTGTTTGATCTGATTATAAAGTTGCTGTATTTACTTTCCACAGACTTTTCTAATTCCTGCAACACATTATTACTGAAATGGATTAAATGATTACATGAAAATGTCATGTAATTCTGTGAAATGTCATTCTAAAATACTGACTACAAAAACACTGAAAGTCTCAACAATTTGTTTAGTGTCATTTTTCCGTACTGTAGTGAGTGCAGATGCAGTGGGGGACTGTGTCCTTTTATTTAAGCAGTAGAGTGATGATTCAATGACACAAATTAATTACACTGATAAACTGTGGGGTGGGCATGCAGACTCTAGTGCTCATTTAGCTCTCTGAAACAGCACTCCTCAATATCGGCAATACCAAAAATAAGAATTTTGACCAATTCTGGCCCCAAAGTGTCTGAAATTGTCTGCACGCAATTTCGTCTTATGTGGAAAAGATGACCTGTCTTTTTTAAAGGTGCATGGTATGGAATAACACTAAACAGACGACAAAACTTGTAATGGAAAGGAGAATAATACAGACGTTGAAAACACAGTGTAACTGTCAATTTAAAATAAGCTCCATGTTTAAAAATAGCTAGGACTTATCAGATTTGAATCACTTTTGTATTTTTGTATAAACTTGTAAATATGTTTTTAAAGAAAAAAAATGTTGCAAAAGCTTTCTTTTGTAAAATAAATCAATAAATGACTAAAAACAAAACAGTTTTTTTTTTTATGTTTACATGATTATTTTCAAACCTTTTTATATTTTGGAGCTGTGCAACACCTTCAGTCTTGTATTTATTTTTTGGGAGAGGGGAGGGAAGGTTACAACATTGTGAAAATTCCATTATTCTATACCTAATTCATTTTAACAGCTCATCAGGCTGCTTAGTAACTGTGCATAGAAAAAAGCCAATAAATGTGACTGCATTGAAATGGAAGGCCTTCTGTGTGAGACTTCATTTACTTTGTCAGGTGTACTGAAAGACTGTCTTCACTAGATGGCAGTGTTTAGATGTTTAACTCTAGTTGGGCAGTCTCCATTTGTTTATTTATTTATTTAGGCTTATTTAGGTACATGTAAAATTATTCACAAATGGGTTGTTGCAGTTATTCAACTAGCATTAACATTTTGAATTTACAGCTGTTGGAAAAAATGATTGTCGCCGAGCTAACGAGCTCACAGAATAATAATTATGAAGAATTATATAGAGGTAGCTTCAAACTATTATAAATATTCCATTATTGCAACTTTGAAGAAAGGTGCTGATGAGCCTTCTTCAGATAAACAGAACTATGTCAATCATATTTTTTTTTTTAGACAACCGCATTTGAAAAAATATCCTGATGGAGTGGAGCTTTCTGTGTCATGTGCAAGAAACTGTTCTTCAAAAATAAAAGGTAAAAATGAGAACTGAAGCTTATTTCAGCTTGCATGCCTGAATGCTATAGAAGAAAAAATATATTTATCGCTTCCTGGAAATGGTGAGCCTGGCATTGTAGTCTTTTCAGAAGGTCACATGGTATGCAGATTGAGAAAATGGTCAAAGAAATATATTAAAACTCTCATAATTTCACAGAAGATGAGATATATTATGTCATCCATGGATTACTGCAATGGTCTGTAAAATAAAACTGGTTAAACTGTTCACATACGACCTAAATATAATTTAGACTATGTGGTATAGCCTACAACCCCAAATAGAAATAGGTTAAGACATTGTGTGAAGTGTAAATAAAACCAGAATGCAGTAATTAGCAAATCTCAAAAACCCATTCTTTATTCACAATAGTACTTAAAAAACATAGCAAGAAAAGAGTCATTTTGAATTTAATGGCAGCAACACATCCCCCAAAAGTTGGGAATAATGAGATCAACTATAAGTTGGAAGTAATAGATAGTAAAATAGATGGTAAATTTTCTCAGTTGAAACATCTGATTTGGTTTCTATGTTTCATTGTGAATAAAATATGAGTTCATGAGATTTGAAATCATTGCATTGTTTTTCTTTTGTGGAACTGGAGTTGAAAATATGTTCTGTCTGTTTCTCTAAAGAAAACGTTCAATATCAAATATAATTGGATGTAAAAGAAAAAAAAAAACAAAAAAAAAAAACTTGGATACATACGAGGAGAATTTTTTCAACAAATAGCCTAGAGCTACATTGGGGGTATAGTACCTGTTGAGGGTGTTGTTGTTTCCAGGTAATAGTGGCATCCTGTAGCCAACTGACCATATACAGTATGTTTGCGGTGTAAAGATTATTCTGCATCATATTGCTCTGCTAACTTGTTTATTGGCCTTTTTTGTGTGATTGTAATCCAACTTCCGGTTTAGTGTAGCGCCATCATAGTACATATTTATAAGTAATATTAGTGTCCACAATCAGTGAAATTTTGAAAACTTAAACTGTAGAATCCTTTGCCCTGTTTTAGCTAATGTCTTGTTAAAACTTAACATGAAAACTAGGTGAACGTGTGGAGTTTCTGTTTTCAGTTCTGATCAGTCTGTGAAGCTATGAACCTACTCACTGTCAAGTTTTCTCAAACAAACATGACTTTATGTATTTAACACGTTTCATTTCACGCATCACACAGGCAATATGACGAAAAAAGCAAACATATCAGACAGTGTAAAGGTCAACAAGAAAAGCATATTTCGGTTTACTATGTTAGTATTAGCTTGTTAGCTAATTTTCTATCAATATTAGCATCGCTAGAAGTCTCTGTAATAAATCTAAACTGCGATTCGTATTCACACATGACACATTTTCAATTCTCATATAATCACATAAATTATTTTAATAATATCCGTGCATTTTCACTCTATCTATATGAGAGGAATTTTAAATAACATGACGTGCACAGTCTGCCAGATGTGACAGTGAAATATTACATGTGTGATGTCTCCTGAATTAGATTAATGAAAAGAACGTTTGCTCCCCGCCTGCAATTAATAACTAATTTGTAGATAATTATTAATAGCCTATATAATTAGAATTAGTGTAGCTCTAACACTGATAATGAGGCTTATTTACCTTGAAGTGCGGGTCCGGTGCCTGTCGTGTTGACATTTACATGTTGTGACGTACGTGACAATATCTCCAGTTTTTACTGAATCAGAAATGGCATTTTATTCCACAAGCCATTCAGACAGAGGCGTCACGTGACCACACTGTTGATCCAATATTGGATTTCATACAGGTATGTTATCCACCTGCTTTTGTATTTTGTCAGTTTTCTTTATTTCAAACTGTAACTTCAGCTCATAGAATACTCTACACAAAAACGGACTGAAATGCTCGTCAGTAGAGGGCGCTACGGCACCACCTCACCTGTCTCACATGAAGAAGAAGACGATAGGAATCACATAAAATTTTACAAAAACATGAATATTTAAATAAATGAGCTAAACATGATACATCCCATGAGTACCGTGTATAATCTGCATTCAAGTGTAGTTTAAAAACATTTCCCTTTAGTGAACAGTTAAGTGACGTGTAACGCATGCGCAGTAGACCACAACCAATACAAGAGATAGGAGAGCCTTGAAAAATTTGCGCCCAAGCACCACCCACAGGTGTAAACGTCACACACAAAATAGAATCAAGACCTTCCTCAGAAATGCAATGTCACAGAAGATCATCTAAACCAGGGGTGCCCACGCTTTTTCCACCCGTCAGCTACTTTTGAAATGACCAGGACAAAATTATGTACGTCCACTATCTATTGATATTATTCATTAATTAATATCTATATTAAGTGTTTTGTCCTACTTGTACATTATTACAGGTGCAGTAGAATGCTATTTTAAAAAACTGCCAGTCACCAATGCCATAATGATGTAAACAAATGTTTAATTGTGTCAATGCATATCAAACATATTTAACAAACATCTTTTTTGAACTTCCAGTAAAAAGTTGTTTATATACACATGAAATGTCGTGGATCAATCAATGACAAGGCATAAAAATATACGTAGTTGGTTATTGTGCAGTCTGTCTAAGTGGTAATAAGAACACAATATGCTAATGATGAAAACAATTTCTAAAAAAGGAAAAAAACAATCCTACTAAAACCTGAGTTTCACATTAAAGCAATACGGTTTCAAGTATCAACTTATTACCACTACAGGAGAGCAACAGGGTGAAATGCAGCTACAACAGACATGATTTGGTTCGTAAATGATTCTGAAATGTTCAGAAAATTAGATTTTCTGCCATGGAAAACAGATAAATACTTTGAGAAGACATGAATAATTACTCTGACAAAACATTATCCTGTAGGTAGTTATATGATGGTGCACACAAAAACAATTTCAGGCAGAAAAAAAGTTTGATTACACTTACGCTTGATACGAGTTGATACACTTTGTTACAGTACAAAATTATATTTAAAAAAAACAACCTTTTGGCTTGTCTTTATACAGTTTCTCTGTCATTTGCTCTTTTAGGAGCACTTTAACTTCCTATACAGCACTCAAAGTCAACAATGAAACACCTTGTATTTCACTGTCAACACTTACAGTATTCCAGTCATTATATGCATTTGTGTTTGTGTATATGTGTGTGTGTTGGATAGTGTGACTTTCAAAGCATTATACAATCATAACACAGTCAGTGCTCAAGCTTAACCTGCTTAAAAGGGGTTTTATGTAGTATTTTTACTTTCAAAAATGACCTAAAATCATCATTAGAGTATTCAACTAAAAAGCTCTGACGTGAGGCCAAAGGCACCAGTGTACTGGATTGTAGAGATAACTCAGTATATACACACTGACGAGCTGGGGGATTTATGTGACCACTAGAGGAAGTAGTGAGATACTCTGCCCGTCTCCCACAGTGAGGAAAACTAACACCACAGGACCTTTAACTAGAGCAGGGGTGTCAAACGCCGGTCCTCGAGGGCTGGTATCCTGCATGTTTTAGATGCTTCCCTCTTCCAGTACACCTGGTTTGATTAATGATCAGCTCATCATCCAGCTCTGCAGAAGCCTGTAAATGATATAATGGTTTCCAGGTGTGATGGAAGAGGGACATATCTAAAACATGCAGGATATCGGCCCTCGAGGACCGGAGTTTGACACCTGTGAACTAGAGTGTCAGAAAATGACCAGGTGAGATGAGAACCACAAAGGCACCACTTTTAGAGTCAAAGAAAGTGACTCAGTGATAAAAGCTTGAAGCTCTGTTGTTTTCACCACTGGACACAGCTCTAAGTGAAAAGAATGGAGTTTGATGCAGTGTTTCCACTACACCTGTGAGTTTGATTGTGAGGAGGTAAGTTATTATGTGATGTTATTGGCTTTGCTAAGCTCACTGTTTGTTGTTTGTCCATGGTTAAGACTAAACTGTGATAGTTCTGACCTTGTCTGGATGATTTCAAACAGATCTTTCGTTCAGGTACTGACAACACAAACTGTACAGAAAACAGAGGTGATTTGTATTTTTACTGTGACTGTTTTCAGTCTACAAATAGAGCTAAGATAACAGAGCTATAATGTAAACTATCAGCTGAAGCAGCACATGAGAACTATAAGACAGTGTTATTTTTGATGGACTGTTAAAATAACGGGCTATGACTTATTGTTTGAAGATGAAAATTCGATGATACCATAATATAGATGTGTGTAAACAATAAGCTTTATACTTTATTCAGTGTTTTTTGTTGATGGTTTTGGTAGTCACAAATGTGTCTGGTGCAAGACTTCCCCCTTTTACTGAGTTTGGGATATCAATACTACATATAACCCCTTCATATGAATATCAATATGAGAAATAATCTTCCAGCACATGAAACAAATGCAGATATGAGCATAGAATATAAATTGCTTCAGTAACTGATTCTCCACATCTTCAACCAGTGCTGTTGAACAGAGGAAAGGGTTTCTTCCGAATAAAATATAAATTATTTTAATGCAAAGTGATGCCTACACTGCCAAAGTTAATATATGTTTGTCATTAAAAGACGGAGTCAAGAACCATTATGTACTGATTCACACCTTCAGAAACATTTTGGAATAAAACCCTTCAATACTTCTCATTCACTGGTACACTCCAGTGGATCATACCTGTTAGCAATAACTTCCATGACTTCATACATTCACTGGCTTGCATACACTAAACTGAACTTTATTGCAATGTTAGATAAGATGCAGCAAATCATTCACTGCCAGTACCTGAACTAACTTTCCCAATCTCATGTGAAGAGTCCATCCTGAAATTCTGACAAAGCAGTAATAACATACATCACAAATAAAAACCCTTAGCAGCTGAACAGTTGAACAGATGGAGCTGCAAAACCTTCAACAAATATGAATGTCTGTGTATGTGTAAGATGCAGATTAAAGTGTGAATATGTAATAAGCCTCTAGGTTTTCATAAGGCAAAAAAGTCTGTTGTGAAGTAAAGAATGTCTAAACCCAGATATGTGACTAATTAGACAGAGGCAAATAATGAATTTTGTGTCTGCTTAAATAAATATGGCCCATAAATGAAAAAAACAAACAAAAAACAACTATGTACTGTTTGTTTCTATGTGTAATTGCCAGTGAGAGAAGAGCCCTCTATTGTTTCGTATGTTTCAGCTTCTCGATGTGATGGCAGAGTTTGAGTGCTGGGCCGAGCTTCAGCCCCATGTACTTCATAATGACGTCACTTCGCAACAGCATCAGAGCTTTGCCGTCAATCTCCTGTGGGGAGAGGGGGGAGCTGTCAGCAGGGGGTGCATTATAAACATGTTGTCACTTTGAAGAACAGCTTGATTAAAGCGATGATGGCTTGATTAAGACATCGAATGAGGGGAATTCCTGAATGGTTCACCTCCAACATTGTTTATTTAATCAGGCAACTGCATTATATGACACAGGAAGAGAAAATATAAACCTGTGAATTACAGGTCTGTCCTCTTACATTTTTCTATAACCAGTGATTCCTGCCAGTGGTTTAGGAATTTAAATGCTAGTTTAAATTAAAGTTGCAAAATTAAACTGTCTATACACAAATAAAGTTTGTGGGTTTGCCTTCTTCTAATTCCCTCATGTCTACCTCGCTTCTTATAAATTCAAAACACTTTAAGTCCTTGAGTCTTTCTATTCTAAGCAATTTTATACTTTGTTTTATACAATTTCAGAGGGGAATCTTGTACTTTTTATTCCACCACATTTGTCTGACAGTTTTAGTTACTTTACATTTTACAATACCCCATCCAGCAAAAACTACAAATGTCCAGAAGTATAGGGAATTTGATTTGTGATGAATTGAAGGATTCTTTTACTACTTTAGCTAAATTGACTCTTTAAACAGCCTTATGGATTAAATGAGAAAAAGTGCAGTCACAAAGTTAAAAACAGCTGTTTTACTAAGCTCATGAAAAGGATGACTTCATAGGGGATTACAGAGCAATGTAATTTTTTGATCCCATTTTAATTACAACCCATTTAAAAATATGCTTGTTAATTTATAAGATCATTTCACAAGAAAGTCTCAGTTTGTTGGAAAACTGTTGAACTGTCACATGTAAAGATTACACACCCAAAAGTCACAGAGGTGACGGTATCTTAACTGTCTCAACAATCTGTCCAAAATTGCTGAAGATGTCTCTGTTTTACTATTATGACATTTTTAGCTGCACTTGCACTGGAAAAAAATCTAAATCTTACCAAGTGTATTTTTCTCATTTCTAGTCAAAATATCTCATCACACTTAAAAAAGACATAATCACCTAAAGAGTAACTTTTCACTTGTTCCATTGGTAGATTTTTTGCTTAATAAAGATTTATTTGTTTATTTATTTATTTATTTTTTGCTTAATTCAAGAAAAAAAAAATCTGCCAATGGAACAAGTGAAAATTATCTTGGTAAGACTTCTTGAAGTAAGATTTTCAAGATCTATTGTCTAAAAATAAGTTCTTATATCTCACTGAAAGGTTACTCTTTAGGTGACTATGTCTTATATTAAGTGTGATGAGATATTTTGACTAGAAATTAGAAAAATACACTCGGTAAGATTTAGATTTTTTCCAGTGTGCACTATGACTACTTTTACTGTCCGTACCCTTAAGTACATTTACTGCCAATACTTACATACTTTTTACTTAAGTAAGGTTTGCAAAGCAGAATTCACTTATAGTTTTACAGGAATAGAGAATACTTCATCTATCACTGGTTAAAGTCCGTTTTAGTTACAAAAGCAAAGATAATCACTACCCAACAGTTTCTAATTTCCCCACCATCTTCCAGCTGATGACCTATAACACTGCTTTTTTGACTAATTCTTAAAAGTTCTCTTCAGGTTTGTTTCCTGATACAGCAGACGGCTGCTTTCAGTAACAGGTTCTGATTGACCACCTTTGCATGTCTTTCAGAAAACATCAGCCAGACTCAGCTGGTGACTATCTGGTAAACACAGAGCAGCATTCAGCAGCTTAAGAGAAAGGAATTACAACCAGAATGAAAAAAATATAAAAGAGAGGGAATAGTGGAATTAAACATGAAAGGTAAACAGAAACAGGGATGAGCTCATATTGTTGATCCACCATATTAACTACTCAACATTGGACTTACGTTTTGTGCTGCCCCTAGTGTCATTAAAAATGTGACCAAGACAAACGTCACAACTCTTGCAGCAGAAATACTCACATGCTTCCTGAATAGTTCGACGTGTGGGCCGAGGGTGTGTGGATCAGCCTCCTGGACAAACCGGATGACGTCATCAACTGACCAGGAAGAAGCGTCGTTCCCTGAACCCTCTTTGTCCTGCGTTACGTGGTCTGGACCTGTTGTTGAACTAGCTGCTGTAGATGTGCAAGAATTAATAAGAGCAGAAGAAACACAACAGTCTTAAAAGTAATAACTGTGTTCATCGGTGTTGTATATCAACAAAAGTTTAAGTAATAAATGATGCTGATGAAAAATGAAATTAATAAAAGGGGGAACATTACATTTTAAATACTGGGCGACAAAAAGGTTCATCATTTTCCATTTTAAATAAAGACATCTAGGGATTAAAATAAGGAAAACTTTCTGATGTTAACTTTCTTTTGTCTCTTAACATTTGAGTTATTTTGCCCCAGTGAACTGAGTGATTGTGCCTTTGGACCTACCTTCCACTCTTCTGTTTGTGTGGACGGTGCCAAGTTCAGCTGGGTTGGAGCTGACACGTCGTACAGGTGGCGGTGTGTGTTTATGTCCAGAATAATACGACGGCCTTTCCTTCTTTGTCGCTCGGTACTCGGGTGCAGTGTGAAGAGATCGAGCGCTGGGTGCAGGATCCTTTGTGGATTTGTCATTAGATAGACCGTTTTCTGCAAGGGATAAAGGCTCTGAAAGGGAAAAAAAAGACAAAAAAAGGAAACATATCTGTGAATGAAAATACAAAACAGCTGCTCTGCACAGTCATAAAGGGACTGGCAGATTCTGAAATATGAGATTTTCTCAAAGGGAAATAAGAATCATGGTGATAGAAAATGCACATGCCTTCAGAAACCAGATGTAAGGAATGAGTTTGTTTGAATAAAGAGAAATTCAGAGTAACCGCAGTGGCTGAATAATGTCAGATCAAAACAAAGTCCAAATAACATTAGAGATGCACCAACGGCACAATTCTGTGCTGATACAGATATTTAAAAAGATAATTTGGCTGAAAGATGATACCGATATTAGTTTAGTGATTTTTTTGGTATTTATCCCCACTTTTGTTCAGAGGAATTCATTATGTTATCAAAGTGACTATTGACCCAGTACTGTGGCATGAAATATGGGTTTGTCTATTACCACAGAGTCAATCAGCGCCCTCGTTATATTATGAGACCATCATGTACATCCAGAAAAGTACCAAGATAACCATATGGCAAACAGGTCATTGAAAGACACAGTGAACATTTAGCTCACTTGGTAATGTATAGGACTACATAGCTGGAGACCTAGGTTCAATAGGGTCAATATATATAATAGAGACCTAGGTCTGAATTCTTCATTAATTCAACTCAACAGGTCCATCTTCAACCCTATTTCTGAGTAATGACACCAGAAAGGTCATTTTGAGCGCTGGCCCTTTAAATGCAAATGAGCCACTTCGCCCCATCCCCTCCAGGTTGTTGACTGTGCTGCTCTGTCCCGTTCAGCAACTTGTGTTTATTAATACAACCAACAACTGAACATTTCAGGTAATCAGCCTGAAGTTTGGACATATTTTCAGGTTTTACTACAACCACTGCTGCTGACAAACAATTATGTTTAGGGTTAGGGTTAGATTTGTGATGACTTCAACATCAAAGAAACACAATGAAGAAAAACTTTTTTTTTTAATCAGATGCATATAGCAGGGTCTGAAAATAGTGGAAAGATGGCATCACTCACATTCTGAAAACATTAAATTCATAGCTTTGAGCTCCACTCATTTATGTTTTCTCTAACTAGTCTAAATAGATCAGGTTATTTCCAGAACCACTTTGAAATGCATACAAAGACTACTAGTAACTAGAAACATGGTGAAAATTACCATGTTGTACACGTAAATTAGGACAAGCAACTACTTTTATTCCCAACTAGAATCAAATTCATTACAGATATAAAATAACTACACTATATCTCAGCTGTAGCCATGTTGGCTAATTATATATATTTCGTTGTACTCTATAACTTCGCCCTTAAGTGGCTGGGATAGGCTCCAGCGACCCCGTGACCCTAGTGAGGATAAAGCGGGTTCAGAAAATGGATGGATGTACTCTATAACTATAACCTGGTTTCATCTATTTAAACTGCACATTATTATCATATATGTATAACTGAACAAAAGGACTGAAAATAATCTACAAATAGCTGGAAAGTCTTTTTTATTTGTGTAGTAATTACAATGACTGCATTATTCTTACATAATTAAAAATAATCATACTTAATTTTCCATTTTTAGTTTTTAGAATAATCCAAAAAGTCCATGACATCTATATCAGTTTGACTCTAAGGTTAGTCATGTTGTTTGTATTATCTGCTCTTGTAAATTAAACCCAAAGCTAAATGTCAACTTTACCCTTCAGTTACCACATCCGACACCCACCTGACTTGGTTCTGTCATAGAAGCGCGTGTTATTGCTGTACGGGCTGAACGGCTGGGAGCTGAACAGACTGTCACTCTCAAGATGCTGGCACATGTTCTCCAAGAACCGCAGTACAGAGGAAGCACTGGAGGCGGAGGGCAGCTTCACATAGCGGATTCCATGCTCTGACCGCACTGAAGGGTGCAAAACAAACTGCTATTAGTCTTTGTGTTGTACGTACACACACCCGCGCACTGCAACCATTCACAGCTACAGGAAAACAGCAGATGGTTCAGAGCTTAGCACCCTCCCTCATACCCACATCCCACCCAGCACAACACCCTCCCACCCAAGCCAAGCCTCCACAAATTAACCCCCCTCCTCCCCTCCCAATCCAGCCTGACCCACAGCATTCCCAATCCAGTCCCCCAAGGGAGACCCATTCCCAGCATCCCAAACCAGGTTAGACGCACATGTCAATTCTGATTATAGACACAGTGCTCACATCAGCTGCTGCCACAGGCGCCCCTTTATTCCTCTAGCCATTCTCCTCACAACACTCACATATACACAAATGTCCCATGAGTGTGTGCTCTAACCAATTTCACCTGGTTGATTGCTGAATCTGATCTATTTACAGTAGCTCTTATCGTTAAAAGTAAGAAATTCACCATTACTGTATTTTATCAAACAATGTCTGGGACACTCAACACACACTACATCAACAATTTTACCACTGAAATACCCTCTGTGTTTGGGTTTTAATCAATAAATTTGACAGTTTGATTGTTCAGTTTCTAAATAATTGTAAACAAATCCAATATGTACTTCCTACCACTAGGGGATTTTCAATCAAACCAAAAGAGAGCGGAAGTCCTGTCTGTTCCAGGTATGTCCCATTTGACCTTCTTTCAGAAAATAATGTATTACAGTCCATAGTAAGAGACAAGCTATTTTGGATCCTGTCTGAATTGTGTCTCCTTTTATACATCTGCTGTTTGTCAATTTAAAAGATAATTTTACAAGTAAAGAAAGTTGCAGTTAGTAGTAAAACTATAACTATCAGACTGTGAAATTACAGAAATACAAGGACTACACACCCAAAAATCACCATCATCATAACTCTTGCTGTAGATGTCTCAGTAGCTTTAACATGACTAGACGTGCAGTGATTATCAGCTCTTTTAATACATCTTAACCTCCCTCTCAGAGATTGAGGTAAGGCAGCAGTGTTGGTGATGTGTTCGACATGCGACAAGACATGAAGTCCTCTGAGCTGTTTAACACATAACTAGATGTTTCTTTACCATCTTTGGAACAAACTGCAACTTTGTTGGTTAATACAATTATCTTTTAAGTTGACAAACATATGTGTAAGTGGTGACATAATTCTAATAACTGAGGGACTTTTGAAGTCCATGATACATATCTTTTTATCATTTTTATTAAAAGTTAAAAAAAAAAAAAACTAGTGTTTTTTATGTTCATTATGATCATGTCTTTACAAATTCCATAATTATTCAATTATGGAAACAATCACTTATTAATAAAAAATGACTAGATATACTAAAATGTCAACTAAATAACAACCACCTTCTAATTAGCTAAAGAATATTAAAATGAGCTTATTCAAAAAATTTTTGATTGTGTTCTTTGTATTAAGTTGAGATAATACTGACATATATTTATTTTTTGGCAATATATTAAATTTTATATGGAAAATAACAAATTGCATCAGTGTCCGAGAAATCACTTTCAACTAAGTTACCCATTACAAAAGCACCTCTCAAGAAAGTGTATTAATTCCAAATCAAATGACCTGCTGCACATGATGTCATTTCCTCCTGAAGAAAAGACTGGCAAGACTCCAAGGTATGTTCTTTCTCTTCTTTCGTAGTTATTTAATATGAAGTAGTGTGTGAGTCATGTGGATTTATCACATGTCAACAGTGTTACTACAATATCTTTATAAATAACTTTTAATTTCAATTTTACTAAATTGTATTTATAATATTTAGAAGAATCTTTCTGTAAAAATGCCATGTGGTGTTTGGTTATAGGTAGCCATGTTGATTTTAGGCCTGAAAACAGCAAAAATGTCAACTATGATACCTGCAGTGGTGGAGAATCCCAGCTCCATTAACTAAAAGTCCTGCCATGTATTGGTTCTACCTGTTGACTTAACACAGGCGATTCCACTAGTTATCCATCTACCTGGGTGAGGAGTTGTGTTCATCAAAATGGGCTGGTTCAGTGAATGGTTGGAACAAATACATGGCAGGACTTTACTTTATGGAGTTTGGATTCTGAACCACTGGGTACATGCCAACTATGTTACCCTGTAAAGGAAACTCTAAAAGTCCTGCAATTATATACTGACCCAGTAATGCTTTTTCTCTCACCATTGACCATTGTCCCTATTCTTTCAAAGTCAGGTACCATGAAGCACATTAGAAGGGACAGGACTCCAGCTCTATGGTTCAAAGTAGTTTGATGATGTTGTGAAGGTACAAGGACTCATGGGAGCTGTAGTTTTCAACTTCACTGCAGATGAAAATGTAACTGATCTGACTCAGACAAAGTAAATGTTCTGTTCCCATACAGTTTGTGGCATAGATTCACATTTTGTCATTTCATTCAAATAAAACAACCACATTTTTCATACTAACATTATAACAATTTTGTTGCCGTACATTAGCGTCGGCGGTTTGAAGTCATTGGGTGCACATCATAGAAAGCTACAGGTCTACAATAAAATATATTGGGATATTAAACAGAGTGAAAGTGCTAAACTAGACACAGTCATTTTTAGAAATGTATATTTTCAGCATTGGGCTATTTTTAATATCTCAAAAATGAGTATTTAGCAGATTTTAATTTAAAAATCATTTTAAGTGAATTAATTTGGATTTTGCACTGCAATGCTTGTGTGGGTTTAAAGGTAGTTACCTCTGATGACCTCTCCTCCCGTGTGCGACTGGCTTTGTAGAAACGACAGCAGCACTGAGGGCTGGTAGGTACAATCGACACAGGCCTGAACAGCCTGTTGTAGCACTGCGTTTACTGGAGCTGGACCAAAGTGGTCCGGGAGCTGCTGCACTAGTTTTCGGTCAAGATGTGGTCCGTAGTTACCGTGTTTGTTCACATACACACACACTGGGAAAGGAAGAGGAAAACGTGAGCAAAGATAAACACACCTGGATTTCTGCATTCATTTGGGATAACTTTGGTGCACAAAACTGTCTTTTGACTAAAGTGTATATGTTTTCTAAATTACCTGTGCAGACTACATTTGAGCTGTTGTTTTGGTTGTTGTCTGCTGAGACGTGGCTAGAGCTCAGTCTGGTCTCTGGAGGTGGAGCTGTAACTGATGAAGCCCCCAGGGATTGCACCACCCGAGGCTTCCTCTGAAGCAAAAAACAAACAAACCCTCTTTCATTAACTGTCTATAATCTACAAAGGCTGTTACTTAATGATTTATTAAAGGTGTGTTTTAACTTTCACTGCTGCATGTGAACCTCCCCACCATCTTGAGAACAGCTTCCAAAGCAAACTGTTTTCCTCTCCACAGTCGCATGCATAAACATCCCCAAAGATTATGCCCCCTCTCAAACTGTCCATCTGTGACCTCTGTCTTTATCAAAGTCGTATTAGCCTTAATGCATAAAACATAAAATGACAGAATCAGTGGAGCACAGCATGACAGATTCTAACTCTTGTGACATTCTACCTTGCTCCCAGGCTTGGGTCCTCTCTTCCTGTGTGGTCTGGGGGCCAGTTGAGCCCCAGAGCTAGTTCTGGGAGGGCTCTGTGATGCTCCATTTACTGCTGCTGCTGCTGCTGCTGCTTCGGCTGCTGCTTTCAACAAAGCAATAGTCTGGGATTTGGGACGTCGACCTCGAACACCCTTGCGTACAGGGAGGGGTGGCAAGGGGTTAGGCAGTCGGTACGAGGTCTGCATGGAGGAGGAGGAGTTGGAAGAGGAGCGACGTGTAGCGAGTGAGTTTGAGGATGAAGAAACAGGGGCGAGGAGTGCACCAGGGAGGGTAACTGCAAAATTTAGACATGAAGAAGAAAGAAAGCATGCCATTTAATTGGACACAAAAATGTGCTGCATATATTCAAGTACATAATTATATGATTGTAATTACATTTGCCCTCAAGTCATGCACAGTGGCTTCAAACAAAGACATGAAGAATTAACTTTGCTGTGGGTCCTTCTCTTACGATTAAATGTAAGT
>JAPQRP010000019.1:30151925-30163739 GCA_037367295.1 Apogon hyalosoma | reverse complement strand
ATACAAACTTTTGGTGGATGTTTTCAGTATCAGCCTTCAACAACCTTTTAGTACCTTCTTAAAGGCAGATGCTGGGGCCATTTCTGCTCCACTTAGCGTCCGTAGGAGAAACATGGGCCACGAGGAAGCATTCATCCTGAAACCTGAAAACGTAAAAATATTCGCTTCAGTGAACTGTAATTTCACCAGCTGTCAACTGTACATTTTCATATATTTCATAGCTGTTTTGTAAATGGAGTGGATGTTGCAGAAGGTTCCTGTTCTCCTTAATAACTCTTGCGAACCTTTATTTTCTTATTCTTACCCAGCGGAGGCTGCAGCATGTCTCCATTTCTCTCACATGTCCCTATTGGCTGAATGTCTGACGAATCAACCAGCCGCCAGAAGTCATTGGTGTTGTCGCTGCCGTCCAGTCGCAGCCGCAGACGTGTACCCATCATTCCCATCACTGTTGCAATGCACACCGAGTTTGAGTTACGCGGGTCACGGGCCTCAAGTTTCATACCTGCCTTAAAGTCGTTGGTAGGAGGGATTCGAGACTGCAGAGGAGACGGAAACAGACCATCAGTCACCTGGGATTCATCACATCACACATTTCATCTTTTTGCATCACAGATCATTTAGTTAATTTAATAAAAAGTATTTATATGGATATATAACAACACACTATGTTAAACATTGTGTGATAATTCAACAAAATATAAGGTTTTTAAATTCATTATGTAATAACAACTGCATTGTTCAGACTGAGGCCTCAGTTCATCCAGCATGTATCAGATCTAGGACCACATATAAAAGTAGAACAGATCAGAATTGATTCCATGTAATTTCTGTTGTTCCTACTATCATGAAAAAAGCAGATCTGAGTCATATTTGAGTAAAATGATCAGATTTGGGTCACTGTTGCCTGCAGTCTGAATGTTACAGCATTGAATTCAAGATGTACAAAAAATATTGGTGTTATTACATAATTAAGTGAAGACTTACTACTTTTTGTTGAGTTATCACATAATATAATGTTTTTACATAATGTGTTGTTACAGGGTATTTTCTGTGACACCACTTATTCAGAATGGTGTGACTGTTGACTGGGCTGCAGTCTGTTTGGTTTAAGAAAATGTAAGAATATGGCACAGCATCTTCAATTTGCACCTTTCAACTTGCATTACTACATATCTGAACTACAAACACTTTATCTGAGAATAGCATCAAACATTTTTAATTCCTTCTGCTTGGTGCAGATTTCCCTCAAACATGGACCATTCCAGTCAAAACCTTTTCACTATGGTGGAAGAGGAAACTCAGCTGAATATTATGATATAAACTTCATGTAGGTTTGGTGGCAATTGTGTGAAAGGCAGCAATGCAAAAAAAAAAAAAATCTGAACTGGAACATTTATTATTGGGTTTGATGGGTCAGATGGATGTAACTCCTGTCCCTTTGAGGCCCATATATTAAATTCTGTACAACACTGGACTTTGGTCGTCACATTGGATGAAAGAGGACAAATGGGATTAGACATATGGTAAATATACTTAATTGTTGTAAATGATCTTAGAGTATAACAACAGTGTTAAATTAACACAAATCTGAACACACTATGCAAAACCATGACAAAAGTAAACCCAGATATCCAGACAGAGCTGAAGACAAAGTCCAAAGTCTTGTGACCTGTTTAAACTTTCACCCATGTTTCCTCATATTAAAACACAATGAAATCATGTGGATTTAAAGAAGCCGTAGACAGTTGGGTTTTTTTTTGTTTTTTTCCAAATGAAAATTACTTTTTTGCCATGCTTTTGTTGCCCTGATTATGCGTGAATATGCTGCAGGACAAGTCACATTTCTGTTTAAGATAAAAAAATACGAAGAAGCAGAAGCAGATTAATAAAGGCTACAGTAAACATCATCTACCTGTTTGAAGCATGTAGGCGAGGCTGCGATGGAGGAGGTTTCCCTCAGATAGTCTTCCCAACTGAATGGTTCTGATAAAAACATCAGAAACTATTATTTTCACTGAAAGACAAATTGCCTATGTGTTACAGAAAACATAACATAAACTCATAACGTTAGTCATCGCTCCAACAATTATTCAATTTAGAATTATTTTAAAGCAGCATATGACTTCGTAAACCCGAGTCATAGCCTAATTATCACTAATCCATTAGTTTTTCCGTGTTTACGCAGCTGAATCACTTCCCTCACGGTGAACAACTTTGAAAATGACTCCATCATAAACACAGTCTACTTGTTTACATAACAAACTGAAACATCATTCAGGCTTTTTTTGGAAATTTTGTCACGAAGAGCATTGTGGGAATGGCGACCAAGCTATAGCGGTTTCTCAGATTTGGCAAGAAAATGAGCCAGGTCGCCATAATGTAAAACAATGCAGTCCACCAGGGTTGTTTCAAAGAATGAGTATAGTCGGTGGATGAAAGTAACGGCGACATTTGGGTTCAGCACTCACGAAGAGACAGCGAAATTGCTACTGCGTGGATGTACTTTGCGACAAAATTTCCGAAAACAAACAAACAGACGGTGTTTATGATGGAGTCATCTTCGACATTGTTCACCGTGAGGGAAGTGATTCAGGAAAGACTAATAGATTAGGTTTTACAAATCTGAAAAAGAATCTGTGATGAAAGTCATATGCCGCTTTAATCATAACTTAAGTGAACTGTTCAGATGGGCTGTGAATTGCAGTTGCAAACAGGTCTGTCTGAAAAGGCTGCAAGTGCAGACAGTGCAGGAAATGATTAAAAAATATGCTCATGTGTTTATAAAAGATGAAGTCAAACTAGTTCCAATTTGGGTAAGTGCTTATTAGCAAGGTACTCCAAATCTCCAACAACACAATTTTTCGTCTATCTTTGGAGTGCTTTGTAAATTTGCTCTAGATGTGACTAAAAAGAGCAAAACAATGCTGCTAAAACAAGTATTAAAAGAGCAGAACCAGCTGGATAAAAAAAGAGATTAATTCAAAGCATTTTATAGCGAAGACCAGTACCAAAAAAATCAGCAGGAGATCAGAATTACCAACCATTAGATTTGTCGAGGGCAGAGCCTGCTGTGATGCTGCTTCGTCTCTCCTTCTTCTCCTCTTTTTGATCTGAAATCAAAAGATGATTGAAGCGCTCATCAGCATTTGGGAACCACTGATATAAAGACTGCAATAGGAGATTGAAGGCATACAACGCTGGATTATGACAAGCAAAGCAGCAACAAAAACTATTAACATATCATTAATACATCACCCTTACTAGGAATTCACTTCTTTTTTATTTGCTTTGATTAAATTTGTTCAAATCAAAGCTTCAGTTGAAAATCTATCACAGTGAAAGTGACATGATCAGAAAATAAACACGTAAACAGCAGAGTGACAGCTGACCTCTGTGTGGTGTTCGGCCCATGACGACCACAGGTAAAGGTGGAGGAGGTGAAGTCAGAGAGGCGGGTTCCTAAGCAGACGCTGGAGACCAGACAGAAAACATCACCCAAAATATGAAATAACACCAGAAGATCAACCTCAGCCTCAGTGATTTATTTTTAGCTGTAAGAGGATGACTTGGGCTGACAGACTGAGTACAAGAAAATAAAACTGTAATAATTCATTATTTATCTAATTCTGAAGCAACAATCCATATTTTCATTGTGCTACACTCACATGTAGAACATCTGCAGAACATTTTAAGGTTTTATATCATTTTTTTTTTTTCTAATAGCATCCAGAAGACATCACTAAGGGCTACAGAATGTGGCTCCATAGATTTCTTTTAATTTCTGATATTTAATAAGTCTTAATAAATCAAAAAACATCAAAATTGATTTTGAAAATAAACACTTGAGGCCATTCACATATCAATGCTCCACCGGCTACACTTCTTACAATCAAAAATAGAAGAAACTCAAACTCACTACTCGCTCTACTACTCCATTCTATTCTACTCTGCTGTTGATTTGTTGTTCTATAAATTCCCAAATTCAGAGAAAAGATTAGCACAAATGGTTAAAAAAAACACAACCCTATTTCATTACTTTACTTCAACTGTCCTTTCCACTGACTGTTGAGAAAATGGATATATCAGAGATACTGACTTGAGAAAATTAGCATTACATATTTAAATATGCACAGATGTACAATGTGTTTATGAATATCTGTATCAGCCTAAGATGTACACATCAGTGACAAATTATTGAAAGCAAAAAATAAATAATAATAATAATAAATAAATAAATAAATAACTGACTGATGCAGGTGTCAGGTTAGAAAAAGTAAGTGCATGTTTGGTAGTCCTCCGTCCCCTCTCCAATCCATTTTGGTATTTTCTACTTAGAGTTTTTCAGGTTAAAGCACATCCTGTTGTGTTAATAAAGGCTACAGTAAACATCTACACGTACAAAAACAGATAAATGCTATGATTAAAGAAAAATAACTGAGACATGAGAAAATCTTTTGGCCTGACGTAAAATGGTTCATGAAAGTGTCCAATGAATAAAGAGATGCTTGTTTGACATTAAACTTTGACCTTCATGCTTACATAGGATTCATAGCTTAGGTCTGTTGAAGCTAATTACCGTCTAGTTTCAATGTTCACATGTGAGCATTTATTTTTAGTACGACAATGATAGAGAGTAAGTGAGAAATTTTTTGTTTCACATTTGTTCAACAGACAAAGGAAACGTGAAGTCATCTCAGGGTTTTAGATTCAGACTTAAGTTACATGAATTACTCAACAACTTTAGGAAATTCTCATTACTTGTTGCTCCTTTATTAACATTTACTCAAAATTTGTTGCATTAAATAACACTGAAACTGTTACCACACTGTTTAAGGTCATTATCAGGTAGAATTATCCAGATGAGGATCAGAAGGGCCAGATGCATCATTCCAAATTCTGCACAGTCTTCACATGCGATAGCTCCAAACATAAAGAAAAACCCAGCACAAAAAGCATCTCAAGTTAAATCCACAGGCTCAGTCCTCTCCAGAAGCTGGACAACATCTCCTTTCCTTTAAGAACTGTAGCATCTGCAGTGTTTTTGTCACTCCCCCTGAAGACCCCTCTCTCCTCACAGCGAAGCTCATTGAGTGAGAAGAAGCCATAAAGATTCCAAGCTGCCATAAAAAGCCATTAAGACGCGTGGAAGTGGGGAGTCTGCAGGGGGACATGAAAAGGATTCCACTCTGCTCTTCACCAAACTCCAGACTGGTTCAATGTTTGCTCTGGTCTGTCTGCCTCGCTCAAGAGGGTCAGACAAAACCGCCTGGCAGACCAGGAAGCACTTAATTTTTACAACCTCCATTTGCACTAAGGCAGCCACTGATCTGGGATTAGTGGAACATTCACAAACCTTAACAGGGAGAAGATCTGGAAAATGACCCCAGACCTTCCTTCAGGAGAGGATATGAGTTTATATTTGACAAGAAAAGTGTTGGGATTTTACACATAAAAAAAGAACATACATGTCCATCTAAAAATGACCTTTTAGATCTAGTTATAACACACTCAATACAACAGTGAATAGATTTCATTATGTATTTTTATATTTATCAATCAGCTTTTTTTTTTTTTTTAACAAAGTTTTAGTCAACGCTGATTTAAAAACAAAACAAAACAAAAAAAAAAACTCATATAATGACAGTAAATTAGCAAAAAATCCTCATGTGAGAGGTTGGAATTAACAAATCAATAGGGTTATTGATAGAGAAATTACTTTAAAAACTATTAATATTGACAATTATTCTTCCCCCACAGGAAATTCACTGGGTGTTTGTGAACAACAAAGAAATGATACATTATCAACCAAAATAGACCTTAACTGACTTTCTTTATGACAAAAAAATTAAAGTTTGATAAAATTTGAAAACATTTTGAAAAATGTTACAAATCGCATTAAACTACAATTAGGCTACTGTGAAACAAATTTCTATTTTTTATTATCTACTATCGAAATATAATTTAGATTTTATTTTGCAATAATTTTCTTTGAAATCTGTAGCCATGATCATTGTGACAGTTTTATATTTCTATACATCATTATTAAGAAATCCATTTTTTTTGTCTGTCAAAACCAGAAATGCTTTTACTTAATTTTACCATGACCATTTATTATTGTGATATATTTTACTTTGCTGATTATCTTTATTACAGTGTGATTTTTTTTGTGTGTTTAATGTTTATTTAGTTTATATCTAAGAGAGCAAACCCTCACTTTTGATGAAAAAGAATATCTTACATTATTTATCAATGCAGTCTAAAATAACTAACTGACTAGTTGATGATTATTTATTGAACAAATATATCATTGGAGCAATTATTTTATATTTACTGGCAAATATAAATCATTTGCTATCCCAACTGCAAAGAATAATTAACTGAAATAGCTGTTGACTATTCAATTAACAGCTATTTTGATAATCAGTAACTGGTTTGAATAATAATTGAGTAATTCTCTGATTCCACCTTCAGTAAATGTGGACACTTTCAGACTTATTTCTTCTTCCTCTGGGCCATAAACTGAAAACGACATTTAAGGAAGTCATCAGGGGCTTTGGATTTTTTTTTTTTTTTTTAACACTTCCTGACATTTTATAGAATAAATAATAACCCAAATTAATAAACAGATGAATCATCCTTGAAAACAATCATTTCGTGCAGCCTTTTTGTCTTTATCTTCAGTAAAACACTTGTAATAAAGCCGGGTTTTCTAGGACTAAGGGACTTGGGTCCAGTCTGAGATCCAGGAGGTGTGAGCTGAGGAGTTCAAGATCAGTGGAAGGAAGTTTAAGTCTTAGCTTTTGATCGTTATCTTGTCATATTTGTGAAATAAACTTGACGAAACTCACAGGACTCAGTCAAAAGTCTTTTCATATTCATATAAGCATTTTCCCTAAATCTGTAAAGACTGAGTCACACTGGTTGGCGGTTTGGGGAATTTTCAATCATCTCCACACCTATTTTACATGAATTCTGTTTAGGAATCAGTTTGGATGATGCACCTAAACTTAAACCCTGGTGGTCATGGCCAGGACATAGTCTTACTGAATCATCCAAAGTTCATACTGAACTGAGAAAAAAAAAAGTTTCCTTTACTCCTCCTTCTGTTTGGAATGAACTGCAATATGAGCTGCTCTAAACATTCAAAGTGACTTTAAATGAGTTGAAGGCAGGTACAAATGACAGTAGACGTTATACGTGAACCATTTCAGAGTTTTTCCTGTCATAAAATGAGGCACAGGCAGTACTACACCATACATTAAACAAGCTCAAGTCTGTCACAATTAACATATTATATGAGTTCTAATAACTGAACAATATCAAAAATTATCACATTAAAACTGGTAACCAGTTTTACTATCATGTAATCAAGGGGTGTCAAACATGGACCGTGGACCAAAACCGGCCTTCCAAAGGGTCCAATCCAGCCCACGGGATGAATTTGTGAAATGCAAAAATCATGCTGAATATATTAACATTCAAGGGGTCCCTTACAGCTCAAAATGATGGAAACATGGATGGGACCAGTAAAATAAGAGCATAATAACCTATAAATGATAACAACTACAAGTTTTTCTCTTTGTTTTAGTGCAAAAAAGTTAAATTACAAGAAAATGTTCACGTTTACAAACTATACTTTCATTAAAAAAAAGTTAAATAATCTAAAACAATGTGAAATCAAGTGAAATTGTAATAATAGTCTATATTGTAATATTCTGTTTGTTACTAAATGTTTGGTGTATTTGTAGATCCACTGTCACCTGTTAGTTGTAATGTACATGTGTAAATGATAAACGGAGGCAAAATATTGTTAAAATTGCACTTGAACTTTTTTGCAAGAAAAAAAATGTAATTATATTGTTATATTAGTAAATTGCTCTTATTTTTCTTAAGAAATTTCTGGTTGTATATGGTTGCTAAGGTTATTCACATTTTCATAATATAATTGTACTTTTTTCATACTAAAAAGAGAAAAAATTAGATAATTATGTTATTATTTTACTGGTCCGGCCCACCTCAGATCAAAATGGGCTAAATCTGTAACATGAACTAAAATGAGTTTAACACCCCTGATACAAACAAATAAATATATTTTTAAGTGAACAAAATGGGACTAGGCTATATGTTGTAACATTAATGTTTGGAAGGATTTAGTCAAGCAGCTGCAGGCATCATCAGTACTGAAGTGTGGTGAATATTTCAAATTCCTTCCAGACAGTTTAACACTAGAGCTGATAGAAGATGCTACATACCAAAAATGGCCAAATGGATCAAATTTACCCAAACACCATTTCTAGTCCAAATGTTTGAATTAAGTCATTCTTTTCTTTAAGGAATATCTCAAGTCATATAATGAGTTTGTTTAATCATCCTCTGTGTTTTAGTCTGGTTTTCTGATTATAAAAACACTTATCATAGCATAAATCAGTCTAAAATGACACAAGAAAATTTCTGCATATTTGTTTTGTTCATAGATCTCTCTCTTTTCCACTGTCAACGTCATGAAATAATTGACATATCTTTCAGGTCACCTTAAAATTTAGGATGTTTAACCATAAATGGTGCAAAAGCCAATATATTTCTATCAGGGTGAATTTGACCTGTAACGACTGTTACAGACATAAATGTCCATATTTTAATCTGAATTTAACTATGTTTGACAATAAGTGAAGAAACACAAGTTTAGGAAAAGTCAAAAACTGAGGAGTTACATGTTATTAAAACAAAGCAATGCACGCTTAACCCACAAAGACCCAGTGCTAGTTTTGTGGCAGTTCCCAAATGAATCTTTCTCTATTTTTAACCTTTTATAATTGATTTATCAACATTTTTTTCTATTATCCTCTATAATTTGTATTTTTAAGTGAAAATCACATATTTTCTTAGATCTAATTCACTGATCATGTAGATCATGGGTCTCAAACATGCACCCAGGGGCCAAATGCCGCCTGCCAAATGTTCCAGTCTGGCCCGTGGGATTAATTTGCAAAGTGCAAATATTCCACAGTCAAAGCTGTCGAACTCATTTTAGTTCAGGCTCCACATACAGACCAGTATGATCTCAAGTGAAATAATAGCATAATAACCAACAAAAAATAATGGCTCCATATTTTCTTCTTGGTTTGATGTAGAAAAAAATGTTACACTACAATAATGACAACTTCAAATTTTTGTCTTTGTTTTAGTGCAAAATATTACATTAAATTATGGAAATATTTACATTTACAAATTATCCTATAACAATAAAACGTGAATAACCTGAGAAAATATAACCTGAATTGTCTAAAGAAAATTAAGCTTTTAACAATTTTCTGCCTGTTACTAAGTGTTTAGTATCTTTGTAGATTTAATCCATAATGAACATGTATAAATGATAAGTTGAGGCAGAATATTGCTAAAATTGCACTTATTTTCTTAAGAAATTTCAGTTTTTTTCAGGTTATTCACATCTGTTTTGTTTGGACAGTTTATAAAACTAAGTATTTCCATAATTTAATATGGATTTTTTTGCACTAAAACAAGACAAAAATTTGAAGTTGTCATTATTATAGGTTATTATGCTATTATTTTACTGGTCTGGCCCACTGGAGATCAAATCGAGCTAAATGGCCCCTGAAAGAAAATGAGTTAGAAACCCCTGATGTAGATCATTCATAAAAGCTCCGATCAAAGTTGAGGGTTTTTCTATTGAAAACAGAAGAAAAAGTAACTTTTTTTGTCTAATCTATCATTAACTGAATATGAACCAAGCATCTCCATCCACTGTCATTGATCCAACTCCATGGGTTTTACTGGTGAATTAATGTTGTAGAAGATGACGGTGTTTCCACGTTCACTACGGAGCCTCTGAACGTCCAAATGAGTCAAATCTGATGACCATAAAAAGATGACAAACTGTATTTTACACCAATTATTTGCATGTATTGACAGAATTAGTGGATCAACAGGTATTACACAGTTTAGATCAGAAAATGGTCACCAGTGGATGTTTGGGTCTTTATGGGTTATGGTACATTTGACCTGTTGGTAGTTTGTTACTACAAAGGTAAAGAAATGTTTATAAAAATTAAAGTGTTACTACACTGGTGTAATACTGCAACTACGGTATGAAATGACCATTTGTTTGTACATGTATTTCATTAATAGTTTGAGGTAACCATCTCTCTCAGGAAAAACCACACACATACACTGACACTGATGATTTCCTGCACAGTCCTGACAAGTATTTATATTGTCATATCAGTTAGATGACTTTTACAAACAGGTCTGTCTGAAAGGTCGTCGACATTACTGCGCTCCCATTCTTACAGAGTCTGGTTAAATACGGTCAAATCCACAGTGGGCTGCTCTGACTGTGCTTCAGTTCATCAGCCTGGACAGAAAACCATCCTCAGTCTGCCTCTCCTGGCATTTGTGTGTCAGGCTGGACTCTTTGGTGAGTAAAAGGATCACATTACTGCTGACAGGCAGAGGGGTGTGAGCCCCTGCAGGGCGTCACCTCCACAATATCTCACAATATCATTTAATCCCATGCACCGTTTAATGCAGAAAACCTCCCACAACACTTCATTAGATGCAAACCTTCCCTTTATTCTACTGGTTACCTGTGTGTGGTGGAGCAGCATGACTTATCTCATATGTGGGCAGGTTTCTCCCATTTATTTGCTGGCAGATAAAAGCCTAGATCAGCTCAGGACTAAATGAGAGGAAAAGTGTGTGACGCATTTTCATTTGGGTTATGGTCACATTTTGTGGGCGGGACAGGGTTCATTATTCAGGCTAAACACTGCTAACACTACAACAGCGGACCTGATCCTGCAAATCCTGCGGAGTCACCCTTAACATTTTTTTCTCAGTTGCATCGTGATCCTTCGCAGGAATTAAGTAAACAGAAAACCAGGAGAAATCTGCAGAGTTCAATGTAGCCCCAGTCCGCACGGAACCCACTATAAACACGCTCCTCTGCCTCACCGCTGCCTGGACAAACAGGGGGGAACAAACCGCTTTTCGGCGCATGTTGGAAAACAAAACGAAACCGAAAGCCAACATTTGCAGCACAGGGAAATAATAATGAGACATGAGCCGTACCAACCGTTTCAACAGCGTATTTTGATGGGAGATTCCTCACTTTCTATCAGATGCAAGCCGCCATATTCGCTGCAGCTCCGCGCATGTCCACCGCGCAGTGCTGTAATTCATATTTTTCCACTGGAGGAAAATAAATAAATAAATAAAAAAGACCCATAGGGGGGAATTGCTAATTAGTCGTTCTTATTGAGGCGGATATTGTTTCTTCTTTGGCGTCGAAAATTTGTTGCGTGTCGCGTGGAAATGAAAACAAACAGTTTTCAGTGTTGGAGCTTCCTGTTTTCAGGCAGAAACGCAGAGGAATGACAAAAGCTGCACCTGCAGAGTCTGGATGAGCATGTGAATGGATGGAAACGGAGAAAATATACACTACATGAAAATACAAAACTTTATTTATACCCGGGAGGAAATCAATTTCAATCAGATAAAAAAAAAAAAAAAAGACAAATGAAACAAGTATCAGTATAAGACTATAAAGTTGATCTGATGTACTAATATATTTTTATCATAATTTAATTTCTTCTGTAATATTTTACTATGTATTTTTTTTTATTGTGATCCGTCGTTGTTTATTTTCCTCTCGATTTATATTTTATTTTTATGTGAAGCACAGTGTATGAAACAGTAATAAAATAAACTTGACTTGCCTAATAATTAAAATACTTTGCTTTTTCCAAAAACACACTGTTAAATAAAAAGTTACTACTCTGTTGCCCATGAGGT
>JAPQRP010000019.1:30137945-30151541 GCA_037367295.1 Apogon hyalosoma | reverse complement strand
CTTCTCATGATTTTGACAATGTGATATGTGATTTATTGTTGAAAGATAAAGAATAGCTGGGACTCAGTATGTAATCATCGAACCTGATCAAATGGGATTATTGATGTGTACAAATAGGAATAAAAAGAGGAATATGTCTGGAAAAAAATATTGTCTCTACCTGTATTTCTTTATTTATTTTTTGAGTAAACTAATGAGCTTTTTTGTGCTGCTCGACTGATTCATAAAGTAAATATTTTTGGTTAATCCAATCAGTTTAAATCTTTCGTTTTAATCCATGTGTGCTTTGCTCAAAATCTTTTCTGAAATCCTTAACTGCAAAATAATCTGCAAAAAGGCACAATAGGCTATAAATAATAAACGTGACAGTTTATTTGGGTACAAGTTCCTCAGATTCTGATGAGAAGCTTATTCTCCACTGCATTACTTTTTTTTTTCTTAAATCTGAGCCCTTACAAATCTTTTTACTGTCAAATGAAATAGGATTCGTTTTAACTGATTAACGGGAAAGTGTTTTATCTGCACTTCTACAGGTTTAACATGAGGTTAATGCACCTGTGTTTAGAAACTTTATTCTGTACTTTTAGGGCTTTCTTTATTAATTTCGTTATTTTAATGACATTGTATAGCCTGAAATGTCCAACATAAAATATATGTCCTATGTGATGATGATGATGTGGTCAGTGCTTTACTCCTGAGGTTACAGCAAATACTGCAAGGTTGCCACATATTTGTGACACCTCTATGAGGTCATATTCTAAAACGTCCACGGTCTGCATGGAGTGGATTCGTGCATCCCATGATTGGGTTAATTAGTGCAGTCATGAAGGGGAGGTGGAGAAGAGGATGGAGACAAGATGCAGGAGGGTTTTTAATCAGTGACACAACAGGGTCTGACCAGAGGACGACATGTGACAGCATGTGACAGGCTTTATTAGTGGACACCTATAATACCATGCAGATTTAGGATTCAACTAATTATGATCTGGATTCAGTTTCGATCCTAAAGTTTTATTTTATCCCATTTTACACTGGCTGTAAAACTGGACGCTGGAAGGCGCACACGTCTGCGTTTCTATTGGCTGACCGCAGCGTCGCTCACAGGAATGACGATTTTGCTGCTATAACCAGCTGATGCTGAGGCTATGAACACGGAGCCTCTGAAGAACTGTTGACGGTACATGGATACCCTGTCATCGGTGTGCCTGCGGAATCGGTGTCATCTCTGACCAGAAACTGAGTGAGTAGGACATTTGATCGTGTCACGACGCACAGGCCCGGGCTTTTCCCCCGTCGCTCCACATGATGTTTCTTCGTCTTCCCACATCATCATTTCATTGGCATGATGCTCAGTGGTTCACAGATTGAGCTTTCTCACCTCACACAGGCGGCACATCACATCTGCAGGTAAAAGGGCTGCTTTCGGTTAATGACTGGTGGGATGCGAATGGTTCTTTTATAAAATCATTTGTGTTATTTTTCATGCGTGAAAATAGGTCTAAAGGAAAATGACAGGTAACCGCTATTTGTGGATCTTGTTGTGCAACACTGTCGTGAATATGGTCCGTGAACTACGTTTTAATGTATGCACTGGTTGCTGTGTAGGCTGAGAAACGCGTGGACAGCAAAGGAATGGTGGAGCGCTCCGCAACGCAGCGATGAGAGAGACGCAGTTTCGGTGCAGAGAGAGCAGCATTACTATCCCCCCTCTCTCTCCCTCTCTGTCTCTTTCTCTCACTCACACCTCATACACTCACATAAACACACCGACACACACACACACACACACCGACACACACACACATGCTTGTGCGCACGCAGACCGGCCACTGGGTAATACATTCACGCCACCAAACTCTCCTTCTCCCTGTTGTTCTTCCCATGCAGGCGCCAACAGGCGTTTGTTGCAAGACTAATGTTTCAGTCATCCCTATCAATAATTTCAGGACTTTCTCTGTGATGCTTCCACCTGTCTGCCTGATGGCTGCAAAGGAGGCAGCAGCTGATCAAGTATAATACTGCTGTATCCATTTTTAGGAGTATTTTTCTTTGAATGCAGGAAATAATGCATCCCAGGCTGCAGGCATTGAGGGCATATTTTGTTTATTCAGACGTTACAGTATGGATAATCACTCCCCTGTGGCAGCACCATATCCTTAAATGACTAACGATGGATGAACTCCACATCCACCTTATCACTTCTCCTGGAAAGACTTAGCTGTGTGGAGTGTACACTGCATAGGAAAACGCCCACACAGGCACGTTTTTTTTTTTTTTTTTTTTCCCACTGTTGAATAAATCAAATAAAAAGTGTTATAGCACTGTTGGACCGACAGTGTGGAGATGCTTTGATGGTTCCAGTCCAACAGCACTCATATCTCAAAAAGGCATTTAATAATCGTGGTCAGTTTTTGGATGCATGACAGGAAGACAACCGAGCCTTTAAAAATAATTGTTCTGAGCTGCTCTTTTCTGAGACACAAAATGTTTTAGTTTTAAGATGTGAAGAAAAAGACTTACAGGAGGCACAAAACAAGGGATTGATTTTAGCGCTGCAGGAAGGACAAATACTGACAGACTGACAGTGCATTCATTTTCATATGTGGCAGAAACATAGAGATGTAATTAGTGATTATTAGAGGATATTTAATATTCTGTACAACATTAGGTGTCTGCAGCCTTGCTGGCAGCTGTGTGATGCTGTAAGGAACAGTGGTTGATATAGGTGCTTATTTCACACAGCTAAGGATTCCCAGTGACTGTGTTAACATGCTAATAGACATTATTTAATAGGTTAGATCATTAATATTTGCTACAGAGTAGTAAACCCTGAGTGACCTAGTGGTTAACGTTAATGGTTAAATTGAAAGACAGGACCAATTAACTCAGACTACTCTTCAATCAATAAATTCAGCAATCAATCAATCCATCAAGTTCATCTGTATCTGTATCTGTACTGACAGAAATGGCCCCAAATGAGTTTTTTTGTTTGTTTGTTTTGCATGAAGCTGTTTATTTCATAGCACTGTATCCAGCACAAGCTACATAGAATCTGATCTGAATCTGATTCAGTGTCTATATCTGACTTTAATCGATAAGCACCCAGTGATACTTTTTTGTCAATTCCCAATTTTTTTTCTCTAACCTTTCTTAAATGATTTATCACTGTTTATTATAATATTATCCCCCCTATTTTGTATTTTTTCAGCAACAAATCTGTTATTTTCCTGTATTTAATTCACTGATCATGTAGATTTTCATAAAATCTCAGATTAAAGTTGAAGGTTATAATATATTAAATTGTTATACAGTGAAAACTGAAGAAAAAGTGATGTTTTCAAGAAATATTAACTGAACAAAATCCAAGTGGCTCCATCCACTGTCATCGATCCAACTCCATGGGTTTTACTGGTGAATCAATGTTGTAGAAGATGACGGTGTTTCCACAGTAACTACGGAGCCTCTGAACATCCAAATGGGTCATATCTGATGACCTTGAAAAGATGACAAAGGGCTTTTTTTTACACCAGTTATTTACATGAGTTGATAGGATTAGTGGATCAACAGGTATTAAACATTTTAGATCAGTAGATGTTTTTAGTCACCAGTGGCTGTTTGGGTCTTTATGGGTTAAATCACATAAGCCTACAGGTCGGATTTATGACACTGTGACCTCACTTTGAACAGAACGGTCATACTGAATTCATGAAACTTTTACATGACTATACATCGAATTCATCACAATTCTTCACTGGTGGGAGTGTGAGAAAATTCGTCTCTCTTTCGCCTCTGCTCACAAATTGGTTGGTTTCTATAAATGAAATTGCAAACAGTGCCTTCAGTGCCATTGATGTTTCCTTCAGTACGACAGTGTGTTTTTTGTGTTGTCTTTGTTATTGTACTTTGGCACATTCAATACCCAGACTAGTTTACAATGGGGTCTGATATTGTCTACATTGAATGTGAATGTAAACAAATAATGTGAATGGCCAAACAATGAACATCAGATCTCTGTAATACATCTGAAGTGAGCAAATACACACTGAGCCCAATAATTCACCCTAATAGAACTAGGAATTAAAGGTTGTCCCTTTGGGTTGAAGGGTGGTGTTGACACCAGTGTCACAAACTCATCAGTGTGGATATCGTAAGGTTAGAGAGGATATAAAACCTCAACAAGACCAAACTTTATCAAAGATGTGTTAAATTTACTCAGTCAAAGACTGCAAAATGAATGGTTTTTTTTTAAATTTTGTGGGATTTTAATTTCTAATTGTATTTTATTTCTTCTATATTTACATTGTATTGTATGTTGTCTTTCTGCAAAAACAAACATGGCATGGCAGAAATGTAAAGTAATATTTAGAATAATGTTTTGATTAATGTGTAATCACATGTAAATAAGAATAGTTGTTTTCCTCACCTAAGAATGAGCTGTTTATAACTACAGAGGGAGTAGGTCACTGTGTTTGTACAGTAGCTCAGAACAGACTTCTGTATCCTGTTTTATGGTGGGCGGCTCCCAGCATTGATATGCATTACCACAACTTTCTATATGTGAGGACTAGATTTGTCATTCCTGTCACCAAAAAACCCACATCAGACAAACCAAACATGACCCAAGAAGAGCTTCAAACATTTTTAGTGGCCACTATTGGGGAATGGTGAGTGGGGTACTCAGCTGGTTGCAATCCACAACTTCACCACTAGACGCCACGATATATTACCATTTTTTTCACTCTGAACAACATTTTATTTGCAAGCTACCTTTTAAACAAATAACGCTTGTAAAATGTGATTGAAGGCAAAACTGGAAAGAAATATAGCACTAGAACAACGATTAGACGACAGTTTAAACAAAATAAAGATATTGATTGCATTGATGTATATTATGATATTTGTCATCATTTTATTGGCCACTGTTAGCAATAACACACCTAAATTCAGTATATCCCAATACTTTTATCCATTTGTGTACATACACTAAACCTCTTGGTAAGTCATCCAATATTTGTGCAGAAAATTTGGTGAAAACCACAAAATTTACCCTCATGGTGGTGTTAAAGGCAGAGGCTCATTAAAGTCATGTATAGTCTGGGATTGTAAATATCATAAAAGTGCAGCCTATCTTCATTAACCCATAAAGATCCAGTGCTACTTTTGTGGCAGTTCCCAAATTAATTTTTCTCTCTAACCTTTAAGTGATTTACCACCATTTATTATAGCACTATCCTCTATATTTTATGCTTTTTCAGTGAAAATCAGGTATTTTTCTATAATTAATTCACTGGTTATATAAATGTTCTTAAAAGCTTGTAGTAAATTTGAGGGTTTTTATATCAGAAATAAAGAAATCTGAAGAAAAAGCTTCTCTTTTAGCAAGATCTATCATTAACGAAACATAAACCAAGCATCTCCATCCACTGTCATTGATCCAACTCCATGGATTTTACTGGTGAATCAATGCTGTAGAAGATGACGGTGTTTTCATGTTCACTACAGAGCCTCTGAACGTCCAAATGGGTCATATCTGATGACCATGAAAAGATGACAAACTGCATTTTACACCAATTATTTACATGTAGTGATAGAATTAATTAATCAAACATTTTAGATCAGTAGATACTCTTGGTTGCCACTGGATGTTTGGGTCTTTAAGGGTTAATTTAGCAGATGTTACATAACAGGATGCCATCACTAATTTCTTGAAGCAATTTTGTTAGTACACATTCCAAAATGTTTTCAATATCCTGTTCAGTTTGGTTCAGTTCTATATAGAATTAAGGATATTTCAGTTACAGCATTAATCCTACATGGATATGAAACAGGTTCCCAGAGAAATACTGTCGTAAATCGTAGAAGGAGCCCTCTAACCTGACACATTACTAAAATATTAATGTTTATATAAGAACTTACCCCAGTTACATTAATTTACTTTTTGTTTAATGTGATAAACAAGTGCCTGTAAGTGTTTTCCATAGTGTGGAGGTGACTAATGCAGTTAAATCTCAAGCTTTATTTGTCCACATTCATATATTTAAAAAAGCTGTCTCTTTTATCTCTCTATTTTAATATATATTTCATTATTCAACCCATAAAGACCCAAACATCCACCACTGACCTAAACCATCTACTGATGTTTATTACATGTTGATCCACTAATCCTATCAATCCATGCAAATAGTTGGTGTAAAATGCAGTTTACCATCTTTTCATGGTCATCAGATATGACCCATCTGGACGTTCAGAGGCTCCGTAGTTACTGTGGAAACACCAACATCTTCTACAACATTGATTCACTAGTAAAATCTATGGAGCTGGATCAATGACAGTGGATGGAAACACTTGGTTTATGTTCAGTTAATGATAGATTTGGCAAAAAAAGTCACTTCAGTTTTCTCTGTTTCTCATATAATAATCCTCAACTTTAATCTGAGCTTCAATGAACATCTACAAGATCAGTGAATTAAATACAGGAAAATACCTGATTCTTCAGTTAAAAATGCAAAATAAAGTGGATAATATTATAATGAATGGTCATAAATCATTTAAGGAAGGTTAAATGGAGAGAAAAAATCATTTGGGAACTGACACAAAAGTAGCACTGGGTCTTTATGGGTTAAATAGGGATTTGAAAACCTACAATCTAATAGACATTGTTTTATTAAATTTCAAAGGCAGTATCCTTTGATAGTATTTATCCTTTACTGATCTCCTGATCAACAAACACTGCCTGGACCTTTGAAAAGCAGGGAAAGCCTTACATTGTGGTCCTTCATTTTCTGCTCCAGGTTGAATGTGAAGCTGCTGGAATTAAATGTGATGGGATGCACAGAGTGGAAGTCATGCTTAAGTCATCCATGATTTAAATGTGTCCTCAAGGAAATGCTGCACTTCTGTGCATGTCCTATTTAGCCACCACCTGTCCAAAGAATACTAAGAACATACCACTGCATGAGCACGGAATAATCAGACATACCCTTTAACAGTGCACTAACACCCTGTTTATCATCTGTCTGTGGTTTTTCAGGTACAACTGTGTGGACATCTAGATAAGATTGCCAGGAAGGCAACCGCAAGACATAGAATTAAAAAAAAAAAAAAAAAGGATTTCTGAGACAACTGAAAGAACTTGAGTGAGAGTCATAAATAAAAGAAGCTGACATTTAGAAGTATAAGGCTTGACGATAGCTGCACAGTGTGGAAGAGCGAGGCTGAAGCTGAACAGGAGTGACGATGGGGTGTGGTCAGATGGTCGCCACGGTTCTCCTGGACACTACACTTCACTCCATCCTCCACCGGCCAAAGCAGGAGTCTCCTCACTAAAACCAGAGCAGCTCAATTCATCTGCTGGAGGAGCCCCCACCCTCGGTGATGTGATGAATAAGTTTGAAGTCCTTGGCATTGTGGGAGAAGGTGGGTGGTTTTACACAGAAGATACTGCATGTTTTTAGGATGCGAGGACTGCATGTATGTAATGTTGTTGAACTAAAACTCCAATCCTACTGGTTATGACCACGAAGGTCACGAAGGTTGTACTGCAGTACAGTGCAGTCTTTTTATTTGAAACAGCAATAGAAATACACATCAGTTTCTGTAAAAGCATTTGCAAGATACTTTTATAGTGTTTTTTGCATATTAATAACATTTGTGCAACAAAACCATGAGGAAGGGGTGGCTTATTGTCCAGACAGTACTGCAAAAGGAAAATGAATAAGTAATTGAGAAATGATAATACATCCAGGTTGTAAAAAAATGAATGATAGATAAACTCAAATAAATTCAGATCATACCGGTTTTTCATAGTCAGTCCATTTAGTCCAAATCTTTTAAAATGTTTCTTTTTGCACCCTGACAGAAAAGGCCAACTTTCCATAATGTAAATCTCGATGGTGGGGGGTTCTACCTTTAACCATTTTCTTGTAATGCTTTTTTTTTTTTACTTGCTTGTTTAAAGCTGTGTATGATTTTCATCGCCAATTTTTTATCAAATCTGTAAAACCTGAGTCATAGCCTAAGTACCACGAATTCGTAAATCTTTCCTTGATTACGTACCTGAATCACTTCCATCACGGTGAACAACTTTGACGTGTACTCCATCACAAGACGTCTGTTTGTTTACATACCAAACCGAAACTGAAACCAAACCATCACTCAGGCCTTTTATTCCACGCAACCGCAGCAGCAAGAAGCAATGAAGCCGTTTCTGAGTTTGTTGCTGCTGCAGCCATACTGCAGCTGTGTGGAATTCCCATTTCCACAATGCACTTCACGACAAATTTCCGAAAATGCCCGAATGACCTACCAGCTTGGTATGTAAACAAATGAACTGCTTGTGATGGAGTAATCACAGAAAGACTTATGAATTCGTGATACGAGGGCTATGACTCAGGTTTTACAGATTTAATGAAAAATTGGTGACAAAAATCATACTACATAATTCATATTTAAGGTTTATAGGTACAGTTTATATTTAACAATTCACTTGTTCACTAAGCCCCGCCTCCTCACCCACTGTTACTGCACCTGTCAAGATATGACACTAAACATGTCATTCTATGACATTTTCACTGTTATCAGGGAAATATTACAAATTAAACAACTGGAAATTTGTGTGATAACAGTCATGAGAGAGCAGTAACAGAGGAATTACCTACAGAATATAATGTTAAACTGAGCAACAACAACTCACTACTAATTACTATTAGCTTGTTTAGCACGCAGATGTTAGCAAAGACAGTTGAACATTTTTGTAATTTAAAGGATTAAAGATGGACAAGGTGATAAAACAATTATGATTATTACTACCCCACCCCCTGAACGGGAGGCAAGGGGTATTGTTTTTTTTTTGTTTGTTTCAGTTTGTTTCTTTGTTCCTTTCACTCTTTCTAGCTAAACAATTGGTTGAATTCTTACCAGACTGGGTTTATAGATTGCCAGTGACCCAGAATAGATGTTATTACATTTTGGGAAAAGTACGTCAAAGTTTAAATTTTTACATCTTTTTTTCTCCCATTTACGTATAATGGGCGACATTTCAAATGTCTATAAAAGCATAAATTTTGTTTCAGTTTTCTTCAAATTTGGCACATACATAGAGGCAAATGATATGCTGACATCAGCACATGCATAGACATGATGACATTAGCTGGATTGATGCCAAAATAAACTACAATAGTACATTAATTAACATTAATTTGTCTATTTAATGTCAGGTACTAAAACTATGATAAGTTTAATTCATTCTATCTATAGTAAAAGTGATGCAGTCCCTTACCAGGTGACTCCTTTAAGTAGCAGCAGATGTCTGTAAACCACACTTCATTCCATTGAGTCGGATCATTTGTCCAGTCTTTTAAAACATATGGACAACAATCCAACCACAGTGGATTTGATTTTTTAATATATCGATCCTTGTCAGAGGGCAGTAGTGACTCAAAATACATCATGACAACTTGTTAGCATTAGCAAAACAAGTTGAAACTCCACATTTTTACATTATAGTGGATGAGGGAGAAGGATTGTTTTCCCCCTCGGGTTTCCCCGCCCCCGGCTGTGATGTCAATGCTGACTATATCTATACTTGCGAGGGGCGGGGTTTGTTATGCCTGACACCACTTGTTGTGAATTAATTTGGTATCAGGGTTGTTTGTCTTTATATGTCAGCCCTGCAATGAACTGGAAACTTGCCCAGGGTGAACTCCGCCTTCGCCCATCGGTAGCTGGGATAGGCTCCAGCACCCCCGCGACTCTAGTGAGAATAAAGCGGGTTCAGAAGATGAATGAATGAACGAATTTGGTATCAGATCACAATATATACTTTTTCATTAGATCAGCAGTTGATTATAACAGTATAATTTTACATTGTAATAATTAATATTTTTGTCTTTAAGGTTTATTTAGTTGATTTGGTATAAACTAAATCCACCTGCTATTAACATTGAATGACTATATGTAAGAAAATTATTAACATGCCAAGTAATTCATGAAACTTGAGAATACAGGTATTTTTTCAATATCTTCAATGTGTTTTTTTTGTGTCTTGAGTCTTTTACAACAGCTTCATCTTGTTGCAGCTTTAATGAATTATTTAAAACCACAAATAACTGTCTGGTTCTGTCAACTTTCAAATAATACCAGAAATCAGCCTTTATACGTAATGATAATTTATTTATATTGACTAACATTTTATAATGATATTTTTGGTTGTATGGCCAAACTTAAAACAGCTTGATGTTTGTGTAGAGACACAAAGCAGGAGGTTTGGTGGAAAAAATACGGTTTATTATGTCTCTGCATCATGCATTGAGGCATAATGCTTCCATGTTGTCTGTCCATCTGTCCCATTTTTCTGGTGAACACAATATGTCAAAGATGATGTGAGGGGATTTCTACAGATTTGGCACAAACATTCACTTGGAAGAACTGAGTAGAATGTAGTGCCAAAAGGTCAAGGTCAACTCACAAAATGCATTTTGGCCCAAAGTCAAGATGCTTATGTTAATTACGACATACATATATACTAGAATAAAACAATGAGATGATTTATCTGTTTCATTTCAAGATTTCGACATAAAGACAATGTTGTTTCTGACTGGAAATGACTATAATCATATATTTCCAGAGCACTTCTGCGTTGCCAGAAAATATAGTTAATACCGAATTCAGGTGATTCATAGTCTTCACTACGTATATGAGTCTGGACAAACGTGAATCATGTATGGAGTTGCTCAATTAATTGTAAAATTAATGTTGATGTTTTCAACACTTTTTGAACCACATAACATACCGACTAAAACACTGGCAGATAAAAATATGATAATTTAAAAAATGGTTTCCTAAGGGAAAGGTACCAGCAAACCATGGCATTTTGTCATGTGAAGTGAAGCAGAAAAAGCTGATATAACCAGGCTAGATTGCAGTGTAGTTGGAGATTTTGCTTACTATTTGGGCATATCATGAAAAAATATACAACATATTTATTTAAATCATAGAATTTAATATATCCTCACTGTTTATTGTGGAACTTTTGCATGAAACTTTTGCAAAACACATAGATGTCCTGATCCCGCGCTAAGGCCATGTATCAATATTTATGTGTGTGTAGTTTGCTGAAAAACACAAGTACAACCAGCCATTGCCCAGTGGGATCAGTGACAACGTTGATGGCTGGTAAGAAAATGAAATAAATGAGGTTCAAATATTAAGTGCAGCTGTAAATGAATGTCACATGCGGGTCCCTCGCACATCAAACCATGCAGCTGTAATTTCTTTGAGTGAGCTGCCTCATTTGGAGCTGATTTCAGTGAGCTGGACTGACATGCATCCCTAACTTCACCGTAATGCGAGAGGACCCAGCATTTCTTTTACTGTTGATAATTCTGAGGAACTGTGATCTACATCATTGGTTGTCAGCATTTATTAATCAAAAATTTTGACGCTCAAAGAACTACAGTTAAATGATAGAAGTTTTAAATATACTGTAGCAGAAACAACAGTCAGCAGAAGCAAGACAAAGCATGTAGGATGTGTTTGTGTTTACAGTGTTTTTGTTCATTATAGTGTTTTTCTGATAATTCATCTATGTGTTGGTGCCGTCGCTAAATCTATAAGCTCAAGCTCTGAGAGTAAAGGATCACAGTTGTTACCTTGAAGTAATGAAACCTATTTACAGAAAATTGTCCAAAAACATAAATACAGCAGCTCCATCCGAGACAAATCTGGTGGAGTGAAAATAAGCTTAAAAACAGCTGAAGAGCTGACATCTGAAATATGGATGATCAACAGACAACATGATGTACTTGAAACCTACAGGGGCACTGATGGGATGAGGTACATATGGCCATATGTATGTGCTGAATAGACATATGCATCCATCTAAACCTCTAAAGCTGCAGTGTGTTATTAGTACTATGGTATCACTGGGCCAAAAATCCATAATCAGCACATTGTATTTCAAGTGGTCTGAGAAAACAAGGAAACAAGTCTGCCTGATTCCAGGGACTAGGTCTTGAGACTGTAGAAAGTATATCCCATGATGGGAGGTATTGGCTGTTCACAAGTGATATCAGACAGGTTGAGGGTTAAAAATGTGACTGACAGCTGTTAGATTGCTGTTAAGATTCAGTCAGATGTAACTGCTCTTGTAAGTGACTCAATACAGAGGCTTAGAAAAGTGTTTTTCTCAGCAGTGTGAACTATTGTTCAGTCATTTATATTTATATTTAGTCTTTAGATTTGGACTGAGAGGAGAGAGCAGCAGGCCAACTACTGCTTGGGTAACGTTGGCCAAAGTGTCCAATGGGATCGCTGCACATGCATTTTCAATTTCTTGTCTAAGGGCCATCAATGTAGTCGGTTTCTTGCGAAACACAACATCCTTTAGGGTCCCCCGTAGGTAAAAGTCTGCAGGTGTTCAATCAGGAGAACACTTCGGCCAATGTTACCCAAGCAGTAGTTCACCGTATACATAAATGTCTGGAAGCCAGTGGACACCACTTTGAGCACCTCTTGTAATTGTAGAGGCCAAAGGTCATTTGTATAAATCTTGTGATGTCTGAATAAATTTGGTATTGAAATATTTATGGAAGTTTTTCTTTTCCTGATGTGTGTATACATTATTTTGGCTGACTCTGTATATGTACATGGTGGCAGTGAGAATCAGGTTGCTGGTGAACCTAACATATTTCATGCTTTATGTAACAGCAGAGTTAAAGCAATACCGTTTACAGATATATGCTGGTAATGATCTGTCATTTCTTTATTTCTTTTCAGGAGCGTATGGAGTGGTGCTTAAGTGCAGGCATAAGGTAAGGCAGGGAATTTATTGATTTGCACTGGATGTTTCATGTTTTGCAGTAACAGTCTGCTCTAATATGAAACATTTATGACCTGGTGTTTTCATCAAGAGTTTAAAATACAAAGAGGTTGTAAACAGGAAATTGTTTTAATGTAAAACATGTTTACATTACAAGAAATTGTATGAATAGTAAATATTTTAATGAAGGGATAAATACAAAGTTTAATGCATGTGTTATTTATCATCCAAGTTAAGATGAATCTTTAAATACTTGTGCTGCATTTATTTATGACTCCAATTTAGGAAACATTAAATGTCTCTGTAAAAGTTGCTAGTGGAACATGAATTCATAAAATTCAGTCATTTGTGACTGTCCTACTATCCCACAGAGTTTATTCATGTCACACTCTATGAATCAATCTAATTTTTCTGAGAAATACTCATAATACATTTATAATGTGCCTTCAACATTGGCTTTTCAAAAATATTTAAATTTATGCTATAAATGTAGTTGGTATTCATGAAAGACCTGACTCATCCAGCAGGACTTTCCATACATGGCTTCATGAAGATGTTTGTGCATCTATTTGCTGCCTCCCAGTTTATTTATTAGGCAAAGGCGATGTTCTCCAGCTGAGGGAAAACAGTTTTTACACTTACTTGTGAGGTTGCTAAAAATTGCTCTTGAGTATGTGAAATAAAGTAGGAAAACATTATTAACTTGCACATTTATGTAACATACATACATACATATATATATATATATATATATGTGTGTGTGTGTGTGTGTGTGTGTA
>JAPQRP010000019.1:30124816-30137845 GCA_037367295.1 Apogon hyalosoma | reverse complement strand
TATACATGTATAGTAGGGCTGTCAAAATGAATGCATTAACGCGGAAAAATTCATCATCATGATTAATCAGATTAAAAATGTCAATGCAATTTACCCATCTGCAGCATAGAATGACTGTATGTCTCTGCCAATGCATTTCGGGCAGTTTGTCCAAGTAGAGTTAGCAACAAACATGTGCAAATGGGCAGTTGATCCAACTGGTAAAGAAGGAAGACACTAAATAGCACATTGGCCCTCTGGATGGAAAATTTAAGTACGAAAAAACCCCAAGATGGAACAATCGACCCACATAAAGTATTATACACACTCTGCAGGAAGGAGTTTTTTTTTCACCAAAGCACTTCCGGCTTAAAGTACCACATTAACGTGAAGCATACATTTGTAGAGGATTCTGGTAACACTTTGGCTAATATGTCACCCAGCTTGCAACAGACACATTAAGTGCATATATATGTATATGTGTGTGTATATATATATATATATACATATATATATATATATATATGTTCCCTTCTTTCTTGAGTCTGTTTGATCATGCAAAATGAAACGCAATTAATATAGATTAAAAATAAATTAGATTTAATTGTGATTAATTGAAATGAATCCACAGCAACAATGTAATTAATCTGATAAAACATTTTAATCATTTGACAGCACTAATTTATAGTATAAAATAATGATACATGCGCCACAGGCATCTGTAACAGTTTTAAAAATACAAAAATAAAATCATCAACATCAGAGAACTAACGCTTGTTTATTTCAAGTAAATGTAACATTTCTGCTTTCAAAAGTTGTTTTTTGGCATCTCCATTCACTCTGCTGAGCAAAAATTAGGTTAGTTTTAGCATAATCAACAAACAGCCTCTCAACTTATCTTCCTTGTCCAAACCTCATTGTCTCCTCACTTCTACATGGGCACAGTGTATAGTTTTATGTCAGCTTCAGATTTGGTGCGTATAGTTGCACGTGTCTGTCTTTACAACCTCAATAAACACAGCAGGACCTTTCCCCTAAGTTTCCTAGTTTCCTATCTCCTCTTCTTTGTTGACACAACTATATTATATAAATTAGACATCCAAATATTTTTTTTTATCCATTTATCCTTTATTCATCCAGGAAGACCTCATTCAGATATAAGATCCTTTCTTCCAGGCAGACCTGGTCAAAAATGGCTGCAAAAAATGATTCTGCACAGAAAACAAGTTCTCAAAAAGGATGCACAAAAAAGATAGTAAAAGAACACTAAAAAAGTTGTTAAAAAATTAAATCAAATCAAATATCAAATAAAATCTTATTTTAGTGTATAAAATCTACACATGTAAAGACACTGCTGTATATGCAGACCATAAACTCCTCAGTAAACACCCTTACAGTCTCATAAAACAATATCAATCGACAGCATCAGCATCAAAGACCATCTAAGATCAACACAGTTTTAGACACGTTGTCAATGCTGTGTGGCGTGGTGGTGTTCAGAGAGAAGTAATCAATACATTTCCACAGCAACTAAACAGTAGAAGAGTAAAACAGTGTTTGAGTGACTGCATGGTGCAAAAATGATGGCTGAATCGGAAACACAGTAACCTGGTTTGATCAGGCAGGATTGAGGTTAATGGCAGATTAGTGAAACTATTATTAGCACCACTGTTCAAATTCTCATTAATAAAGTGAAAGTTAAGAGTTTAATGTGAATGAGGGCAACAATAAATGCAATTATAATCAACTGTGACCCCCTGAAAGAAACAGTTGATTAATGATGTTTTTCATGAATACAGTTAAAACTAATATCGAATGAGGAAAACTTCTGTTTACTTACTAGTTTAAAGTTGACTAGTTTTCCTGCAACACATTTAGAAGCACAATAATGTGTCAATAACACAGAGATTTGATGTTGCAAACAAGGAGTAGTTTACAAGTGGGAAACAAAATCTTTAGATTAAAAGTGTATCATTCAATAACAGCTGTAGCACCAAATGTTTTTAGATGAAAACTTACCAATTTTTTTGTATAAAAATTTTTAAACTTCAGTATGTCACAACATTAACAGAAACAAGACAGAAAAACGAAGATGCCATTTCTACTTTAACACTGCTAAAAAAAAAAACAAAACAGTTTTTCACAATGGTATTATTTTATTTAATGACTGATTATATCGAGCTTTTTGACATTAACAAAAATCCTCTTCAAAAGTGATGTGGAGATGACATAAATTGCATGAGCTTGGCCATTTTTCACACATAGGTACGTGATGTGATTACGTGATGTTGTACCTGACTTATTCCACCTTTTAATATCCATATTACACCTGTGATGGTATAATATCAATATTATACCATCACAGGTGGTATAATAATATCAATAACATATTTCACATAGTGAAAATAAATGCCATTGCTAAAGCAAGAAACCCAATGAGCACAACTCAGCTTTCACGTCATCCACAGCTGAGACATGTATATAATCTCAAGCACAATAGTCAATATTTACTGAACAAAATTACAAATACATAAAAATGTAAAATACATTTTTGTATTCATTAAAAAAATGCATTATACTGACCAAAACTACTTTATTTTTTATCAGGTCTACACCAAAATCCATTTTTTTTATATGTCTATTGTTGTGTGTTGGGAACAGCTATTAAATCTAATCCAATATATTTTAGCGAATGCCAGTTTCTATAGATGCAGTTTTCTACCTGATTTCTTTGACCATCCAATCAAATGATGTAAAATTGCTAACATTATTATACACCTGCTAGATCGCCTAACATGAAATTTGACTAAAGCAACAGGTTCATTGTCATTTATCTGTAGCACTAGGGGTTGCACTGTTAGCTCTGAAGGCCTCAAAGCAGATTTCTTTTACCCGGCAACACATGGTGATCAAAATATGATTGGATAAAAGCTCTAACATACATATACACTTCTGGAAGCAGTGACCAAGAGAAAAGCTACAAAATAAAGAGAATAGGCTAGTGGTAATAGTTTAATACATCTTCGTAAAACAAATATAAAAATGTAAGGTGTAAATGTAGGTCAGTGGTTGTGATTCTTTAGGCCAGCAGAGACAGCCTTGATGCCCTGATGGTCCAACACTGAAAAAACTATATAAAACTACTGTACATGGCAAGAAAATGTTGCATGTGTTTGTTTTATTAAATGTACATTACTTCTTACATTTTATATCAGATGGAGGTGAAATTAAACTGACAAAAGCAGTAAGAACTTGATTCATGTAATTTTAAAGCTAGGGATTTAATATTCAGGACTGTGACTGGTGTTTGCCCTTCCCTCGTACTGTATGTGCCATTTATGCATGCTTTTTTCATTTTTTCATTCTATGTTTGTCCCTTGGACACTAAGTTCTCTCAACGCTTCTGCTTCATTAAAATTTTAAAAGACCATATAAATTATATACATTGAGGGAAAAAGGAAGTACTTACATTTTGTAGCCATGAACAAGCTGACATGGTAAGATGATGAGGAGAGAGAGGAAACTGTAGCCCAGCAGAAGCAGAGAATAATGACATTAAAAAAGGAGTTTGCATTATAGGGCATGTTAAAGTGCAGCTCACAGCTGATTTCCATTATTATCTAATCTTGAATAATATTTAGGGATTGTGTATTGTTGTCAGGAAAAGCCAACATCTTGGGACAGACGGCGAGGATCCTTTCATAAGTGCATGTTTGCAGAGTGAGACATGCACAGATGACTAATTTGTCTAAACAGAGTGGTGGTGCTTTTAGTGTCAGTGAATACTATAAAGTTGGTACTATACAGGTATGAACACGAGTGTGACGTGTAGCAGATGATTCACAAGTAAGCAAAATCATGAAGAAAACCCTTCAAAATACAGTATTACACATTGTCATGATATCATCAGAAATTATACTCCATAGAAAGATCTAGAGGAGAAATTAATACCTTTATATATTTTTAAATATACTCATACATTAGCTTATGAAGTAAAAAACTGGCCCATTTAAAGCATTAAATTTTAACATTCAAAATTTGATGAAGTCACACAGTTACACTAGACAGTTACATACATACTGTATATGATATTTGTCAGCTTAAGATGTAACAGACTGATCAGAAAAATGAGACTTTGAACCCAAATCAGTTTCATTAAATCAATCTATAAAGTCCAAAATCACTCTTGAGAAAAAATCTTTGAATTTTTACTCTTGAATGTTTAATTTGGCTGAATCCTAGTTAAGTAACATGTGGGGTGGATTTATGACATAACAGCAGTAGCCACCACAGGGAAATACATTTGTGTGTTTGGTTGCTTGTTTGTTTGTTTTTTGCTTCACATTTGAGGAGCACCACTGTGTCCATCATCATATGCAGTCTATGAATATGCACACCATATACCATTAATGTACTATTAAGTGCAATTTACCTTTTTTTTTTCAAAGTAATATTAATTATCATAATTCATCTCTTTGTGCTCAGCACAAACTTCATATGTTAGCTGTTAAAATTAGCTCGTAATAGAGAAAGCAGGTTGCACTTTTACAACCCCAACGCTATTAACTTGTATGTATGTACAGAGCCCAAACTGAAACAGGACATTGTGGGCAGAAGAAACTGCTTTGCCCAAAAGTTACTTTGCCATTATGCTCAGTGGTTAAAACTGATAATATTATGTGGTTTTCCATTGATGGTATTAGCTTGACTCACCTCAACTCAGCATAGGTTTTTAGGAGTTTACGCTGTGAGAAAGTGGGTTTTATCAGATAATATCAGATACTGTTAATAGTATCATCTCTTCTGAGAATCCAAACAATAAAACAGATCACACATTGGTTGATTGCTGTCATCATGTCACAACATGGGACACTGAGCCAAGTCACTGGGAAGTCTTTAAAAATGTCATTTTAAGTTGGTTGAAAATCATGATAAAGTGCCCACAGATCTGAAGAATAAACAATGATGTCCTTGATTGAAAAAAATATAATGTGTATTTTGGAAACAAATTACAGCTTTAAAAATGATATAGCTGCAGTTGTACTGAAGATGATGTCACAGCAGTTTACACTGCATCACTGTGATGACCAGTGTCATACACCCACTATATACTGTCCTGATTCCAAAACTGACTTCAGTTCAGCTGATTCAAGGGAAGGTGAGCTGAGCTGATACTGCTAGTGAAAAAGTGGCATTAGAACAATATGACATCTCTCATAATTTAATACAAAGAAATGCAGTTTGCATCAGATTTCAGGTTTAAATTCTCATAAAATCACAGCAAAGATATTGTAGAAGTGTTCAGATGTTTTGGTGACAGTTATAGCTTCGTATCTTTGTAGATATGACTGAAACAGCCACAACATCAAGATTTCTTTTCTTGTCGATTGTACATCTCAAGGTGTTTTTATTTTGCATTTTCTTCATAAACAACTCAACCCCAGTTGAAAATTTGGACAAACCTTGAAATGTCACAAAAAAGTCCTGAGTGATGGAAAAGTTTCCATATCAATAAAAGGCAAATGCAGATAAGCATAAGAAAAATATTTAACAATTAACTTCAAGTGTGGCTCAGGAAGGAGACTGCGATGTTCACTGAATCAATAGAAGATACAAACAGAAATAGCATATTAGATGGAAAACAGCGATGAAAGGCCAATATGATCCAAATCTGTAAATGGTTTGGTTAAAGCAAAAACCAGCTTAATTTTTTCAGTTCCTCAAACAGCTCTGGTGGTATATCATTGGATTATAATACTATATGTAATTGGAAAAGTTTTAAATCATGATGAAAATGATGAAAAAATGTAAACTTCTTAATATTTGCATAACAGCACTGGATGGAAATGTACATAAATTAGCATTTTCTTTTTTCTTTTTTGAAAAACCAGTAAAATTTGCAAAACCTTTTTGAGAATATGTCTTCAGTCCACAGTGGATGTAGTTAAGTGACTCTTACTACTCGTCATAAAAATGTTAATATCTATCAAAGTGTGGAGTGTTAAACATTTGAACTTAGTAAGAAGTGACTTGTGACATGTTTCCCACTTATGTAACCGTGTAGGGGATTCATTCGCACATGTAGAGCCAGACTCAGACCATGGCAATAAAAGCATTTTAGCTGTGCTGCAAGAGAGCAGTTATTTTTACTTTTCTCAGCTGGAAACAGGGCAAAAGAGAAAAGGGTGGCAGAGAGAGAGAGAGAGAGAGAGAGGGAGAGAGAGAGAGAGAGAAGTGATGTGTGAGTGTATGTGTGTGATGAAGAAGAGGAGATGCAGAGCGAGGTATTGAATATGGAGACTATGCTGATGGTAAATGGGTCACCCCGTTAGGAGTCTAGAGCAGACTTGGCGGTACATGGTTGTGGAAATCATTCGAAGATGAGGCATTGGACTAACACCAAACAAGATGATTCAGTCAAGACTCTTGATGAAACTATGAAGCAATAAAAAGCTTTTAAAATGGTTGTTTCTGTATAAATTATGTATTCTTTACAGCACTGTACGTCTGTGATGGAACATTTAATTAGCCTTACAAATGAGTGCCAGCTTTTGTGCAATGTTCTGCCACTTTATCCAAGTGTTGTATTAGTTTATGTGGGTGTGTATGGAGGCTTATGTGTTATCTTGAATTTGTGTGGAGTGACAATAGCACAACCTACACGCTAGCCGGTGTTTCCTGGTGCCTATACAGTATATTTCAACCACAGTGCAAACAATTAATTAATTACATTTAGTTAATGAACAGCAAATAATTAAGAAGTACATTGGATACTTGTGTGCCAGATTAACTTACAAAACTCTCACTGGAGTCTTAACATGCAAATTAGCTTGATTTATCTTTTTCGTAGGATTAGAAACATTTAATTTTGCACTTAAAAGGGAAAAACTGAAAAATGTAGTTTTTGATGTTTATGCCATGCACTTCAAAGAAATCATGTCAAAATCATACAGTTTGTGTTGCCAATGTTGTGAATTCCTTGTTGGAAAGACTAATATTTTCTTAAAATTTGTTTAAAGGCTGGTTTATTTCCTTCCCGGTAAGAGATGCTTAATGGCTATGGACTTTGCAACAGAAAATGCAGGAACATTTATTAACTGATTGCCACAGATAAGAAAATCAGAACAGGCATGTATTTATGAAATGGGTTATATGGTATGTACTATGGATATTCTAAACAACGGCAGGGGAATTCATGTACTACAACACACTTAAGCTTACCAAAACCCCAGACTCACTGAATAAAGTATAAAGGTCATTGTTTACACACTTCTGTATTGTGGCATATATGTTTTCCTTCAAACAAAAACTCAGAAAGTTGGTCAAACCTATTATCTTCATGTGCTGCATCAGCTGATAGTTTACATTATAGCTTTGTTAGCTTAGCTCTGTTTTGAGACTAAAAACAGCCACAGTAAAACCACAAATCACCTCTGTTTTCTCTACAGTTTTTGTTGTCAGTAGCTGAACTAAAGATCTGTTTGGAATCAAACAAACAAGGTCAGAACTGTCACAATTTAGTCTGAACCATGGATCAACAAACAGCAAACTTAATAAAGATAACACACATGGCTTGAAGTTTTAATAACGCCAAAGCCAAATACACTGCTGGATAAGATTGTGCTGTTAATTACTTGCACTATTTGCAAAGGACCATAACTGTTACTGTTATAAGTCATTCAAACCAATTGGTTTTGGCCACATTGTATATTTTATATTGTATATTTAGAAAAAATTGATAGTCCACTATAACTCTATCTTACTTGTTTATTTTATTTTATTTTATTTATTCATTTATTTCATTTTTTTACTGCATGCTTCTTACCTACTCCGTGTTCTATGTGTGCACCAAACCACTGAGGCAAACTCCTAGTAATATGAACCCTGTTTACTTACATGGCAATAAACATGATTCTGATTCTGATCATAACTTAATACCTTCTTAAGTCTCATAATCCAGAAAGTAGAAGAAGAAACACTGTGATTTCAGCATCAAACTCCATTCATTTCATTTAGAGCTGTGTCCAGTGCTTTGATATTTTACCACTTTGTGACTTAACTTTAAAAATGTTTTTTAACCAGTTCTCGTCATCACTCATCACTCTCTGATGCATTGGTCAAAGGCCCTATGGCATTAGTTTTCCTCACCATGGGAGACCAGCAGAGGGCCTCACTGCTCACTACTCCCTCTAGTGGTCACAGAAATCCAAAGTGATCCCCCAGCTTGCCGGTGTGAATAAATTCAGCTCATATCTTTACAGTTCAATACTTTGGTGTTTTTGTTTTATATTTAGTCTACACTATTTAGTCTACACATGCTAACGATTTCTGTCTTTCTTTTTTTAAATACTATACTATGTAGCTCTTTTAGGAGCAGTGGTTCAGGTGAAAGAATTTCAGCTCTTTCACACTGCAGGTAACATTTATTAACATGGTTAATTAAAGAATTTTCAGTCAAAATTTCCACTCTATCAATCTTCCATCTCTACCTAACTCTTTCATTAGATTACCTTAGCATATTTGAAACTATTTATAGGTGTTTTCACGTTACAGTATTTACACAAGTAGATCACTGAAGGTCAAAGAGATACAAACACAAGACCAAGAAGCAACATTAGCAAACTGCAAAACATTTCCATGTAGTTTGAAATGTCCCATGTACAGTTTGCATCTTGGTCTGTATCCTTTTGTTTGCCTGGTAAACCACAGTAAATCTCCCAGTTTACTTTGTGGACATTCTTCCTTTCACTGCAACTGTGACTTTACTCCCAGGATTAAGTGCTAGTGCTATAATTCAGTGTTGTTTGATTGCATTTGTCTCCTATGTGGAAGATATCTGAACAGACTCTCAGTTTTGTATCTTAAAAAGGGGTCAGACAATTGTCTCGTTTAGTTGTGAGAGTACTGCTAGTTGCATGCAGCCTCTCCCCACCCCGTGGCTTTGAATCTGACTCTGTTGTCCGACTCCTGTAAACAGTTCAGAAGGACAATGGGCCTGTAGAGAAACGTCAGAGTAGTAGAGGACAGACAGAGACAGGCGTCAGTGTTGTAATCCCATCTGGGCAACTGTCATGACACAATTTGGACTCATTTAAATATGGATTGCAATTCATCTGTTGAAAGAGGACAGAAAGCAAACAGACACAGTCTCATGACAGCATTTGCATATCTGTGCTCTGATGTGGTTTGCACCATTTAAGTGAAAAGTATTTGACTCTCTAGCAAAAACGGTGTCTTACAGGAACTATATATAGTATTTATACTTTAAAATACAACAACCTGACATGACCTGACCTGAAAGTTACATTAAAGTGTATTGAATGAAGATGTTTGACATTGTGATATTTTTATATCAGTGTGTTGTATCTCAGAGATATTTATTCACAGCTACAGGCCACAGTGTGGCCACTAGAGGGAGTAGTGAGTCACTCTGTCAAAAACTGACTAGTTGAGGATGTGAAGCAACTTGCAGGGTCAAATAAATTGACGAAGATAAAAATAAATAAATAAATAAATAAATAAAAGATTAGTAGCATTGTTGTTTTCACTGAACACATCTCAAAAGAAGGATTCTCAAAAGAAGGATTTTGATTTTCAACTCTGCAGTTTGATAATGATGCTTCTGGATGTATGAAGTTAGGCTTTTCTTTTTACTGTTTGATCTACAGTTCAGGCTAAACTGTGAATGAATGATTCCAAACAGATCTGTTGTCATCTATTGACAACAGACACCGTGCAGAAATCAGAGATGATTTGTGTTTTTGTGGTTGTTTTCTGTCTAAAAATAGAGCTAAGCAGAAATATGATGTAAACTATAAGCTAACGGCAGTGTTATTTTGGCTGTTTGAGTTTTTGTTTGGAGAGAAAATACTTGATTATACCATAATACAGATGCTGTAGAAACTGAGGTTTACTTTTTTTCAGTGAGTGATACAGTTTGTGGAAAAATAGCAAATAGTGGTTTTGGTTGCCGTTGGTTTGTTCTGCTGTTTGAAATATCAGTACTATGTAGAGCCCCTTAAAACTGGGTGGAGGGGTTTCCATTGGTTGGAGGTTTGAGATCAGGAAGCCAAATACAGATATATAAAGCACTGTTCAAGGGATTTATTACAGAAAGCAATGGCTTAAAGACAGGTAGGCTGGCTAAAGTACAGACAGTCCAAGAGGTCAGAAGTCTAAAAACAGGCTTGGCCCATAGTTTGGAAGATTAAAAGCTGTCAGACAAACATAGAATGTGTACAGATGGTTGAACTGATGGTGTTATAAATTGTGGACAGTCTTACTTTGGCTTAAGCTTGTCACAAGAATCATACAGACACATTTATTAAACATAAATAAGTAAATAAAACACTTTCCTCCATCTATTCAAAATGGGCTAAGGACCAGTGCGATTATGGTTGTGTACCGAATGTGTGATGTACTTTGGTTCCACTGAGGAAAAAAGATACAACAGCTGAAAACAAGTTCAGATCATCACCCCTCTCATCATCACTGTTCCTGTTTTAAGCACAAATAAACAAATGAGATACAAAAATCTGTCAGACAAGTCAAAGAGAAAGGTTGACAATGAACTGTAAACTGAGGAAAGGTTTGAGAGAAGACAGAGTGAAATCAATTTGCTAAAGTAACTCAGAGATCTGTTGGTGGATACTTGGTTGTAACTAATCTACTGTTTACACATGGTGAGAAAAATTGTGATTCAGATCATAGGTAATGATTCATGGGTAATCTTCTGGCCACATCACCCACTCCTAGTTGTATATAGTATGTTGATTACTGATGGGAATAGGTGAGTATGGGCGCACACTGGGACAGGTGGTCGGAGACTGCAGGGGAGTGAAAGTATGGCTGAGAAAGTGGAAATCCACTGTGGGAGGGAAGCTGAAATGGAGTGGGATTAGAGAATGGAAAAGAAAAAGAAAAACAGGGCTAGAGAAGATCCCTGACAACTGAAAACATCCTCTTTTTGCATTATGTATAGTTAGTGGAGGAAAAAATCTCACATATGTGTTGAGATTCCTCTTTCACAAATCCATTAAAACAACATTAAATATTCTTCTGTCATTTTGCAATCCCAGATTGGAACCCAAGACCTGAAGGTTTGTGTTGCCATCAAAATATGGCAGGATAAAGAAACAACTGCAGGTGTTGTCACTGTGTTTAATCACACCTGCTTTGATGGGTGTCAGCGCTCACATCAGAGAAAATCTCAGCAGATTGTGCTTCAGAATTTAAAGAATCGGTGAATCTGTTTCAATCCAGGTGTTGAAATGTTACAGTTTTTCTCAGTCGCTTTGGTACATTTCTTGAATCATCCTCAATATTTGCAAAACAGTATGAGCATTTCTCAAAACAATTTGTTCAAATAGCAAAACACCATGGGTTACCTGCAAAAGCCAGTCTTGCTCAAAATCCTTAGTTCATCTCTCAAAAGTAAATATGTGTCAAAGAACATGTCAGTGCTGTCAGAATGACAAGTCCTTGTGTCATTGTGTACAGATAAGACAGTCCAAGTGCTTAGTCATGTTGTCAGTATGACAGTAAACTCTGGAGGGATGTTCTGATGGAAACTATGGTGAAAGTTTGGATGACAATTATTGTAAACTGTAAGTCACACCTTAGTGTATGTGGGAGATTGATCACAAGAGACCGGACCAGATTCATATTTATACTCTTACTGTTTGTACTGTAATTTGTTGACAGACCATGTCATTGTGATACAGGAAGGAAAAGACAGCACTGGAAAGCACAAAGAAAAAAACAAAAGTAGAAATGTGAACATAGGACAGTCTCCTTAGGGACAACAGTCCATGCAGTGCTGTAGAGTTCCAGTGCAGTCTTCCTACACCTGCTGACGTTTGTGTCTGTTTGGCCACAAATTCTCATCTACATCACAATGAATATCTTCTCTTCGTTCAAGAAAGTCAAGCTTCACCTGGGAGCAATTTACCAATTCAGGACAGATTTAGAAAAAAAAGTCTAATGGAAATGTATAGAAATATGCTTTACATATTATGACAATTTGTTCAACCATTTTGCATGTAAAGACTTATGGGATGAACTAATGCTTAAATGTTGTGGGGGGTGAGACTATTACAACATTACAACTTATTATTATTATTATTATTATTATTATTATTATTGTTGTAATATATTACAACTTAGACTACTACAACAGAGACCCATTATAATACATCTGATCAACATGACATAAGCGATTGATAATGTAGGAAACAGCAGAGAATTGTACTTAATCATTTGCATGGATGTGCCAAAGCATTTACAACTTGTTCAAAGAAATGAGAAACTGATTTTTTGATGCACAAGTGACACAATGATGTGACGATTGAACAAGTAGTATTGAGAATTTCAGTTGTGATCTGAGAAATGTACCAAAGCCACTGAGAAAAAAACTGTAATTCCTGTAATTTATACAAAAAATAAATAAATAGCACAATCTCACCAGTAGCTTTAGTTTCAGGAATAATATCATTTCTGTTATAGACTTAAACATAGTGCGATGTTGAAATAATTTTAGCTTCCAAAACTCATTACTAATCTCATTTTCAGAAACAAAAAGTTCACAGTATGTGCTTGTAGTTTTATACATTGCATCACATTCCATTTTATGTTCCTATGTTGGACTGTATTCATACCAGTGTGCACTAAGACCTACAAGAGAAAACAGTAAAACTAAGAAAGGTCTGCAGTTTGGCTCAACTGACAACATAAATACAGAAATGTGGGATTATTAATGTGACCAAAGCAATTCAGTGTGAGGATGCTTTCACTAAAAACCTAAACAACAGCTTTGGATCCGTGAATGTGCTGAATGTAGGATTGACTTGACCAGAACTAACACACCAGTTGTCCTCTATTTTTGCTGTTTTCCAGAAACACTTAAAATTTATATTTTTTAAAAGTGTCCAACCTGCGTTTGCTGCTCAGCACTGAAGGAGATTCACATGAACTATGCCATCTATCTATCTATCTATCTATCTATCTATCTATCTATCTATCTATCTATCTATCTATCTATCTATCTATCTA
>JAPQRP010000019.1:30110774-30122547 GCA_037367295.1 Apogon hyalosoma | reverse complement strand
TCTATCTATCTATCTATCTATCTATCTATCTATCTATCTATCTATCTATCTATCTATCTATCTATCTATCTTATTAATACTTTTACTTGATGTTTTGCAGATCCATCTATCCTTTCTATCTTTTACCTTTTATTATCTATCTATCTTTTTTCAACTCATGTCTGCATTTCTTCACAGGAAACCAATGAACTGGTGGCCATTAAGAAGTTCAAAGACAGTGAGGGTGAGTGAATGTCATTTTATATTGTTATAATCATAATAATTATATTAATATTAATCAGTATGTTTTTTTTTGTCTCTGTGCTTTACTTTGATTACATTGCTTATTTGTTTTATGTTATTTTGTCTTATTCAGCTTATTTGTGTAGATTTTGAGATTTTTGTCATTAGAATAGATGTGAATGTGCTAGATTATTTAGATATTTCTGTGCTTATTTTATAATCTCATTGGTTTATTTGACAGAGGCAGTGCACATCGGTCAGTATGGCTGTAAATGTGCCAGAATCAGCCTTAATAAGACTGCTTCACCCTAAAAAACAAAAGTAAAAGATTAAAGTTATAATTGTGTGTAGTTGTGTTTTTATAAGTCATTTTTAAACATGCCTAAGCAATAATAAAAGAACAATACTGATGTAAATAAATACATTGCTTCAAATACCTGTCATATATTGTGCTGCTTATACATATACATGCACCATTTAGAACATGCAACACAAATATATGTAATTTAAAATATAGTGAAAAAAAGACATGCACGCAGACACATAAGTGCTCATCTTGTTATGCAAGTAAGCAATCACTGGTTTTCACAATATTTAATTAAAATGAACTCAGTGAATTAAAAGCACCAAGTCACAAAGTTTTTAATCATTATCAATATTGACTGATGCAGTTGTGATTATTATTAGAATATTTTCACACATTCCCCTAAAGCAGTGGTTCTTAAGCTTTTTCTGTGGGGCCCCCCTGTGGAGGATGAAAAATCTCCAGGCCCCCCTAAACCCCAACAACACTGTAACAGTGGTACAATTATAACTTTTAGTGAAAGAAACATCAATATTGTAAGAATACTTTATGCTTTTCCTTGAATAATTTGTTGTACAAATTGAAAATAACTTAGATTTTCACTTAAACAATACAAATAAACTCAACAAGACTGCCCCCGGAGACAATATTTTTCCAAATAAAAATAGGAAATGCGCAATTATCTTCAACTATGACAATAAAGTTACTTTTTTTTAGAACAACAAATTTTGGTATCAAAGATGAACATTTTAACGATATCAGTGTTTCCGTTACACATCTCAGAACATTAAAGTGCAAACTGTACAAACTGTGCACAAAGAGAAACATTGCACGTTTCTTTTCCAGTCCAATCCTTGTCCATTCTCCAAACCTAAACACTTTGTCTAGTCTAGTGACAGATCACCATTGAAGTAGATTTGTTTTGTTGTATGTCCCTAAATGAGTCCAGGGTGCTTCAATGCTAAAACATCAGTTCCACCTGCTACATGTTCTAACCTGAAGAAGAAAAAAAACACCCAGGAGTAATCCCATGACCCCCCTGGCAAGCCCTCATGCTCCCTCTGGGGGGCCCACCCCACAGTTTGAGAAACACTGCCCTAAAGGGAGGCATGGAAAAGGCAGTGCAGACATGAGTGAACCACGGCTTCATTACTGTGTCTTTAATTTCACAGAAAATGAGGAGGTCAAGGAGACGACTCTTCGGGAGCTGAAGATGCTCCGGACTCTGAAGCAGGACAACATCGTGGAACTGAAGGAAGCTTTTCGCAGGAGGGGGAAACTCTACCTTGTCTTTGAATATGTTGAAAGGGTCAGCATGATAACACTGCATTTATTTTTCCTTTCCTTCTTACATGACATTTTGCATCTCTGCTATATCTAGACTCTGAGTTTTGGGATGTTAAGTCTGCTCAGTTAAGCATAAAAAAAAAAAAACAGCATCGCCATGGCAACATATGAACTATGCTGTTGGTGAATAATGGTATTCCCCACTGTGTTGCCAGGGTATCCAGCCAAGAGTTTATTTCTTGACAGGTTTTATTTTCATACTGTACTCTAGTCATTTTAGCACGGTGTCCCCTCACTGCATTTTCATATCATGCCCCTGTCAGGGTTATGAAAAAAGTAAAAAGCGAGGAAAGGAGTCCCCACTTTATGAATTTTCTAATCCTTACTACATTTGTTTGCAGAATATGCTGGAGCTATTAGAGGAACTTCCCAACGGTGCACCTCCAGATAAAGTCCGCAGCTACATCTACCAGCTTATCAAAGCCATCAACTGGTGTCACAAAAATGAGATTGTGCACAGAGGTGAGCAGATGATAGAGCATAGTAAATACAGAAAAAATTATTAGACCATCAAAAGTCATCAAAACAATGGTTATGCATTTAAGTACTAACTCCTGTGTGTATCATGTGACTAAAACAGACAGAAAAGAAAACATGGAATCCCTAAAAGCACTGTTTTTGTCAGTACAATGCCATGGATATTTATGTAAGAACTGAAGTGAGTTTGGTTATTATCAACAAAACCATGAAAAATGTCTAGATATCAGCTCTTAAATTAAACTCTTATGAGCTATTTTTGTTGTTATCATTATATTTGTCCAAACAAATATACCTTTACTTGTACCAGGCATTAAAATGAACAAGAAACTGAAGAAAACAAGGGTGGTCTAATAACTTTTCTGCAACTATATATGCATTTTGTGCAAAAAAAAAAACCAAAAAACAAAAAACAAGTCTGTAAATCATATCTTTAAAGGTACATTGTGCAGGTTTTAGAGGGAAATGGAGTATTGGTGATATTATCAGTGATATTATTTTTGCATTGGTGTTTAATCAACTGAAATGATGAAAGGTTGTGTTTTCGATTCTTTGAATGAGTATTTATATATATATATTTATATATATTTGACATTTTGCTTTTCTTGGTCTCTGTTTCTAACAGACATACATTCCTTCATTCCTTTTAAATAGTGTCATGGAAGCTTTCTAGTGCTCTGGACACAATTTGGATGAAATCAAAGAAGTCACTGAATTGGGGTTGAAGTAAAGTATATTTTTACATATGAGATATTGGGACAACAGACCACACTTCCAGAGTCTGCTCACTCTATCTGCCAAGTACAGAAGTGCAATGGTTTTTAAGCATTTGACGAAAACACTGCGCCAATAACATGAAAGGTCAGTTGTTACGTCAGTGGGCGGCTTTACTTTTCACTTAGGCATGTATTATCTTTTTTTTACAGTGAGGGTATATTGATCTCCACAGGTGGTATGTTAAAATGAGAACCTCAACATTTACATCAAGTACCATATGGTAATTCATGGATGGTATCATTGCACCATTAAGATGACACTAAATGCTGTTTTTTAAGCTGTAAACAGAATCATACAGTATAACCCGAATGTGATGCTGATGATAAGGTACATAAAAAATTAGTAAAACTAGATGAAAATGGGACACCTTGCCAATGCCTGTTTGGAAAAATTCTTTAACCTTCTCTCCTTGATGATGACATGGAGTCGGACTTTTGTATTAATGTGGAATGCAGCTAACTCTATGTCATGAAATTTGGATGAAAAAAAAATCTGTTTTAATGCTTCCAATCACAGAGTCCACCTGCCCTTCAGTCAGATTCTACCAAAGCACATTCACTGTGTGACGGGTCAAATTGAAGCCATTATAGCACTTGATTCTGACCAAATGGACTCACATGGGGGTAGTGATTTTGCCTCAAAAATGACTGCCTGGATCATTTAATGTGCTTGACAGTATTAAATCACCACAGTGACACAATAGCACATGCTGTGGAATTGCTCTTTTTGTTGGAAAATTCAGGTGGGTTTAACAGGCTTCAGGGCTTCAGTTCCCAGTGGGAAAGGACTGTGTGACACCAAGAAAAAATGGTGAAAATATTCTAAATACAGCGCTTAAAGGAATATTGATTTGCACCTTTCCCAGGTGGTAAAACCACTACAAAAAGCTCAGAACAACCTTTTCTGTGCCCCATGTTTCCGCATTAAGTTTCTTATCAGTCTCCATCATGCAGATGTCCCTGAACTTCTGTCTCACATCCACACCTGGACAATCAAACACTGATCATGACACTCTCAGCCTCTTTCGGAATCATGTGTCCGGTGGAGGCACATGACAGACTTAAAGTGGTTAGCTTATTCTTATATGTTGCTAGGCCAGGGATGTCTGTTGATGATGAACTTTATTTCGAACATAAGTAGGAACAAAATACAAAGACGAACGAAAGGCAAAGAGAAACCACAAATTCAAACAGAACATTCCAGAATATCCAAGGCAATAAGCCAACCAAAGAAAAGAACTCAGTGAACAACTACCTCATTGTGGCTCCTCAACAACACTTTATATCCGAAATGGAGTAGGAAGAAGCTGAGCTCATATTGTCCTACCTCCAATTTACATAACCAATATACACAGTCCATAAAAAAGAACAGGTCAGTGCTAAGTTACTGGGAAAGAGCTCAGGTTATAATATAACAGAAAACAGAAGAGCACAAAACTATACAGCCATATTTCCTTCTGCAAACACTAACATTATCATCCTGGGTTAAATTGCTGTTCCACATCCTTACATTTCTTTAAAAACTGTATTTTACATATTTCTTTAAACTGATTTATATTTTTTTTCTTTGCTTTAACTCATCTATTAGACTGTTCCATAATTTAATGTTAACAGTGATTTAGTCTCACATATAGATCTACCTCTACATTATGTTTGTGGTCTACCAGTACTGAAGATAGATCTGGTAATACTCAGTATCTTTCTGTATGACTGTTTGTTAATGTTTGTTAGTCCTACATTTCTAAATCTCATTCATCTTGAGAGCTGGTAAGTATTGGACACAGCAACAGTGTGTTTGCAAATTGACATTGGGGTAGAAGTCATTGGGGGTAGCTTTGTACATGGAAAAGTGGGTTGTTAAAATTAAACTGACTGATAAAAGATACATCTCTGGGTGCACTAGGACACATCATCAGTGATATGTTCCTCAGATCATCAAGCGTTTCGGGTCTCCTCCCTCAGGCGACCCAGCCAGGGTTGATCAGACTAAATCCCTTAATTACAGCTAAATCTATCTAGATAGTGTTTGGTATGTATCACTCAGCCCTGCAGATGGACCAGCTCCACTTCTGTGGAATCTGACATGTTTTACCCATAAATGGATGAACCAGACTCTTGCTGTCATGAGGACCTTTAGTGATTTCTGTGATTTTAGTGGCTGTTAAAGCGTACGTTCTAGATGAAGGAAAAGGAGAATGAAGTGATGGTTATTGATTTGATTACAATGGACAAGCTCACTGTTAGAAGCCACTGACTCCTGCACAATCGACCAGCAAAAAAGAAGAATGAAAGCATCAAAAAAGTCAATATATTGTTCAAGTTTTGATGAAGAAGTCCTAACCCTAACCCTAACTGATTTTGTTATGTCAAATGTTTTGTTTTGTTTTTTGTTTTTTGTTTTTTTAATTTAATTTAATTTAATTTTTTTTAGGAATGCAACCTGCTCAAGCTTCTGGTCCTCCATACTTTTTGTTTGATGGTTATAGTAGTATTGAGATATTTTGTACAATTTAGTAAAAGGGTCTATCTATACTGAGATGACTTAATGATTTAAATACATTTGATTAAAAATACACTTACATTTGAGGAAACAATATTTGATTATTTGATATATCCCTGCCACATACTGAATTTTTGCTTCTATGTAGAGAAATCAAAGTGTTACGGGAATAAATATGAAAATCTACTATAACTGTCTTGATTTCTGCTGCTACTGTGTGGTTGTGGGTTGCAGTTTTTCCATTTTGTAAAAGATAATCAGTTGTCAAGAGTCAGTACTTGGCTTAATCGCTGTTTAAGTTTATGTTTAAATATAAAGATTTGATGGATTTTCCAAAGCATGTATGTTTACCTATTAACCTTTCCATTCTTGTTGACACTGCTGAGGTTCTTAATATTTGTTAGTTGGAATTAAAAGAAGTGTTTCAAATCATGTTTATATAATGTTAATGAGACTGTTTAAGCAGAAGTTATGCTTTTATATTATTTTTCATTACAGGCAGCTAAAATATCATCTAGTAATGATACAAATGTTCTTATGAGCTCCTTTCTTTCTCGTGTCCAGATATCAAACCAGAGAACCTGCTCATCAGCTCTGAGGATGTCCTTAAACTCTGTGACTTTGGTGAGTCTTTGGTCTCCTGCTCTAAATACCAGTCATATTGTCACGTCAAGTTGACCAGTGCTGTAAAACCACAGAGCCTGTCTGCACATTTCACAAATAAATAAATGTCAAATAAAAGTAATTGCTTGTTAAATCAAGGTGGTTGTTTTACAGACTTTCACTGGTGATTTATGAGACATTCCTTTCCATCGACAGATCCATAAATGCTGGTGCTGTTAAACTATCTGTGATTTTTGCAGCTATATCAGTGATTCCATTTTTGTCCACTTTGGTTTCTTCGGCTCATTTCACTGTGAAAAATCCCACCATTAATTTGTCACCTTGTAAATTGTGTATCAGGAGGATAAATTCTGCCTCTGGAGAACAGCCAATCAGCACAGTTAGATGCTCTCGCTGGGTTTTATCGCAATGGAACAAAAAAATATTTTTTCAACAGCGTTCACCTTAGCGTTAGTCAGCTGGTAGACTTTGTATCGACAGAACACTTTTGTCACCTTGCAGTTTCTCAGGTGTTTACTCACACATTTGTACGAATTTTTGCGAAAAAAAAAAAAAAAATCACACGGTCAGTTAGCTTTGCATAACTGTCTAATGCAGCCCTACTGAGTCAGCTGGGGTGAGATTTGTTTGTTATTCACTGTTGGAGCTGGCATTCTGCTTATTGTGATTTTCATGCTTAAAATGGCGTCTCTGTGCACCAGTTATTTGAAACACAGTCTCAGCCAGACCACAGTGACATAACTAATTAGAGTCTGGTCACATAGGATTGTTATCATGTTGTTACTGGAGCTGTCCACACTGTTTGACTGTTGACTGTACACTGTTCCTTGTAATTAGCTATTTTTTTAAGGATAAGATAGTAAAATAATCCTCATGTTATCATGGATTTCCCAAATACAGCATCAGATCTGGGTGATATAATAACTTCTTGTAACCCTTTTAATTTTCCTCTGACTCAGGGTTTGCTCGTAACTTGTCTGAGGGAACAGATGCCAACTACACTGAGTATGTTGCGACGAGGTGGTACCGATCGCCTGAGCTGCTGCTTGGGTGAGTGTGTGTTTGTGTCAATGTGCTCTTTACATTTTGGGAACAAGAATCTGTTTAGACAATCAATTGCGGCGAATCGGCCTCCAGCTAATGAGGACAAACTGAACATCACCATGACATAAATCAGTAAATGAAAGTATGTGTCACTTAAAGTAGTAGTGAAGTAGTCCCTGAAGCATTACTGCACAGGATCCAGAGTGTAAAAGGGTTCTATGTAGTATTAATATTCCAAACTTGTGTACCGGAGAACACAATGTTATTTTCACAATTGGTCAAAATAAGTTTACACTAATTGTTTTTGCTGCTCAACAGAACAGAGCTGCTAATCAAATTTGTATTGCTCCTGTGACAGTGACAATAAAGATCTATTCTATTCTATTCTATTCTATGCTATTCTATTCTATTCTATTCTATTCTATTCTATTCTATTCTATTCTATTCTATTCTATTCTATTCTAAATAACACTGTGTCTTATAATCTTCATTTGCTGCATCAGCTGATAGTTTACATTATAGCTCTGTTAGCTTAGCTCTGCTTTTAGACAGAAAACAGACACAGTAAAACCACAAATCACCTGTTTTCTGTACGGTTTGAGTTGTCAGTATCTGAACTGAAGACCTGTTTGAAATCAAACAAACAAGGTCAGAACTGTCACAGTTTATTCTGACCCATAGATCAACAGATGGTGAACTTAGCAAGAATAATAATATCACATAATGACTTTATATCTTCATAAGCCTCATAATCAAACTCATGCGTAGAAGAAAGTCTGTGATTTCAGCATCAAACTCCAGTCTTTTCATTTAGAGCTGTGTCCAGTGGAGAAAATAACAACAGTGTTTGTAGTTTTTATCACTTTGTCACTTTCTTTGACTCTAAAAGTGCAGGAGGGGAGGTGTGTATTTTTAGCATTTTCTTTTTGTGGTTTCTGCCAGATGCAACTTAAATAGTTTCCTCTTACTTATAATTACATTTGTATAACTTAGAAAGTTAACATACATTTAGTTAGATTCTTCTAAGACCTGTTGCTGTAAATACTGCCCTTTGGGTGAAATTTGACCCATTTGGGACCCATTGTTTTTATGTGAAATTTTGAGATCTCATTATGAGGATTTAGTTCAAGAAAATGAATGGATGGATTTTGAGATCTATGAATCCACATTTTTAACTTTCTTTCTCATGTGTTTTTTTTTTTTTTTAATCCACATTGATTAAACCTACAGTGTTTGGTAGTTTCATGGTGTCATTGGGCAAAAATTCTATAATTGTCATTCAGCATATTGTAGTTCATGTAGTTGTTGTAACATATTGTATGATAAATTATACAGACTATCAGTTAGATAGTTACTATGTGTAATATACATCAGTTTTTCCTAATCTGTTTACTATCTGTTATTTACATTATTAGGACTCTAAACAGATGTAATCTTATCATTAAGGAAGCAAAAGTAATGTGTTATGTTGTATAAATGAGAGATGGGGGTGGGATTTAATCCATTTAAGTTTTCTTCTTCCCACTCCTTTTCAAGCAATCTATATTGAATGTATTTTATTACTAGTGTACATGGCAATTGTTGTATTATCTTAATCACCTCTATTTATTAATTTATTTGCTCTGCAATTAGTTCCTTGTCCATACAAAAGTTTTAGTTTTTTTTTTCTGCTCAAAACAATTAAATAGAAAGAAACAAAGAGTGAGGAAGGGATTTATGTTTGATGTTATAGCGATGCAAACCTAATATTTATAGTTGTGTTTGTGTTGCATATGTTTTATATGTTATATATGTTTATTATGTTGCAGACAGTGTTTCCTTTAATGATGCGTCTGCTGGACGGTCAATGAACCAATAATAGAACACTGAAGTCCTGCCCGTCTAGTTCTGCTCCACTGAACCTTGTCTCAGGTAAACATTGCATTAGTCAATGACAGATAAGTCCTTTTTGGATCCTGTTTGATTTGTGATTTATCATAAGTGTATATTATATGATTGTACAAGTCAACAAAGAGACAAACTGTTGAAGTATCAGACTGTGACAGTATGTGAAAGTCAAAAGACGCACCTGAAAGTTGTGGAAGTGACGTCTGAAGATGTCTCTGCAGCTTCACCGTAACCAGGATGGATGGATCTTCACCTCTTTTACTACTTTTTCCACATTCCTTTGGAAGAATCAGTTCAAACATACCAAAGCAGCTGCTGTTTTGGTGTTGATGACGTTTACCAAGTGCAACAGATGCAGTCCATTCAGCTCTTCAACACAAAACTACAGGCTTCTTTCCAATCTTTGACTTTCTTGACTCATAAAATCATCTCGAATGAATGAATGAATGAAGCTTTACTGTCATTTGACATGTCACAGCAGAACGAGACATTCAGCATGTCACTGCAAACGAAATTTCGATGCACAGTCCTCCAAAAACCCGTGCAGCCGCTGCCGCATTACAGCGCTGCCGTCATCAGAAGTTTCAGAAGTTACAGTACAGATGCAAGCACATACGAGACATACATAAGACGATACATTGTATTATAGACACAGTACACGGGGTCACACGATGGAACTTTTTCAGTGGATTCGGTGGGAGGGGGGACAGAGGAGAAGAAAAAAGAAAGATTGTGAGGCAGGCTAGGTGGGATGAGGGGGAGGGGAGAATGATTGTATGTGGTGCAAGTCCTTGAAAAAGTTTGTGTGTGGGAGTAGGAGACACAGGGACCTCAGTCCATATCAGTTCTTATCAGTTCTCTCCATTCTGTGTCTTGGCCTTGGAAGGATGTTATGACTGTATGGGAATAGATTAGAGGAAATCCAGCTCTTTTGATTTGACAAATAGCTTATGTGAAAATGGTGGCACAATTCAAACCAGGTTTACGGCAGACGAGAACAGCCGTGGATTTACATATTTTATGGCCGTGATCTCATGATAACGAATTAATTCATTGTCATGAGATAACAAAGATCGTTTTCTCGTGATAATGAGTTCATTTATTTCGTTATTTTGTAATAAAGAACCGTATACAGAACATATACAGAACTCGGCAGGTACCACATCCTCTACATCGCAGCCTTCAAGAGCTGCCGCTGACTTGTGCTGTACAGAGCAGAACACACATTCAACAACTACCGGTAAGGGTGTTGTCAGACTAGGTATCCGGATCTGTGCCGTACCCGGATACGCTCACATCCTCTCCCACAGATGTTGCGTTCATAGGCAAGTACCGCAGCCTGTGCCCGAGTACGAGTGGGTGTTACAGCGCCGAAACAGTAGGTGGCGCTGTGGAAGGAATTGTGTCGCTATTCAACAAACGCAGAAGTGACAAACCCTTACGACATCAACCGAGTGACTGTTCTGTTCACAGGTGACACTTTTCTATCTGTTATCCTGTTTGAGGCAAAGAAGAGCGACCTTCGTTGTCCCTGATATATCACCGAGTGGTTCGGTCGGTAAGGCGGATCTGAGGCTTTTTTAGGAGACAACAGGAGCGCCGTCTGAGGTCTCACGGTGATTAGGTCGCTTCCGGTCTCGGGCACGTACCATACCGAAGTCCACGTAGTCCATACCCAGGACTACCTTCTCAGGTGGACTCGGGTACGGTATTCGCGCACAAAACCTTTACGTTCACACTGATAAAATTAAGCGGACTTTGGGGTCCAGTGTACTTGGATACGGACTCAAGTGCGGAATGTGAAAACGCCTTAAGATGCAGTAACTACGAGAAAACGATCTTCGTCATCTCAAGATAATGACCACGAAATAATATGGAAATCCGTTCTCAACTTCCGTACCAGGGAGTAGGTCCCATGTGACACCGCAGAAGGGGCTGGACTCTCACGGCGGGCGGAGTCTCACTTAACCAAGTTGCTAGGAATGTAAATAAATTTTGGGATGAACTCGGGGTGCAGTGTTAGCATCTCAGCGCAAAGTGATGAAAATTCAAGTAACACTCACATCATGACTAATTAATTTTAAACGGACTTGATGATTCACTTCAGAGAGTCATTGAAAAGGTTCATCTGCAGAAATAACTTGAGCCCACCATCCAAGAAAGTGTTTTAAAAAGAGGACTTCCAGATCATGCTGTGGTTTTGTGTGATCGCACATTAAATATGCAACCACATCCCTGAACATCTTCATCCTGGTATAAACCAGATTTCTTGGACTGTCCCAGATGAAACATTAGAAAACATCACAATATCCTAAACTGCAAAGTTAAGGAGGATCAGACACTTTTCCCACAATCCATCTGAAATCCCACTATATATATAAACTCAGCACTAACCTTTTTGTGTATACAGTCGTGGAAAAAAATTATTAAACCACCCCTTGTTTTCTTCAGTTTCTTGTTCGTTTTAATGCCTGGTCCAACTGAAGGTCCATTTGTTTGGACAAATATAATGAAAACAACAAAAATAGCTCATAGTAGTGTAATTTCAGAGCTGATATCTATCCATTTTCCATGTTTTCTTGATAATAACCA
>JAPQRP010000019.1:30078859-30110674 GCA_037367295.1 Apogon hyalosoma | reverse complement strand
CAACGCAACCACTACAACCGGAACATTTACACCTACTCCCAATGATACAGCAGTTTACAACGCAACTACTACAACCGGAACATTTACACCTACTCCCAATGATACAGCAGTTTACAACGCAACTACTACAACCGGAACATTTACACCTACTCCCAATGATACAATGGTGTACAACGCAACTACAACCAAAACATTTACACCGACTACCAATGATACAACAGTGCAGAATGCAACTACAACCGAAGCATTTACAATGGCTTTTAATGATACTTTAATGTACAACACAACTGCAGTTGAAACAGTTTCACCTACTACTAATAATGCAACAGCGTACAATGCAACTACAGCCAAAACATTTACACTTACTCCCAATGATACAACAATGTACAATGCAACTACAACCAAAACACTTACACCTACTCCCAATGATACAACAGTTTACAACACTACTACTACAACCGAAACATTTACACCTACTACTAATTATACAACAGTTTACAATGCTACTACTGTTGAAACATTTACACCTACTCCCAATAACACTTCAGAGTACAATGTAACTACCACTGCGACATTTACACCCAATCCCAGTCACAACACAACTTCAGAGGCATTCACAGCTTACAACAAAGCAACACCTACACATAATCGCACAATAGTGAACAATGTAACTTCAGCTACTACACTCATAACCTCTCTAAATCATACAACAGTATATAATACAACTACAACATTCACACCTCCTCCCAATGCAACTACAGTGGACAGCAGACATCTGAAAAACAGCTTAGTTACAACAAGTAACACCACAGTTGCAACAAACTACACTACAATTAGTACATCTACCACAACTCCTAATCACACAATGGGATACAATGTTACAGCGGGGATAATAAATGACACAACAGTGTATAATGTAAGTACAGCTGACAACAACAGGCTATTAAATAGTTCATTCACAAGTGGTTCATTAAACAGTACATTTACTCCGTCTCCTAATTACACTGTTTCGTACAGTACAACAACAGAGGCTAATAACTACATAGCAGCACATAATAAAAATATCACCACTGCTACTACAGCAAACATGGAAACACGACAAACTACAGATACTCCTAACGACCTCACGTCTACTGCCGCTGGAAAAATTAATGAAACAATTTACAACGTGACAACAGCCAAAAACTCCACTCTATACAATGTGACTTCTGTTGACGCCAACACCACTGAACCCACGTTGGCGCCAATGAACAACAACTTTACTGCAAATTATACATCTGTAAGCGTGGTTAGGAACATGACAACAACCGGTGAAAGTAACACCACCTCAACCAGCCTCACCAGTGTCAGTCCCACCAGGAATCTTAATGCAAGCACAGCTGCGCCCGGTCTAACTCCTGGTTTTAATCTAACAAGCGTACCAGAAGGCGGTACAGCTACTTCAGCAACTACATATTCACATGAGCATACAACTGCATCTGCAACCACAAATATTTTGGCCTTGCATAATCTACTGCCAGCCCAGGAGGACAGCACCACTACTACTACTACTCCTACTCCTCCTCCTCCTCCTCCTCCTCCTCCTCCTCCTACTACTACTTCTGCAACTACTGTCAAAACCACCACAACCACCAGCACTGCTACATCAAAACCTGGTAGGTACAACTGGGAATCCACCATGTACACAGTAGTTAATGTTGGAAAAAAAAAAAAAAAAGACATTTAAAGCTTTAGAACAGCCTTGACTTTTGTACTTAATGTTCTTATTTTAGGCATTTGTAGGCCTCCATATGCGAGAAACATTCTTATTTTTGCTTTTTGTGGCGACTTCCAAATTAATTGTAACCTTGCCTATGTTATTTATCACCTTTTATTGTAATATTGTCTGTATTTACAGTGAAAATCAGGTGTATTTCTATATTTAGTTATCCGACCATGTTAAAGTTCATGAAAGCTCAGAGGTTATTGTACCAAAACAGAGAAAACTGAAGTTCAATACATTACAAGAGTAACTGAACAGAAAAACAAGTGTCTACAACCACTGTTATTTATCACATTACATGGGTTTTATTGGTGAATCAGTGTTGCAGAAAATGACTGTTTCCACATTCAGTATGGAGCCTATAAATGTACAATGTGGGTCATGTCTAATGACCATGAAAAGATGACTAACTATATTTTACCTCAATTATTTACATGTATTGATGGTATTAGCAGTTCAGAAGATATTAAACATTTTAGATCAGGAGATGCCTTTGCACTGTTTGGATCTGTAAGGGCTTTTTTTTAGCATTGTCTCTGTCTGCATGATTCTAATGTATTAAGATGAACTTTATTTTATCACTTACGTTGCTGTCATGCATACGTAATTGTATAAAAGACTCATATGACTTAATGATTTGTCGATTTTCTCTTAACTGAGGTATTGGATTGACTACGACAACCGCAGAAAAGACCACAGAAAGCCAAGAGGAAAAGGATGAAGATGCTAACAACCTGTTGAATCAAACACAGGATGTGTCTCAGCTCAACTCTTCTCAGGTCAGATAATTCATCTGTGTACGAAATATTAGAGACACTTTTATTGCCTATTTAAACAGGCAGGTTATATAACATTTTACCTAGAAATAAAAGAAACAGTCAAACGTTTAGCTTCTAATTGAAGGGATATGCTTTAGAGACTGACCAAAACTATAACCGAAGTAGTTTGTTTTATTTAAATGTGTGAATTACTGGAAGATTTGGCCATTTGGGAACTAAATAAGGTCAAGGTTTGTTTATTGTCATTCTTTCAATGTAGCTCATGAAGAACAAAATATGTACTCGGGTCCCAGCAATAAGATAAAAAAAATTGGATAAGAAATAGCAAAGATATCTTTAAAAAAAAAAACAAAAAAACAGACACATAAAAACACATACACACCTAAAACACACTGACGAGTAAAATAAAGTGGATAATAATACATAATATATGACAAAGTGCAGCTCAGTGAGTCTCACAGCCTCTGGAAATCACTACCAAATAACATAAACAGTTTTTTTTTGCACTTGGAGAACTTATGGCATAAGAGGCTTTGGAAATTTTACACTACCTAAGGTTCGAACTACCAGGAAGAACTTTTGTCTGTCCGTAGGTGGGGTGAAACTGCGGAACATTCTCGATCTTCATTACAAGCGATGCAGAAATATCCACAGTTTTAAAGCACTTCACAACCATATGGTCTGGTCACAGTACAGGGAGGGTGGGGCTCATTGTTAATTGCTGGACCATTCTATCCTTGGCTCTTTCTTACCTTCGTTGTTATGTACTTGTCATTATTTACCACGTTGGTATGTGTCACTGCCATCACCATTGTTGGTATGTAATTATTGTTGAAATATATTGTAATATCAATTAGCTACTACATATACTGTTTACTGTTTGTTATTTACATTATTAAGACTCTAAACAGATGTAACTTTGTCATTAAAGAAGCAAAAGTAATGTGTTATGTTGTATAAATGAGAGGTGGGGGTGGGATTTAATACATTTTCTTCTTCCCACTCCTTTTCTAGCAATACTTATTGAATTTATTTTGTTATTACAAGTGTACATGGCAATTGCTATATTGTTTTGATCACCTCTATTTATTAATTTATTTGTTCTGCTGTTACTTCCTCATACACATGAAAGTTTTGTGTTTTCTTCTGGTCGAAACAAATAAATAAATTAAATTAAATGTGGGTCCCGTGTCTGCGTGGGTTCTCTCCGGGTACTCCGGCTTCCTCCCACCATCCCAAGACATGCACTGATGGGTTAATCGGTTAATCTAAATTGCCCATAGGTGTGAATGTGAGAGTGATTGTCTCTATATGTCAGCCCTGCGATGAACTGGTGACATGTCCAGGGTGTACCCCACCTTCACCCATATGTAGCTGGGATAGGCTCCAAGCGACCCCCGTGACCCTAGTGGGGATAAAGCGGGTTCAGAAAATGAATGAAAATTAAATGTGGTATGAGAGGAAAGAAAAAGTCGGCCGCCTCTTCCGGACCCCTCTGTGATGTAGATTTTAACTAATCTCAGCTATTTACAGTATTTACAAGTCATGGGGTTCGATAGCTGTAATTACCAAATGCTGTTGCTAACAATCTTCAGGTTCATCTAGCTTTATATTCTGCCTTTTGATATGGACTAAGAGGAGATATCTACATTAGGATGGCATGTACTTATAATAATTCTGGTGTTTTTGGCTTCTACAGCTTTAACTGAAATCACAATCAGGTGTAACTCTTTTACCCTAAAACAGACAATGATTCACTGAAATCCTAACTGTGTATTCTCAGATCAGATTTCTGTTCTGTGGTTGTTTTGGCTGCTTATGCTGTTTTGATGCTTTTGCTGCATTGAATGTCCATTCTCGCTTGGACACAGCTGAACGTCATCTAGCCTCAGCGCTGTAGCCTGATTTAGTAAATGCCCTGGAACATTTATTGAGACAGCGTTTGAATGCCACCCACTCAAATACTCTCTCCCTCCAACACCACCACTCGCTCCTCTGCTTCTCTGCTGCCAGATCTCTCACCATTCCTCACCAGACTCGCCTTAGTTCTGCTCTCTCAGAAATTACCATCTTCTTTCTGAGTGCCTCCAACAGAAGCACGGCATCCATCACATTATTCCCTGCATCACCAGTAACATCAGCAGCAACCCCCCACCCCCCCCAGACATCATCTCTTTTGCATTTGGTATTTTGCTTCCTTCATCCTCATCTTCATCCTCGGCATTTGCTCTTTGATTCAGTGAATTATTTCCTTTATAATAATATTTGTCTGTATATGTGCTTAACTCAGGGCTCCCTACGGAAAGGCCGTGGACATGTGGTCAGTTGGGTGTATCCTCGGGGAGCTGAGTGATGGGCAGCCGTTGTTTCCAGGCGAAAGTGAGATTGATCAGGTCAGTGAGTCGAAAGTTGGGGTAAAATAAACAGCTGGTCCACGGTTTGGCACAAAATGATCAACACTTATTTTATAAAACCTAGATTTTTATTTTGTTTTATTGTATTTATTCTGTTTTGTAAGTAACGCTAAACACATGTGGTTTTTCTTTTTCTAATCAAATAAAAAACAAGTGGTTCCAGGCACAACAAACCCCACCCCTCACATGTATTGTAGCTTATTTTGGCATTGATCCAGCTGATGTCATCAGGTCTATGCATCTGATGATATCAGCATATCAACTGCCTCTATATAGGTGCCAAGTCTGAAGTAAATTGAAACAAAATTGATGTTTTTATAGACATTTGAAATGTTGCTCATTATAAGTAAATGGGAGAAAAAAAAGATTTAAAAAAAATTCATTAAAAAAATTTATTTTGACCTACTTTCCCTAAAGTGTAATCACATCTATTCTGGGTCACTGTCAATCTATAAACCTAATTTAGAATGAATTCAACCAATAGTTTTAGCTTCACAGACATTTGAAATTTCACCCATTATAAGAAAATGGGGGAAAAAAGATTTTTAAAAAATTCATAAAAAATTTGAACTTTGACCTACTTTTCCCAAAATACATTGAGATCTATTTTAGGTCACTGACAATCTAGAAGCCCAATTTGGCATGAATTTAACCAATATTTTTGCTACTAGAGTGTTAACAAACAAAGAAACAAACAACCAAACCAAAAACAACACTAATAAAATACTTTTACTGGAATAATTTTATTGGAATTTCAAGTTTCAAGATTAAAATATTTGTATTGTCAGTTCACTAAATACACAGGGCATAAAGATAACTGAAATACTTTTTTTCTCTCGCACCTTGGTAATAAATGGCATGCAATTAAAAAGAGATTAAAATAGATTAAGAATAAATTAAGTAGTATAAAAGATAAAACACACACTCTTTGGAGATATAAACCAATTTACCATAGTGGTGGTGGTGCTAATATAGTCACAGTAATGGAAGGTGAGAAGGTTCATAATGGAACAATTTATGAGGTGCAAATGACCAACAGCAGCAGATATGACCGTGGTGCAAATGTTCATTTAAAGGGAACACTGCATGAAGTATAGACTAAACATGTTTTAGACCAAATGTACATGTTAATCAGAGGTTTACAGTGCAAAATCATTGAATCTATGTACCATCTGACTTGTGTTGGGCGGTTGACTCAAAAAATGTTCATATCAATATTAATTTGATCATAAAATGTCAAATATTTTCCAATTTTTTTTACAGTCTAACAGCTGCTTTTTTTGTACAGAGGGAGAGCTGATAAAAACAAACGGTTATTTGTGCTTTAAAAGTTGTTTATTATCAGAAAATTTCAGAAATCTTCAAGTGTGTCATTAGACAAAATAGAATAAATAAAATAAAATATTCAACACCTAAATATGCATGGGTGCAGTTAAGTGAAACAACAATTCATTAAAACAGTGTATTTTATCTAACAAACAAAATATACATAAAATATGGAAAAAATATCATCACTTCAGTCATTTAACTAATAATTATCATTGCTAAAAATGATCATAATACAGTATTAAATTAATATCATCATTTCATGTGTTGTTTCTGATTTTATCAGCTGTTTCTAAGTTTTGCAAACAATTTTTAAAGTTCAAGCTTTAGCAGTGCTGTTGACATGATGTATAGTTTCATATTACTGATAAAAATGAACATACACAAATATTAAAATATGTGAGGTCATTAGAGGGAAAAAAAACATTAAAATGCACAGTATGAAAAACAGGAATGAAAAAGGAAATTAACAGTATTCATTATTTCTTTACAAGATATACACAGGTCCCAACATTGATTTAACTTAGTAAATAGTTCAGATCCTTCCACTGGATAATTACTGCAGCCATTAGTATGTTTCAGCTACAACATATTTTTAATTCTAACTGGTGATGCCAGTAGTTCCTCATTTCTTAAACAACCATCACTTTGATAAAGAGCATAGATTGGACTGTTTCAGTGGAAAAAGGTCATGTGGTCTGACAAGACCACATTGATCCTGTTCCAGGATGATAGACACATCAGGGCGAGAAGAGAGGTGGATGAAGTGATTACCCATCATGCCTGGTGCCTACAGTACAACTCTATAATGGCAGTGTTATGATCTGGTCAGGTCTATAGGTTCAGTAATGTTGTGTTAAAAAACAGAAATATATGTTGTGACATTGCATAAGCTGTTGAAATGATGCCATGGTGACTACATCCCATAATCAAAGCTAAATGCTAAAAATGGGACCTTTTTTTAGTCAGGCATTATACATATAAGCATCGTGTACGATATCAGTGTAATATGCAAATAGGAGTGCAAAATAAAACAGAAATAACAACACTTTAGGGACTAGTGGGAATGTGCAAGTAGTAATAATATAGAACATTTTTAAAATGCAAAGTGTTCATTAATCTAACTGTATTGGTTTTATCTGAAGTGTTAAACTTAGAGCACATATCCACTACCACTACAGTGTACATACATGCACGGTATGTGCCGTTGTATGTACTGGAGTGTGCTGTAGCAGGGTTTTTCTGACTCACCTGTTGTGCATGTTTGCTTTTCACATCTGTCCTACTATTGACACTGATGCTGTTGAATTTCATCTGCAGCTCTTCACCATTCAGAAGGTTTTAGGGCCACTTCCTGCAGAACAGATGAAACTCTTCTACAACAACCCTCGTTTTCATGGAATCAGGGTAACAGAAATACTTTATCTTCTCCGAAGCCGTTTGTGTTCCTCTGCTCCTTTTTTTTTTTTTTTGTATTTTTTTCACCTCCCCCTCTTTCTCTCTTTTTACCTCCTTTTGCTTCTCTCTCCAGCTCGGTCTCCTCTCCTTCTCTCTCTCTTATGGCAGTGTTCCCAGCACCATGACTGAGTGGATTGCTATGACTCATGAGATAGGTGGTTGGTGTTGGGTTTAGCAGCAAGAGAAAATGTCCCAGAAGGCTGACTTCTGTGTGTGTGTGTGTGTTTGGTTTAGTGTGAACGGTGATAGATTTGTATGTGCTTGAACTGCTTTTACTGGCAGAAACATCTACTGTATGGAAGGAGCTCTCTATAGTACTTATCAAAGTCTCACAAAGTTCAGTTTCAGATATAAAGTTGATCTATTGTTGTGTGTCTGTGCCAGTTTCCTTCAGTTACTCATCCTCAGACTTTGGAGAGAAGATACCAAGGCATCTTGAGCGGGTTGATGTTGGATTTGATGAAGGTAACATACATTTCAGTTCATTGTAAATGATGTGTTAACCAGCTTTCATCTACAACTACAAAAAAGGAATGATATAATTAACAGGTCAAGATCATTTGCCCTCTGTGATGCAACGTTAATGCTTAAAGGTGGGGTACAAGATCGTAGAAAAACAGTTCGAGCAAGCTACATTTTGAAAATACACAATTCAAAAGTCCAAACCCCTTTCTTCAGACATCCCCCCAAAGCCACGCCTCCAGAATACTGGCACACGCAATGCTTGTTACCGAGGGTTCACGAGCGCTGCACAGCAACAATCTGCCCAGCTCCAGCTCCGACCCTAACTATGGCCCCGGTTCCGGCTCCGCCTCCAGCTCGGATCCATGCATACCTCATTCAGTCTCCTCCAACACCCCCGCTCTTACAGAACAGCCCCAGTTCATACCTATCTGACTAACGTTACATTTGCTAGTGGTTTATATTAGTGACAAAACAGTTTTCCGGTGAACTTTACATCCTAATATAGCTAATATAGCTAGCCAAGCTCTGGTTTTATTTCCTGTACCAGTGCTCCAAGCCTCTGAGAACGCATGATTCATGTACGAAGAGGGGTACGCGCAGGGTGGGGACAAATAGCAGTTCAGTTTGACAGACATATCACCATTTAATCATTTCATTTGGGCGCTGAAAATGATTGGATAGTGTTTTTTCAGTCCTGTCCATTCCACAGGTGGCTACATTTTTTTTTATTTTTGTGTTAGAGCATTTAATTAATTGGTTGTAATCGGGGTGTGAAGGGGAGTTTAAGCAATATAGTAAAAAAAATCTCCAGGAAAACATCTTGCACCTCACCTTTAACAGTTCAACTGCAACTACATATGCTGCCATACCTTTTCCAGGGACGACCAGCCACAGTGTAATAAGACAATGTAAAACCACATTCTGCACATATTCCAAACGCTTGGCTAGGGAGACTACGGGTGCTGGATTGGTCTGATGCAGGCGCCAGTTGTCCCCGGAAGACAATGTGTGAGGCATCTTGAAATAAAATGTGGCAACAAAGGCTCTGTGCTGTTGTACACCTTTACACCTTTAAGTGTTGTGAAAAGAAATGAAACCTTAAATGTGTTGCAGCCTCAGTGTGAAGGATGGATGTACAGTGCTGTGTTAAAGTCTTTCACAACCTTTAGTCTGGCAGTTTCGGCAGAGTTGTAATGAGCATTCACATTTATTTCTCAGTCTCCTTTCTATAGAGACAACAAAAAACACAGGAAATATGTGGTCAGTAATAAAAACATGCAAAAAATCAGAACTAAATGACTTTTTAGGGCTAAAGTTTGTACTTCTTATAACCTCTGTTTATGACAAAAAGAGTAGCCCAAGCAATAAAAAATGTCTAACATGTTGAATAAATTTCAATAAACAAACAAACAAACAAAAAAACCCCAGAAATTAAAGCAATAAATCTCATGTCTAGACAACAGAATTAACGAAAAACACTTGATGTTTCAGCCTGTAGAAGCTGTTTTTTTCCTGAAATATTTGTGCTTAGTGCTGTACATAATTCCTGTACATCCTGGTTGTATATTAATGCAAAGACTGGGATGCATACAAATATGTTGTGTTCATACTTTCTACAATAAAATGCAAGTCAAAGAAGATTTTCAGTTTGTTTTTGTTTTTAATGTTATATAGGACACTCACAAAAATACTCTGAAATCTAAAATTTCAACCTTAGTGGGTTATTGGAGGACATAACAAGACTTCATTACTTTTGTGAATGTTTTCAACATTTTGTATTATCATGTAGAAAATCAAGGTTATTAAAATTACCATATTTGGTTCCTTATCCATAAGTGGCAAAAAATAAATGAAAATACAATAAGTATATCAAAAATACAAGAAAAACACATGTAAGGTGAAAGGAACATGTATTTTAGAACATTAGAGCATCACTTTTAGAGCATTAGACCAACATAAGTGTTGATCCAGACCCCTGTCCACATCCACATTCTCCCTTTGAACATCATTCCATACATTAGTACCATTACTTCATGGTACCTAACAAAGCAAGTCCACTCACTGTTCATGCACATGTGGACCTTACAGACCCTGGAGACCACATTGGACCTGAGATTGTGGACTCACTGTCCTCACTGGAACTATTGCTGTCACTGTCTTGTAATGTGTGTGGAAATTACCAAAAATAGTCATTTGCCCAATAAAGTGTTAATTTGAATTTTCAATTTTGCTACAACTACTTGTTATTTACTATTATGCTCTCTTATCTTCCTATCTGCAAGTAAAGATTGGTCCCTCCTTACTCAGTTTGTTCTGATTTGTTGCATTTGTTTCTTGTATCAGAACCTGCTGCTGCTGAACCCTACAGAGCGTTATCTGACGGAGCAGAGTTTGAACCATCCAGCCTTCCAGCCTCTGAGGCAGGCAGAACGAGAGAGGCCTCCTCCAGCCTCACCCAACCCGCCACGTTCCTCCAAGAGGAAAACACATCATCATGGAGAAAACACAGTTCCTACAAGGTCAGACGGTGTTCTCTTATTTTCACATACTCGACTTGGTTCTAAAGATGGATTCCTGTATGTGTGTGAGGTCAGTTGGAGTGGTGTAGTTATTGTTTCCATTGTGCAGCTATAAGGTTCCATGTTTAATGCCAGTTTCCCCACCTTCAAAAACAGGTATACATAGGTGAATTCTCCTGTCAGTGGCCTTGTTTAGTGTAGTGAAGATCTGAAGTTGATCCCTGAGCATCGTCAATGGTAGCTGAGTGCTAATGCTAATGCAAGGTGCTGTGCTTGGCGTGCATTAGGATGGGTAAAACACTCAAAATTTGCGCTACTTGATTAGATCAGACCATAGTTTAGCCCTAAAAATTCAATGAGATGTGACATATTAAACAATTGTATTAGAGATTGACTGACAATTGACCTGGCCAGCTATAGGAACATGTAGTATTTTTTTCAGTGATCAATATCATCAGTATTTATCTATGTGGAAAAATAAATGTATTTAATCTGCCCTGCTTAGTTCTGATGCAGCTGCCTATTATTGTCAGAAAATGCTGTGCCCACAGCTCAATCTGATCCCAAATGAGACTGAAGTGCCATCCTGATCGTGTGTATGATGTCTCCAACAGGCTCAAACATTTTAAAAACAAAATCCTTTACCAGTTCTAATAATTATGATTGAAGAAAAAGTCAAAACCTCAGAAATCAGAAAATCACAAGTACCATGATTAAATAATTAAAAGTACATAGTAAATAAGCACTGGTACAGATACTTCATCAAAAAAACAAATGAGCAAACACTGGACATCTTGAAGACAGAGGGGATCAGTGCGATGAACCATTAAGTATCCAGAGCAACAACGACAAGAAAGTTTAAAAGCCTCTTTTCTCCATCAGTAAAATAAAATTGCAATGCCACTAAATCAGTGTAACACCACAGCTGTTAGAAAATAATGTTTTCCATGAGGACCGCCAGCAGAGTGTTGTTTAGAGCTGGAGGTGGTACAAAACATTGACAGAGGTGCCAACCTCATAATTCTCTCTGCAGGAAAACCCTAGTTATATTTAGTCACATTTATTTACTGAATAATATATTAATTGTCCTTCTACTTCAGTATGGAAACTAACTAAATATGGTTGAATCATTATTTGACATAACAGTCAGTTTAAAGGCAACAAGTTTTGTGTTGGAGTTATTCCAAATTTTTTTTTTTTTTTTTTTTTTTTAACCAATTTACTACAGATACCAGTCATTGTCATTGTAACTGGTTTCTTTATCAGCCTTGGAAAAAAAAAACAACCCTTCATTTTTATCATGAATGATCCCAACATAACACAACTGACTTCTATTGTAAAACATATAGATACATGTGTCATAAGGCCCCAAAATGAGTAGCCTCTATCTACAGTCATCTTACAGGAGCTATTTAGATTACTTCAATTTCTATTTATTTATTTGAACAGGACACTGAGCATTAGTGAACATACATGTTTTCACATGAATGTAAACACTCCAGATTTTAGCCAAAGGCTAGTTTCCATCCATTGTCCCACAGAAGCTGTTCCATAAAAAAATTAGTAAAAGCACAAACAACTATAAAATTCTATACAATAGCCAGATATTTCAACCATGCACATAAAATTTGCACTATACACAAAACTTTTCACATTATTGCACCAAAATTCATGCGTGGACCAGCTATCTCACATTATCTAAGAAAAAATAAACACTAGCGATGTTATCACGATTTATCACAATACAGTTCACTTTTTATTATTAATTTGGTTATGATGTTTTTTTTATTCAGTAACCAAATACCAAATCCTGCAAAATTTAAAAAATAAATAAATAAAAAGTAAAATAAATAAGAAACTCCACTATTGACTTTATTAATGTCATTTTTTGCAAATAAAAATATCTTAATATTCATATGCTTTGTTTGCCAGTCTGACTCAGAGAAACCTATGCATGTATTTGTCAAAACCAGTCTATTGTAATTCCATGTTTGTGGGTTTTCTGCTGGAACAACTCGTAGAGTGACACATGCACATTCTTTTATCCATCTCTTCAGGAGTCACACTAAGAGCACCAGTCGGCGCTCCAATAGCAAAGAATGTTCTAGTCTCCCTCGCCATGGCGACCTCCATCACTTAGGCAATGAGAGTTTCCTCAATGGCAACAAACCGGCCCCATCCAGTTTGAGTCCTACCCTCCACCCCAAGGGTCAGTACATGTCCCAGACCCTCAACCGCTCTGTCTCATCCAACAAAGACCTGGCAAACAACAACTTGCCACACCTCCTCAGTCCCAAAGAAGCCAAAAACAAGACAGAGTTTGACTTCACTTTAGGACCCTCACCTAAGCTGCCTGACCACGGCGCCAAGTATGGCCACAGCAAACCCACTTCATCTCGCTCACAGCAACAGCAGCAGCAGTCCGGCCGTCACACCTTCCTGGAAGGCAAGACCAACACACTGCAGTCTGGAGCTGAGAAACAACACGGCCGACATGCCCACAGCATGGCTGACTCCGCCCACGGATCCATGTCCTCTTCTTCAAAAAGTTCAGCGTCTTACCTCAGCCTGTCCAAGAGCCACAGTGCACTGAGTGATGCTAAATCTGTAGGGAACCTGAGTGATGGGCGACTCCATCCAGATGACCCAAACTCCAACACGTCAGGAGGCGTCGGAACAGGACCACGTTTCTTCCCGGCCAGTTGTTTGGACCTCAATACCCAGTCTGGACCTCCAGGGCCTCCTGGCAGCCCCTCTGCCCGTCACAGTGACCGCTCTGGTCACAGCCCCGCCTCTCGAAGCAGCGGCAACATGCGCATGGAGAGCAGCACTCTTGACTCCTCCTCCAGACACAAATCAAGACATAAATCTTTGGTTCCAGGTAGGATGCAACTTGCTGTGATTATTCATGATTTGAAGATACTGAAGCTTGTAATAATAGATACTGAAAAGCAAATTCACAGAATTAACGTAGAATCATCACAAAGGAAGTGTTCTGAAATAAATGCTGAAACAGATTATCTCCAATAAAAGCATGAAGGCCATGAAACCTGACTGTCACCTTGAGTGGCATCTGTCTTGTATTCCTTATATTGTACATATGATACATCTGATGAAGGTCAAACAGACCCGAAGTATTGGTGTATGTTTTCAACGGTAAGCAAGACTGTGTGAGACTTTTTTCACATTGTTTTATCTCCTGTCGATTATTCAGGATTTGCAGGGTCTTTTCTCAAAATTATCAGTTATTTGGAATTTCAAAACCATCACGACCATTAAAATGACATACAGTCTTAGAAGGTGATTGGTTAACTGATAATTAGCTTAAAAATATGTATTTAATGGTTGAGTCCTAGTTACGCCTCTACAACAGTCCACAGTGGTCCAGCAAATATGACAACAGTACAAAGACAGAAGCTGCTGAGAATTCAGGATAATGAGTCCTCATTCCATTGAAACATTTGGCCTTAGTCCTTCACATTTAGCCTGTTACTGACATAGACCAGCATGTTTACATTATCCGACACCAACAATCAAAAAGAGATTTGGGATATATACCACATGCCTGTGTATGACTAAAACAGGAACTTCACATCTTCAGATATAACAGGACAGATATATACTTTGAATGGAAGCTGCTGCACTTCTTAACCCTTTTTAAAATGACAAAAATCTATCATTTATCTAATCAGTAAATTGCTATCAAGGTACATCTGCATCTTGTAGAAATGCTACTGAGAATATTAGTCATACTTTAGCTGCACAGGACATTAAAAAACAGACATTTGAAGTCTGGCTGACATTAGCTAACACCATTTTTAAGCTAGTATTGGGCACAAATTAGTAATAAGGTGGAACCTTAATATTTGTGGAAACAGACCTAAATCCTTTACGTAGAAGTCATTGTAAATGGCGTTTATCATGGCTGTAACATGGAACAGAGATCTAACATTATCAAATGACTAGTTCAGTTCCCAGTATCAACCAAACTCCAACAGAAATATCATGGAAGTACTCAAGTACATGATACATGTTGTACCTTTAAGTCACCTGTTCATAATCCTATTCCTATATTTTCATCAAACTCTCTGTAGATGTTGATTTCAACAATAACAAATGCTAAAAGTCTTTCTTTCACAGTCTCGTGATGCCCCCTATGTGTTCTTACATTAAACCTTTCTCTTCCAAACTGGGATCTTTCTTGGTCATTGATAAGACATTAAGTGGCAGTTCTGCTTAAAAGTTGCTGTGGTAGAACATGTCTTTATTTTAAATACTGTGAGGAAAAGGAACCTAAATCCAAATTGACAACAAAACTGTTGTTTCTATACTGTCAACAGCAAATAACTTATCTGACTTGACTGTTTATTTCAAATCATTCACAAAGGCAAACGCCTTAATTTAAACACAAAGGTATTATTTTGTACTTAATTGTTTGCCAGACATTTGCCTTTGACTTCAAGCATCTTTTTCGACACTTTTATCCTCACTGACAGCCTAATATCTTATACCGAGGTCTAATATCTTGCATGTCTCCTCTTGTTGCTTCTGCTTCAGAAGATGCTGGTGCTCCAGAGCTCTTAGACCCTGGAGGAGCGGGGATGCCCTCCACTCACACTCTGCCTTCTCCACATGAGTCGTACCATTATGGGTTGGGCTACACCTCCCCCTTCTCCTCTCAGCAACGGCCTCAACGCCATTCGATGTACGTCAGGAGGGAGCGCCACAGACCTCATGGGGTTGAAAGTGGAATGGCGGGTTTGCCTGCACCAGGCCAGGCCATACCGACACGTGCCAGTAGCCTGCAGCTCCTCTCACCACAGCTCCAGCACCGGACCACGCTCGCCGGACACTCAGTGAGCTCATCCAGAGAGGACTGCACCGACGACATGACAAGGGTTAGTGGTACACAGTCCTATGGGTTTGTGATGCTTAAGAAAATATCCTTTGATACTGCAAAAACAGCAGTGCTTCCACTTACTTCATGTTCAGTTCAGACCAAAGGTTTGCATTAGGGGCATTTACATAAACGTATTTTAGATGCATTTTGACTGTATGCATTGGAAAGTGTTCATGGAAATACCAAATTTCCAAAAAACTTCCAACTTCTCTACTACTAGTATTACTTTCGGTTACTCCCTTTAAATCATCTACTTCCATCTGACCCTGTCTCCTGCATCTTCTTTCACACTAACATCCTGCATGTCCTCCTTCTACACATCTATAAATCTTGTCTTTACCTTCTGCCTGATCTTCATCACAAAACTTCTCACTTTTCAAAAAGTTCTTTCTTCAACTGAGGTTCTTTCACTGCAAAAATCTGAATCTTACCAAGTGTTTTGTTTTTTTTCTCATTTCTTGTCAAAATATCTCATCACACTTAAAATAAGACATAATCATCTAAAGAGTAACTTTTCTGTGAGATATAAGAGCTTATTTTTAGACAATAGATCTTGAAAATCTTATTTTAAGAAATCTTACCAAAATAATGGGGCGGGTGTGGCTCAGTTGGTAGAGCAGGTAGAGCGGGTCATCCAGTGACTGAAGGGTCAGCAGTTCAAGTCCTGGCTCCAACTGTCCACATGTCGAAGTGTCCTTGGGCAAGACACTGAACCCTAAATTGCTCCCAGTAGGTCTGGTAGCACCTTGCATGGAAGCTGCCAAGCACTGGTGTGTGAATGGGTGAATGTGAAGCTTTGTAAAGTGCTTTGAGCACCATGAAGGTGGAAAAGCACTACAGAAGTGCAGTCCATTTACCATAATTTTCACTTGTTCCATTGGCAGATTTTTTGCTTTATTCAAGATTTTTTTTTGCTTAATTTCTTGAAATAAGATTTTCAAGATCTATTGTCAAAAAAATAAGCTCTTATATCTCACTGAAAAGTTATTCTTTAGGTGATTATGTCTTATTTTAAGTGTGATTAGATATTTTGACTAGAAATGAGAACAATACACTTGGTAAGATTTTGATTTTTGCCGTGCTTTGCCATTTTTCACTAAACCGTAAATGCGCATGGAGGAAATAGAAACACCTTTTTGAATAATTTGACATTATAAGCATTCAAATCATGTGATTGTTCGGCTGTTTCCTATGTCTTCTCTCATATTTCAGTTAAGTGCAAAAACATGCCTGATGCAGCAGGTTGTGAGGAGGTGACTAAATTTTTCCTCATTTCATCCATGAAAAAAATTCATGTAGATTTTAACCATTTTACATGGAAATCCCCAACAGAATGTTCTGCTTCTATTCTGTTTGTTAGACCAAGTGTAGTGTAGCCTACAGCTCAACATGACACAGCCTAAATTATTTGATCTGAGCCCATTTATAGAAAAGTAGAGAATTTCTATTTATGCAGATTTTTTCAACTTTGCCTCAAATTTGCTGAACATTGTACAAAAACACAACCAATGATATAGCACCCTTTTAGAGCGTTGCAGGTGAAAGTTTTAGTGTTGTGATCCGACCTATTTCAGTTCAACCCCAGCCAGCTGATGGGGTCACTAGTGATTCTATCGGTACAGTTTTAAGATTTAGTATTTTTATTTATAGAGGTTCGACGTCACTTATTCCACGTATACATACTTTCAGCTGTTCTCCTGGTGAAATCCTGCCTTGATAGTTTCTGCTTTCTCTGCTTAATACAAGTGACATAAGCTTCTCTAAACAACTGAAGTGCTCTGGGGATCGATAGGAGAAATTTAAGACCTGCCATTTCATCAATACCACAAATAGAGCTGTTGTAAATAACTCATTTTCAGTGTATCCAGCTGCAAAAAGTCTGAAGAGCCACAATCAGAAGGAACTACAGAGTGTTGTTACTATGGAAACAATACACTGTTTCCTCTTGTTGCATTGGTCTGACTTGGCAGCGTTTCAAAATGACGCAGATCGGCGCTTTGCAAGTAGCTGCACATCCAGCTCATCTCGTTGTGAATCTTTAGTCTGAACTGGGCTTTAGGGTCTTTAGGAATCTAAAAATGTGTTTCTTTTTTTCCCCCAAATTTAACATAAAAAATAAATATTGTTTTATAAAGTGTAAATATAACTAGCCTGCAGGATTCACGTATAATTTAACAGGTTTGTTGTAGTTTTATGAGTAACATCTGAGAACAGCTTGTTGAGTTTGATGTTTGTGTGTAAGTATTTCACTAGCTGATGTGTGTATGCAGGTGGGTCATTTCATATCAAACCACCTACGACCTCCCAGTTCATGTCATGGGTTCAATTAGAAAAAAAAAAACACAGTTATGCAAACACACCTATTGGCTTAATTTCATCATCAGTGTTTCTATTCTAAGTCTCACTGACTGCTTATTTTACACTTGAAATTTGTACTTAAAGTCTAAGAAATCAATTAACAATATTTGAGTAAGAAATAATCCGGTAATATATTTTTTATTCATTTTCAAAATTTATCTTCACTAGTTTTCACTTTCTTCAAAACAAAGTTCTGTTTCTAAAGCATATTAGTGTCATGTTGTGCTTTTATATATTAGTGTTGCAGGTTGTGTCACATCTAAATATTACTTTGTCTTGCATAAAATAAAAAAATAAAAATAAATGCTTACCACAGATGTTATTCTAACTTTGGACCAGAAAATCTTTTTTTTTTTAAAGAAAAGCTTAGAAAATGTAAAATTGTATGTGCTGAGGTAATGAACTAATATTTTGTCCAGAGACAGAGAATAATGTAACTGCTCTGAAACTATATTTAGTAAGACCTGTGGCAGACAAAATAACTTTTAGATATGACAGAACTATGTTACTATAACATCGAATTCAATTATTTGTATTGGTACAGCGTCAAATCATAACAAAAATCATCTGAAGGCAACAGAGGGAATGAAAACCTCCTTATAGCGGAAGTGACCTCTGATAGAAACGAGCTCAGGGTGGGCGGCCATCTGCCTCAACCGGGCGGTGGAATGGAGAGCAGAGGGGGAAAGGAAGAAGGAAGAGCCAGAAAAATAATAAAATAAAACCCCAACAACAACACATCAGTAACATAAGGCTCCAGAGCCAGAGATACCTGCAGGAAAGACAGAGAGGATGGACAGTTAACCCTTTCGTGTATAGTAACAGGCAGCTTTCCAATTACAGTCACAGTATTGGAAAATATCACCAACCTTCTCTTTACTGACGTTCCATTTTTGTGTTTACTAATATTTCTTATCTTGTAATATTACTGGATGGTGATGAAAAAGGCCTGTACCACTTTTGTGTGCATTTTAGAGTCGCATTCAACTGAAATGAGATGTTTTCTTAAACCTGTGATGTGCACTTTATGAACACTTTCATGCTACATTATAAGATTTTCCATTCTAGTGCATTTTCAGCTGATGATGCGCAGTGTCCACTATAGTGAATAATTGGGTTTGGTTCTCAGTGTGATAGATTCTTGAAAAATATCCAACAGGACATGTTTTACATCTTGTTTGGGAGCACTGACAGTGCAGACAGATGAACGCCACAATGCTGTTTCTTCCCCGTGTGTAAAAATGAAGCCAAAATCCAGAGAGCTGCCTTGTTGCTTCTCTGACACAATCTGGAGCCAGAGTCTGTCAAGATGTGGGGATGTGTCAGGGATGTGGCATGTGGATTGTGGAGCATAATATGTCCGTACAGCTGTCAATGGCCTGTTTTTATAACATCAAATATCTTATTAAAAAATAAACTGATCAGAAAGGTGAACTATGAACACAAGTCAGAACTATGAAGTCTACCTAAAAAGTGAAAAAATCACCATTGGGAAACATTTATTGGATGGTTACTATGCCCAAAGTCTTATTGCATAACATAGAGGAGGTGGCTTATACTGACCTACACTGCACCAGCCACCACCGGGAGATTGACACATTTCGGCTTCAAACTGAAGTCTTTTCACTCCCCTCTTCTTTACCCATAAAGACGTAAACATCCACCACCAATCAAAACCATCTACAGATCCAAACCGTTTAATATCTGTTGATCCACTAATCCTATTAATACATGTAAATAATTTGTGTAAAATGCAGTTTGTCATCTTTTCACAGTCATCAGATATGATCCATTTGGACGTTCAGAGGCTGTGTAGTTACCGTGGAAACATCGTCATCTTCTACAACACTGATTCAGCAGTATAAAAATGACAGTAGATGGAGACACTTGTTTTATGTTCAGTTAATGATATATATTTTATTGAAAAAGTCACTTTTTTATTCAGTTTTCTCTGTTTTTCATATAATAACAATCAACTTTAATCTGAGCTTTATTAACATCTATATGATCAATACATTAAATATTGGAAAATACCAGATTTTCACAGGAAAAATGCTAAATACGGAGAATTATTTTAGTATAAATTATGTTAAATGACTTAGGAAATGTTAAATATAGAGAAAAAAGTTATTTTGCTTAACTGCCACAAAAGTAGCACTGGGTCTTTATGGGTTAATTCTCAAATTGTAGCTCCTCAGGTCCTCGCCTCGACTCCTCACTCCTCCCACTAAAAATGTGAGCAGAGGAGTCGAGGTGAAGAGGTGATGAGATTATTTTATGATCTCTGTCAGATGAGTGTGCATTTACATTTCAGATTAATTCTTAGCTGAATTCACAGTGTGGCATAATGTGTCAGTAGGCGATGTAGGGATGTCATACTGTACATTTCTATTGAACACACACAGGTTTAATCATGCATTTCATGTTTTTCACCCATAACAACCCAAACAGCCGCTGGTGACCAGAATCATTGACCAATCTAAAATGTTTAATAACTTCTCATCCACTAAACTTATCAATACATGTAACTAACTAGTGTAAAATGCAGTTTGTCATCTTTCATGCTCATCAAATATGACCCATTTGGACGTTCAGAGGCTCCGTATGTGAACGTGGAAACACTGTCATCTTCTACAACATTGATTCACCAGTAAACAAAAAAAAAGACTGTCATTTATCACCAGTTTGATCTATGACAGTTAGATGAAGACAGTTGGTTTATTGTTTGTTTGTTTGTTTATTTATTTTAACACCAAACAACAAAAAGATTTATACAAAAAGAAAGGAAAACATTCAAAAAACATGACGTTTAACTTATAATATCCCGCCCCCTTACCCCATCCTTCTAGCTACCCTAAATTCCTGTGTCAGATCCCATGAGTAACTCAAAAATCCTACACATATCAAACTAAATTCCGACTAAGCACAAAACCCAAAAACGCTATACATATCAAGGATAGACTCTGTCCATTTTGCAACAGCATTTCACATCAAAATAAACTCTGTCCATTTTGTAGCATTAATAATACTTATATCAAAAACAAAATAAATGATTAGTTTCATAAAGACAAAAAGTTTATGTTCAGTTAGTGATATCTTTGCTCATAAAGTCACTTTTCTTCAGTTTTCTCTATTTCTGACAATAATCCTCAACTTTAATATGAGCTTTTATGAACATTTACCTGATCAGTGAATTAAATACAGGAAAATACCTGATTCATACTTAAAGAATGCAAAATGCAGAGGATAACATTATAATAAATGGCAGGTTTATTTATGTAGAATATTTAACGTACAAGACAATTCAAAGTGCTTTACATAAAACATTAAAAGCACTACAGCAGCAATAAAAAGTATAGGCATGAAATTAAAAAAAAAACAAACATAAATAAATAAAACGGATAAAACAGATAAAGCAGATAAACAGATAAAACAGATAAAAACTTTAAGCCTAAAATAAACAGTGCAAAAATGGTGATGAAACACTTAAGAAAGGTTAAATAGAGAGAAAATTCATTTTTGTGATTGCCACACTGGGTCCTTATGGGTTGTATAACAAGTAAAACTTCAAATTGAATAAAAGTTTCATTTTTAAAGTCCTGCAAATGGCCAAACAACTTCCACAACACCCATGTGTCCTTGGTTATACCTCCTTACTCCTAAGTATTCAGTCATCAATATGCATCAATATGTCCAGTCGAGTAGCCAAAGAAGACGAACAGTAAGGAAGAGGCTCTGGAGCTGATCCCCGAGCGCTTTCAATGACAGCAAAGTACTAATGCTAATGCTAGGTGCTATGTGTATTAGAATGGTTAAGATTCAGAGATCCAATTACCCTCAGGGGATAATAAAGTGAGGGGTTGTCTGAGTATTAGATCCAATATTAAGTTTTTTTTTCAATTATCCTTATCATTAGTTTTATCCAAAGTGTGAAATCAATTTCTGGGTAACAATCAAGCAGTGAGGACTCAAGGACCTGAGGAGATGAGAAAGTGAAAAATAACGAACTGAGAAGAGCTAGAAGTGTTTGGGAGTTATAAACAGTCCATTTTTTAAGCCTTTTGCATGATAGAATCAAAATTTAGTTTGAAGAAAGTGAACTCCCTGAGAAAATCTGACAAACATTCAGCAACTAAATGAATACATATTGCAAATTGTGCCTTGGATGCTCAATACAAATTTCAACGCAGTTCAGTAAAAAATAAGCAATTGGTGAAGCTCAGAAGACACACATAAAAAAGAATTTAATTTAGCTCTGAGGTCCAAACTTCAAAGAATCAAAAGTAGAAAAGTGTTTTTAGTTTAGCTTTAGGATTTTGAGGGCGCCTTGTACTTAGCAGAAGTTGATCCGTGACATAAACTGGAAGAAGCTCTGAATTGTGGGTAAGCGGGTGGACTCTTGGCATGGAATGACCTGGGTGTGTGCGGGTCACTGTCTCACATTATCATTGCTTCACACTGCTTCTCCAGTCTGCTTTGACCTGCACCTGTCCGTCTTCTCAACAGAGTGAGCAGTCTCCTAAAGACATGAGCCACCCTTGTGCCCCCATCAAAGACTCTACGAGGGACAACACAGCTGCTTTTCATACACAACGCGCTAAAAACGAGGTCCGACCCTCACACTTTTCCCTACAGTAGCTCTTCTGACCGCTGCTTTCCTACTCAGGCCAACAGCCTCCCTGCATGTTGTCGCTGGTATAAATGTAACCTCACTGAGCAGGTCTAAGATTGTCCTGATTGTCTTGTGATGTGAGTCAATTAAGAATGTGACAGTTAATAGTAAGAAGTGAGGAGTGAGGATAAAAAAGAGTGACAGTGAGAAAGAGTGAGGATCAGATGATCAGTAACAAAGATGATTTGAAGTCATTTTGTATCATCCTCTGTCCATGTGTGTTTGTGTGTATTGTGTGTCTGCATGATGTCTATAACTCTTAGGTTCCTATGTATCATGACCCTCACATCGAGGACGGCAGCTCCTCCAAGGAGAATCGGATGATCTTCACTGAGTCCATGCCTCGCAGAGTCGGCAGCTTCTACAGAGGTAAGAGGCAGGATTCTGCAAAACTAAACTGCATAAAGAAAGTCATATTCACAGGAAAGGAAAATGGAACTTACACAGATTGTAAAAATATAAGGTACTAAAAGGGATTAAAATGAGAAAGAACAGAAATGCAAAGCTTAACAACAGTTCTCAGAGTAAACCCCCCTTCACACTATGTGCATGTTTAACCACTATGTAAATAATGTTTAAATTAATGCTATATTTATATAAATACCAAATTTCTTATTTTTCTCTTTATATTTAATTTTTCACTCTGGTTTTTCTACCTCATTTTTTCTCTGCAGAAATGTTCCCACAGTGGGATATATAAACTTATCTTATCTTATCTTATCTTATCTTATCTTAACTTATCTTATCTTATTAAAACAGGAGTTATTTTAGTCTGTGTTCTACCGGTCTTGTATTTTATCAGTCATTTTCCAAAAAATGTTCTAAGATCCTTAAAGTTAAGAGGTTCAAACCATTTAAAGGTTCAATATACAGTCATTAACTCCATCATTAAGCTAAAGTCAGCTGGTATTTCACATTCTTGCCTCTGCAGATGAGCAGACTATAGCTGAGTTTCTATAAAATGTCAAGAAAATGTGTCCCAAAAATGAAAATGCAAGTTATGTGCATTCCAGTAAAGTGGTTTGGAGCAAACAAAAGAACCCTAGTGGCCATTGGCTGTATTAACACTTTAAGATATGTCCATGTTAGCTTCATGTTGGAGCTGAGGTCCATAATCTTTGGTTGTTTTCCTTCTAAAATGGATATGATGCTTTTTTCATGGATCACACAAAGTAATAATTCAGTCTCCTCACCCCAGACATTCTGTTAACATGTTTTTTCACAAATTATCACAACATCTTGGAAGATGCAGCAAACAGACATTTGGCCACATGACTTAAATATTCAGTATGTCAGAATTTATTTGAAAAAGTCTGTCCATTTTCTGCTTGTACATTTACTCTTTTATGAAAAATGGCAAACGCTGCCTCAATCAAGCAACAAATAGTTTTTTATGTATTATTTTCCAAATTTTGCAGTTTCCACAAACAATTTTCAATGTGAAATTTCAAAATGTGGATTAAATAAATTAATAGCAACATACATATTGAAGAACTCAGATGATAACAATAGGATTTTTGCAGAAAACCTGATGTGCGACCTCTGTAGAGCAATACAATGCACAGGCTGGTATCAGTGAGCCTGTTTACAAGCACACCGATACTCTGATCATTATGCTATTTCAGGAGTTATCAGATTATTCAAGGGATCATGTAAACAGGATAATCTGATAGGCTTTATCCGATAACGGCAGTTATCACATTATGCATAATTGGATTAACACACCTAGATTTCTCCCCAATACTCTGATGTCTTCACACATGTATACAGGTTAATCTGATTTATTTCATTCTTTTATGTCTGCATATGTGTAAACACAAGTAAAACTAGTAGAGAAGGGAAATTACATAGTCAAATGTGAGCATAAGACAACAGGAAGTTTAAGTCTACCATCACTATGTAGTCCGAAAGAAATCCCATAATGGCCTGGAAGGTCTAAACCAGGGTTTTTTGATTATCACATTTCTTAAGTGCATGTAAATGCATTAGATCTGATTATTACAATTATCCGATTACTCAAACGATTTCTGACTTTTATGGTCATGTAAACAGGCTCATAGACGTAGGCATTGGAGAAATGGAGTTAGCTAACATCAGCAGACAGAAGTGTACATACTGAATGTTTCAAGTTAAAGTAGGATCATTCTGAGATTGAGAAAGCCTTTGCAATTTATTGAGGCAGTGGGAGTTGTGTTATTTGCAGACTGTGTTTTTTTTTTTAAAAAAAACAAGCCAACTCTGCCTGACACATGCTGCAGTATTTCAGTTAATCATCACCATTCCTCTTTGGGTCTCTGCAGTCCCCTCCCCCAGACCAGATAACTCCTCCTCTTTCCATGATGGGGTTGGACAGGGTCGAGGGCCCGGAGTGCCTGTCGTACCCGTTGTACCTGTTGTACCCGTCGTACCCGGTGTACCCGGAGACCCTGTGGCCATGGCCAACCACTCCAAGAGACAGACGGCTTTTGACTGGTGAGTATAAACGTGTTAAACTGTGGGTGTGTCACAGCCTCCTAAAGTTCACTTCAGGAGGTTCTACAAAAGGCAAAAGGCCCTAATGAGAGGAAAAGATGGAAAAATAGGTTCACACACTGAAAACTATTTGGTTCTTACCAAGATAAAAAAAAAACAAAAAAAAACTGAGATTTAGAAGTGTTAGATAATTTATCTTGTTTTAAGAGTTAATTTCTTATTTTAAGTGTTCATACATCTGTAGATTTGCTTATTTCTAGATTTAACAACATCAGCTCAAGAAATCTTGTCAAGTGAAATGATCTTGCTGCATGGACAGATATTTCAGTTGTTTTGAGTACCTTTTTCCTCAGATTTAGTGTTTTTATCTTGTTTTTAGACACCCCTTTTTTGCAGTGCAAAACTGAAACTCAATAAGTATCCATAGCAGTTCAGTGTTTCTTCTAAAATGTATATTGCCAAACAAGACTTAATTCTAAGAGAGCATTGAATTTTAATGTTTTATAAATGTTTTCAGGTATAAGCAATATAACCCCCCTGTAATATGGCAGAGGGGCAGTATAAAGTCACATGAAACACAGATAAACAAGTACAAGCATCTTGAAATATACAACACTGTTGCTGTTTAACTTTTAAGAAAAAAATCTATTTTAAACTTTTATAACTTTCACAATTGTTTTTGCATCTATACACAGTGTATACAATAAAAATTTTAAGAAATGAGTGTTACCTGAGCTTTGCCCAGCCCAAAAGCAAACACTCCAATTTTCCCATTAACTGGAGTGTAATTTCAACTCTAAACCTTGGAGCAAAAACACAAACTTAACAGTTGCGATAACGCACTAAAATTTTTACTTTTTTAAAATAAATAACACTATATCTACACATCAACAGGCTCCTGTTTGGAATGACCACAAACTTTACTGATATTAACAAAGGCTTTTTCTGCTGAAGAGACTGCTACTTCTAAGACTAATCTAAGTGAGCTTTCAGTCATGACTGTTCTATTAGACCAACTTACCAATTCAATCAGAATTTATGACATTTGAAATGGTGAATTGGCACAGAAAAATAAAAGTACTTATTTTTCACCAATGTCAACATGTAGCCACTGTAATAACACACATCTCTGTCATTTCATTAATTAATATTGTTAAGAAGATGTCACAGTATTGAAGCAACTGAAATGAAGTAAGTGAAAATGCAAGTTAATTACATGGGTTTGCATATATGCTGTTTTATTTAAAATGGAGAATGGTTCAAAGATTTATATTTAATATGTTGTTGTATTACAGAAAAATACCTCTTTGTGTAAACATTATCTTGTCTGTTAGTGTATGTAGTGTGTGAATTGTAGAGACATGCATATTAAAAACCCTTACAGCATTTGACATCATTGTACATTTTGCGCTGCAGGACTGCCGCAGAAGCGATGGTCATGAATCCTCCAGAGCCCACCAAAGAGAAAGAGAAACAAGGCTTCTTCAGATCTATTAAAAAGAAAAAGAAGAAGACACAAATAGTAAGATCTCATTCTCTCATTTTCTCCTGTTTCCAGCTCTGGTTCACTGGGTTGTTCCGTTTGTCTGTTAAATGATTTTAAGTGAGTGGTTAAAGCTGATCCATAGGTTTTCACAAACCTGGGAATTTGGAAATATTTACCTTAGACATCAGTGTGTACTTTTTGTGTGCTGACTTTGTGCATTTAAGTTCATATAAGACAACTTTTTACATTAATTGTGACTTACTTTTCTTGTCTTTCCTGAAATCTGAGTAACTGTCAGAGGTTGGAATGAGCAGCAAACTGTTGTATTCACTTTATGAAACAGTATCGTTTCATTATCATATATTGTATTTAAGGTGAAGTGAGCATGTAAGGATCTTTATTCACAGCATCAGAACACTCATACAATCACATAAAACATCAGAATGTTAATAGACACAAAAACCTTTTCCCACACACAGTAATATTAACAGAGTATGAGTGCATGTTTGTAGTTAGAGCATTTAAGACAACCGACAGGACTGGGATCTCATACGTCAACAAACAGAAAGTACACCCTCTTTGAATTCTTTGGTTTTACATATAAGGGTAGAATAAAAAATCATGTGATCCTTACCAGATTATAAAATTAGAAATAGCTAACCTCAAGTGTAAAACAGCAAATATCAGATTTCACAAACAGGAAGCTCAAATGGAGAAGCAGTGCTGTGAAAACCAAAGCTGTGCCAAGTTCTTTTTTGAGAGAAGGGTCTTTCTCCTGCCAACCCTTCAAAATAACAACAAGACCAAACAATCATGGCTTGTTCAGACTTTCTCTAATTGTACTGTCATGAACGTCATCGTTTAACCTGCTACATGAGGCCTGCAGAGTGTCAGATGTAGCTTTTGAGGGTTTTTTTTTTTTTTTTTTTTAAGTTTTTCTGAACATTGCATGGTCTGACCTTGGGGTGAATATGCTGAGACATCGACTCCAGGGAAGATTAACTACTGCCTTGAATGATTCCTCTTCTTACAGTCAAATGATGGCCACCAAATTGTTTGCAAATGGTCTTACAACCCATGTCGATGGGCAGCAACAATTACTTCTTTAAACTCATCGCTGCTGGGCTTCCTTTTTGATATTGTGTTACAGTTACACACACCTGAATAATCCTGACCTGAAAACTGCCAAAACGTGCTTTTATAGAGGTCATTAAACTAACTAATAATCATTAAATCAATAAACAGCATTTGCTTCCACTTATGCTCTTAATATGTGATTGTATGAGTGTTCTGATGCTGTGAATAAAGATCCTTACATGCTCACTTCACCTTAAATACAATATATGATAATGAAACGATACTGTTTCATAAAGTGAATACAACAGTTTGCTGCTCATTCCAACCTCTGACAGGCAAAAACAATTGAATAAGTAAGTGGAGGTCACTAAGACCCCAACCGGTTGCATAACATTTTGCCCCTCCAGCTCACTGATACCCTGCCTACCCAGGGATTAATTTGGAGTCTTAACTTTCAATTTTTTTGAAAACTTTTCAAAAAAGTAAAATTGTAAAAAAATGCAAAATTTGAGAGACAGGCAAATGTATTAATAAAATCCCCAAATTTGGAATTCAGCCATCAAATCTCCTAGTGGTAAAGAGCATGTGTGTCCAATTTGGAAAAAAAAAAGGGTGAATAGTGTCTGAAAAACAGATAAATGATTGGATAAAAATTGTGAGTAATATAAATAATGACAGTGCAACCTGTTGTATGTGGTTTACACTTGAGGTTAGATTTAAATAACTTGTTAAGGACCAGGTGATTTTTTCAATAATAGTTTCAATAATAGGTCCTGTTAAAACTAACAGAGTTAAAAATGTTAAAAATACTAATAAAGAAACACTTAAAAAAAATACACACACATACACATGTATATTATGAACAAGCAGTATTTCTACCCTCTTCCATTTTTTTCTGTTTTATGTACACAAGGATCTTTTTTTTTCTTATTTCATGTTCTAAGGTGGTATTTGCCCAAATGGTTGACTATTAGGTGCAGCAAGTGTGTTTCTATTTCTGAGATTTGTGTTCAGAGTTGTGGATGTGCATCTTCTACTTCACAGACGGACATGGAGGACACGAGGAACCCGAGCATCAAGAAAAGCCTTTTTCCCCTCTTTAGCTCTAAGAATAGCTTAAAGCACAACTCAGCTGTCAAAGTCCTACCTGTAGTGGCCTCGCCTATGGTACAACACCAGCCTACCGCGCCCTACCCTGCCTCACCAGTAATCTAACCTCAACACTACAGCTGCATGTCAACTCACACTGCACTCTCCACAACTACCTGGTTTGAAATCCTTTTAAGCGCTGGATGATGGATTGACTGAGCTTTAAATATTCCACATTGAAAGGATTTCAAAATGTTTGAGTCTGATGTTGCACGCTCTATGTGCATCCATATTGCATTGCTGAAACGTATGTCTGACGGAATCACATCGCTTTGACAGACACTGATTTCATGCTGCAGTGTGAGCTGTTTGTGCAGCAAACACTTCTGCATGTCACCCTAAAACATCCATCATATCATATTAGAGTCATGAACATCAGCAGCATACACTACAGCACCACACTGCCCCTAACATACATTTATGCACTGAGAACTGAGCTATTCAATGAAACAATTAGTCATTCATGGCAGAAATGTCAACCATTCCCTGCTTCACCTTCCTCAAAAGTGACAATTAGCGGCTTTTATTAGCTTTTATAACATTTTCAACTGAAGCTCTTTTCAGATACAACACACATCCAGTATTGTGGTGGGAGTTACTAGTCCCAACTCTCTTATGTTTGCAAGATTTATTGTTTTAGTAACAAAATAAACCAGCCATGAAAGTCACTTATTTGTGACTCATCAGTATCGTTTAGAGATAGAATGCATCTCAGTACTACACTCACATGCAAATTTTACTTGAGTATTTCAATTTAATGCAAACTTAGACTTCAGTTCCACTACACCCCAGAGGCAAATATTGTACTTTTTCCTCTAGTACATTTATTTGACAACTTTTGATACTATCTATGATTTTAGTGAATATCTAATAAAACAAGCCTTCAAAAGGCAACACATTAACTGTTTTAAATGAAACTACTGACTTCCCATCTTTTTGCCCTCTGATATTTTATAAAAAGCAGTTTGTTGTCTGGGTCACATTATAGATGTCTTGAGCTGTTGACAGGTCCCCTCTAAACCAATATCACTGTCAGGAAAAAAAACCTGAAAATAGATTCATGTATCACAACATTGTCTGTCTTCTCTCCTCTGCATTAATCAGATTTATGTCATGCCACTTTAAATGAGCTGCAGTAAAGTTGTCCAGACAACAGTACATCCTGTTCATACACTAATGCTTTAAAAATTGAATGATCTGTCATTTCTTTTACTGGAAATATTTTAACTTCTAATACTTACATACTTTAACTTAATACAGGACTCTCAGTACTTTAACTACATTATGCTGATTTGGCATTTTTGTGGACTTTAATAATGATGCATTGGTACTTTTTAGGTAAAGCTTAAACTATTTCATCAACCACTGAACATTTAGAGAGTTTGTCCTTTTTTCTGTGTAAAGTTATCAATGATGTCCATCACCATCCAGTCGTATTTTGTCTGTTGCTGCCAGAGAAATGCATGAAGACCCCATCAGGACATGTGACGTGACCGATAAGTCTTTAAATGAAGCAAATGTGAAGGGTGGCTAATGATAGATTTGTGTTTTGTTTGTTTAATGATAGGTTCCTGGTAACGGCCAAGAGCATCTGTCTCTCCAGAGGAGCTCCAAGTCGTCCTCTCACCACGGCAGCCGTCGGAAAAACCGGGAGCGATCCCGAGACAGAGACCGGGAGCGGGAACAGAGCCGGGACAGGGACCGAGACCGAGAGAGAGAACGAGAACGAGAGAGGGAACGAGAGAGGGAGAGGGAGAGAGAACGGGAGAGAGAGAGGGAGAGAGGGAGGGAGAGGGAGAGAGTCAATGAGTGGCCTCCCGAAAAACCGGTGGACTCACACTCTCAGGTACAAACACACTTATATATGATGATATCTGCATGTGATTCAGCCAGAAATACTGAACATGTTCACCAAAATGACCAAAACATGAGGAGATATTTGTTAAAGACCATATGTTGTATCCATTTATGCCCTGACTGTGTATGTTTCAGTAAATTTCAGCTCAAAACAGCTGATAAGATAAGATAAGATAAGATAAGATAAGATAAGATAAGATAAGATAAGATAAGATAAGATAAGATATAAGATAAGAAAAGACTTTATTTATCCCACTTTTTGGAAATTTCACAAACAGCAGGAACATACAACAAGCAAGAGCAGAGAAAAAGACAGGTAGAAAAAAACAGAAATGAGTGAAAAATAAAAATATAAAGAGAAAAATAAGAATGGATCATAGATCATTCACTCTACCATCTCTGAATATATGGTTTTCAGTCCTGTTCCAAACACTTTAACTGCAAATGAGTTGCTGCTACCCAGACTTTTTCCTATGGGTGCCATGGATACCATCATGTAGACCCCCAGCTAAGGTACAGCTGGTTCAGGTCGGTCCAGTGGTCCTGGCATGGGTCAGTGACGTTACAAATCCACAGTAAACCCAACAGCTGGTTTTAAGCTAAGTTATCTGCAGAAAACTCTACACACCTGGAGAGGGTGACAGGTGCATTGGAGAAGGTTAGGTCTGAAATTACAAAATAAACTGCCGTATTCTGTCGCCAGAGTTCAGTGCAACATTTCAGTCTTCCTGACCTTCAACAGGCAAGTAGGCATCTTAAAAAACTTACAGTGTGTACTATATCTGTGAGCAGCTCTTCATCCAATAAGAGGGCAGAATGATATTGGAGCTTATCATTTATGAGTATTAAAGAAGGTAAATAAGAAAATGTTATAGCTATCTAATTGGATTAAATGACTGAAAATTGTAGAATACTAATAATGAACAATAAAAAAGCAGTTAATGTGTGTGTAAATAAGGAAACCAGGGTAAAGAAAATACCAGAATTAGAAAATTCACACCCTCTTTCTGCAGCTTTCTTGTCTCCATTCTGTCCAGTATCACCCCCCCACACACACACACACACACACACACGCACACACACACACACACACACACACACACCACCACCACCACCACCAC
>JAPQRP010000019.1:30065888-30076852 GCA_037367295.1 Apogon hyalosoma | reverse complement strand
GTTTGAACATTTGACAGATAAACAGTACCACAGTGCTTCAGTTTCAGCTTCACAGTTTGTCATGTCTTTTATGGATTCTGATTGTCTCTATCAACTCACCATACATCTTTTATTAGTAAGTTTTTATTTGTATTTTTATCAATTACTAGAAATTTCAGGTGATCCCATTTGAATTCCAGGCCACCTCATGTGGCGTCCCGACTCCAAGGTTGAAAAACACTGCCTTAAAAGGTACCTGTAGTGAATTTTCATTTCTAGCTATTTCTGAAGATCGCGTATAATACTAGCGGTTCCATCAGGTAACTTACATTACAGCCCGTTGTCAAGTACGTGCCAGTACTAAGTCACTGCTCCTTCAGTCAGGCACGGTCAGAAACATGTTGCCTCCTTCACTGGTGCTTCCAGTGACACAGACTCATTGTATTGTCCGATTAACTGAGCTGCGATGGACTGGTCACTGACCCCGTCCAGCAGACACCAGTCTAATAGGTAACCAATGGCACCCATTTCCTCAAAATTGCAAGCCGTAGTTTGCTTCTTGAACACGTGCTTTCCACTCAGTCTCACTCACTGACTGCTACGTGTTTACTCACACTCACTTGGAAGCAACGATGGTATGTCACTTCTGGCCACCAATGTCTGCTCCCCATAGGTTCTGCCCCCGCACATAATTCACATTATAAAAAGGTCCACTGTGGTGCTTTTATGGTGATTTTTTTTTTTTACTGAATTTGTGGTTTTCTTGCTTATAAGTAATACACAAAGCACAATTAATGTCGTTAGCATGACCAGTACAGGTACACTTTAATACGCTAACCAGTCAGTCTAAATGACCCATAGGTATGAATATATTCATATGTATGTCGCACTGTGATGAGCTGGTGACACATCCAGGCTGCACCGTTGGTAGTTGGGATAGGCTCGAATATCCCAGAGACCCTACACAGGATGAAATGTTTCAGAAAATGAATGAATGAATAAATGAATGGTAAAGTTACTTTTGAGTGCTCAGATGGTCGAGTAGGAAGACTAGTTAGGTAGAAAGAAATGTAGAAGTCAAAGTCCTGTCTAATAGGTTACAGATTACTGGTTAAATATAACTAAGGAAAAGTACTATTTTAATTGTTCCACTAATTATTCATCCAACAGTACTGAAATAGTATTATTATTTAAAGAATAATTGAAATAAATCACTAATTGTTTAAATGTGAATATAGTATGTTTATGCGTTGTATTTGGTCGTGAGATCTTGATCCAAAGGAGATCCTGATTAAATAAAGAATAAAGAAATAAATGACTTCAGTACATAAGGATAATATACAGGGAGATGGTCATTGTTACTAAATTAAATCCAACATAAGGAAACAACTCATTTGACAAAAATATAGTGTTGATCTAAAATAATTTAATTGATTTAAAAATGATTTCATTGTTAGGTTCTACAGTCTGTATGGTGCATAGCACAGGAATGGTCTGTGATGCAGAAATAATAGAGAGAATGGTGTAAATTCAGCAAAACTGTATAATAGATTCAGATGTAAGCCCTTTATAAGCACAGTGTCTTTGAGTAGTACGTTAATTTAATTAAACAGTTGAATTTAAATTACATTTGACGCGTCACTGTATTGTACTGAAACTACTCTTGCACAGTCAGTGGTTATTGTAATTACTTTAATCACTTCCATTATTGTTCCATTATACTTAGTCGTCATGTCTTTAATTTGATATTTCTGCTTTTCGTATTCATGTATTTTTGTTCTTCCTCCAGAGCCAACCACTGAAGTCACTTCGCAGGCTCCTCCACCTCTCCCCTTCCTCCTCTAACCAAGGGCAGCCTCCTCCTCCTCCTCCTCCAGACCTGCGCTTCCAAGCTCCCCTCCCCAACCCCCCTCAGCCCTCCTCCAAACCAGGCTACCCAGAGGGACGGGGGCACACTGAGGGCAGGGGGCACACCGGGGTGAGCAGCTCCTCCCAGGCTAAAAGCCGTAAGGCCAGCTACCCACTCCCAGGACAGATAGAGTCCAGCTGGCATGTGTCTGCTTTACAGCGAGCTGAGGGCGCCCAGTTCACCGCTGAACAGCTGGGCATCAAACCGGGCCAGAACGGACCCACCTTTACCCGCGCCTCCCGCCCCAGGATGCCAAACCTCAATGACCTAAAGGAGACCGCGCTGTAAAACCCCAAACCATACCACCTCTGATATGGCTCCATCCTCTGCCACATGCAGATAAGTGGTACTGTAATACACGTTTACATGAAAGCCTACTTCACTGGAGTTACTCATTCAGAAACACAGTCATCTGTTGATGCTCACGTCTCTGAAAACTACAGCTCTGAAGACCAGACGTCGATACAAACACCAGTAAACAAGTGTCTTTTAGAGAATCAAAGACAGTAGAGGGCCTGCTCCCTCCTGGGATGCCAGTACTATATTAGTTGTATGTTATTCTCTCTCTACTTACAAGGTGTAAACATCAGAATAAGCTGATCTTTCCTTCAATGGAGACACTGCCCATGTGGCCTCTTTGCTGCCATCTTCTGCTCACAGGACTGTACTGCAACACATCAGACTGCCGCTGTCACACCGGCTGCCAATAAACTCAAATGTTTTTCAAGCTCTGATATTTGATAAGAACAAAAAAAAAGATTTATATTAACATTATTTATTGAATATTTATTTGTTTTCAATTCAAGGATATAAGCTATAAATGACACAGTATGTAGGCTATATGGGAATATATTATGGAAATATAGAATTAAATGTGTAATTGCAAGAGCTTTAGTTTCGAGACACAGAGAAATGCATAGATAGATATTTATGTGTTGATAATACAATATGTCACAAGGAATATTTAATGGTGAATGTCTTTTGGTTCAATTTGATGTTATTAACAAATTGTCACTTTATATCGAATTATTTTATCCTTTTTTCAGTTTGTCTCATGAAGATACAAAGAAATAGAAAAAACACTCATAACCCAAAGTGGAAAGACCTCATTCTGCTGACGTTATGTTTGCTCATCATTGTTGTAATATCAGTTTTAGGCGATTTGTCGACGGGGTTTGGTAGCAGAACAGCCAGAGTGAGGCTGTTTGCCTCTGTGATTTTACTGTCTGTTCACTCTACATCCACTATTAGCGTCACCTTTTTTGTTTTTTCAGTGAACCCCACTTGCAGGCTTTTTTTTTTTTCAGTGAAACTTTTTCAGCTCCATGCTGCCATCACATCCACAGCCTTAACAGCACATGAAGGGCACCGCAAAGCCCTGCGGCAAGTTTTTCATAACCTCGTAAACCAATGTTTGTTAAAGACAGTAAGAGAGTACTCTGCAAAAAAAAAAAAAAACATACCTCACCCACAACCTTTAAGATCTTAAAGGATGAGTCTGGTGTTGTTTTAGATTTTTCTTACTGTCAGTAAATCCTGTAAAAAGACCAAAAGGAACAATGGATTTATTAAATGACCAAGTATTTCCATGATATCCCAACACAGGCGGGACTTTTCTCTTATGTCATAGCCCTCAACTGTTACAAATGTACCAGAAAAATATTAAACAGCTTGAAAAAATAATACATTAATATGCCATAACATTACACAATGTTCTTTTACCAAGAACTAAAGCATGAATTCCACCACTGGAAATAGTCCCAGTGAATACGGGATCTGAGTGAAACTTTGACATCAGATATAAGACCTTTTTTAACCATTCTCTAAGTTATTATGTTTTAAGTGATGGATTAACACTTTACTTCCCACATCATAAATCTGTAGATCATGAGAGGAAGGGAATTTGTGCATAAGAGAGTATTCTTTACCATTTTAACTTTGTATTATGTTAACAGAGAAACAGACTCTTTTGAAGACATAATGCATTTGATAAATTACTACTTTTTTTATGGAATGGAAATATATAAACATCTTAATACGAGCTAAGTACATTTAGGTAAATATAACACTATCATACTGTACTCTCATCAGCAAAACCAAAACATTTTAAGCACAATCATTACACAGATACAAACACTCAAAATTAAAAATGTGATTCATGCTGAAATCAATTTGGAGACCCAAAGAAAACCATCTGCAACCCAACTGCAGGTCCCGACCCAGTGTTTGGGAGTTGAAGGATAAATGCATACTAACATTTGGTCTTTTTTTTTGTTTGTTGACATTAAGATAAATCTGAAAACTAACTGCTGATTTATTCTTTAACCCGTGTGTTTACATTTTACATGCCTGTGTTAACAATGATTTTGTAAATGTTTTTTGTAAATCTGGCTTCTGTATTTGCATTACAACTTTTCTTTTACATTTCAGTAGAACAAAGAGTCATAATCAGGGATGGTCTTACTTACCTTCATAAAAGCATTTACTTGTTGTCTGCTGTCCTGTGGATGATGAAGTGTATAGAAGACATACTGTGTTGTGGCCTACAGGTGAAATATATAACGTATTACTCCTGCATTTACTTTCATTGTATTCTCCTGTCTTCTTTTTCTGTGGTTTGAAACCAACAGAAAAAACATACTTGGCTTTTTCATCACAGACATAGGATGTGAATGAAATAATAGTGTCATAATAATAATAATAATAATAATAATAATAATACCATTCAGAGAGATGTGGGCTAATGCAGATTGAACCAGCAAATCAGTAGCTAGGTACAGATAATTGCAGCTAAATATAGCACACAGAAGGATTTCCACCTGAACTTGGTGATTAAAGTGGCCACATATAATATTCAGATGTTGTTCTGCAATACATTTTTGATTTTCAGTGTGTCCTTGAGCATCGACCCAGGTCAGGTAGAACTGCTCCACGTTGTGTGTTATGGTAAATCCTGGATGTGTGTGATTGTAAATGACACTGAGTTGTTTGAAACTGAACAGAGTGATAACAAAGCTTGCCTTGACAGTGACCAGAAGCCTTACTCACTGACGGAAACGAAGGCTTCGACCCCCAACAGGTCACACACAAAATGAGAAGGGAGGAAAAATTTTTGTTCAGAAATATGAATGTGTTTCCTAAGGCATCAGTTCTGTTCTTTTTCTTTTTTTTTCATTAAACTGTTTCCCACTTCTTACAGGGTGTAAATAGAAATAATAGAGTGTATCTATACAGACCATTCTACTTTAAAATGATAGGGTCTCATAATAAAAGCCAACTGTACATTTTTGAAGGACTCAGCTGTTTGTTTTATAACAAATGAAGCCATAACAGGTCTCTCCAGTACACTTATTACTTTAATGAAGGAGATGGCTGAACGATACATTAAAGAATAAATTTCCAGAGTAAAAAAAAAAAACAACTTAGACATGCATTCCTAAAGCACCACAGGAAATTAAACTGAAACATTTCACCACAATATGATAATAATAATAATAAACAGTCATCTGTGAATCGTCTGCCACTTTATATTTTAATAGCACTGATTTCTGATGGTTTATAAAAAGCCTGAGGTGATGAGAAAACAGGAAGTGAAAGCTCCAGTTTATTTAAGGAAATAGAGGGAGCGGGACTAGCTGCAAATATCAGAGTGTTTTACAGACCTGTCACAGATTTTTTTTTTTTTGGAGGAGCTTGTTTTAGTCTGTGGTGCAACCTCCATAGCAACGCTGCCTCTTCGCTCCATGCCAAATTAATGCTTTGAATTTATGCCATTTCATTTCCAGTGGAACATCTATTCATGCTAGTCTATTAGTGAGTACATCAAACAAACCAATATCCATGAAACCACAGGTTAAATTGTTTAAAAGAGGTATTAAACACAACATTTTTGCTTTAAAGGAGCTATATGTAGTATTTGTACTTTAGGATGATCAAAGATGACCTGAGAATATAATTAGAATTTTTTTTTTTTTTGGGGGGGGGGTTCTGAAGTTATGTCATATATGTCAGTGTATTGCAACACAGAGATATGAACTGAATTTATTCACAGCCATGAACCAACATGTCACTGTGAATAAATGTGAGTCACTGTACTGGACTCCCATGGCGATAAAAACTAACACCAAGGCCGAGTGGTAGATTACAGTATGTTAGAAACACGTTTCAGAGTCAAAGAAAATGACAAAGTGAAAAAACTTTAACCTCTGGACATTTAAATGACAATTAAATGAGTTATAAAATGATTATGCCATGTTATTATCTTTACTGAGTTTACCATTTCTGGATTCACTTCTAAACTGTGACAGTTCTGAAGTGTTTGGATGATTCTGAACAGATCTTTAGTGCAGTTATTGACAACATAAACCATATAGAAAACAGGTGATTTGTGGTTTTACTGTTTTTTGTCTAAAAGCAGAGCTAACAGAGCTGTGATGTAAACTATCAGCTGATGCAGCACATGAAGATTATAAGACATAGTATGTTATTTTGTCTGAGTTTTAGTTTGAAGAAGAAAACTTGATGATACCATAATACAGGTGTATATAAATAATGAGCTTTCTCCTTTATTCATTGAGTGATACAGAGACGTGCTGGTTTTCGTTGCTGGGAGTGTGTTTTGGTATGTGACTGCCCCTTGCTGTATAGTTTCAAATGACAATACTACATATAACGCCTTTGAGTCATGCCTGTTTACATGAGCCACATGACCACACACACTAATGATGAGGTTCAGGTATGGTTTCAGGAAAAAGGCCTCAGGGACAGCAGGAGGAGACGTTCACATGCATTTGTTCATGCAGAGCAGCAGCTCCAGGCGCAGTGCGATGCGCGTGTGCCAACCAAGGGGTAGGATGCGGATGTAACGGGCCACGATGGGGGGCCGCAGGAGGTTCTGGACAGACGAGGTCCGATCAGAGTTTCCATAAAACACCTGAGGAGAGAAAGGAGTTAAGTATAGGTTTTAGAGTGGTTAAACAGTTTAGTCAACAGATGATTTAACCTGCAAGTTTAATAACGATGACAATTTAGGCCTGAAAAAGACAATTATGTTCAAAGCTACAGTAACTTTAAATTAGTCTTTGAAATAACTGTCATTATATATACGAAACACCAGAAAATACTGTAAAATGTGCATGTGCGATGATTTTCCAAAGAGACTTAAAGCCCTTGTTTGTACTGCAAGCTTAATGTTTCGATCAGATTTACTGCTCAGATCTGGTTGTTTTCTTCTGTTCATATTTTTATTTTTACCCTGCCCCCCTGAAGGGGAGGCAAGGGGTATTGTTTTTGGTTCGGTTTGTTTGTTAACATTTTAGCTGCAAAACTATTAGTTGAATTAATACCAGCGTGGGTTTATAGATTGTCAGTGACCCAGAATAGATGTCATTACATTTTGGGAAAAGTAGGTCAAAGTAAAAAAAATTTAAGATTTAAAAAAAAAAATCTTCTCATTTACTTATAATGGGTGGAATACGTGGGGCGGGGTTTGTTGTGCCTGGCACCACTTGTTTATTTCAGATTCCAGTGTGAACGGGTCCGGAACTGGGTCACATGCACTCTGTGTTGTTAGAAATATTGTCTTTCATTCAATAAAAATACTAGTGCACACAGTGAAAATAAACAAAGCTAAACAAATAAACAAAGCTAAACATGTCCTGAATTATAAGTCACTCTATATATTGTATTGTTGTCTTGTCCTACCATACTTAACCTACTGTATAGAATTATGGGGCAATAACTACAAAACTTCTCTACACCCTCTCTTCATATTACAAAAGTGTGCAGAGTCTTACATAAAGTTGGGTATTTGGATCATACTCATTTATTATTCCTGCAGTCAAAACTATTAAAACTCTATAATTTGGTATAATTTTTTTATACAGCTCAACTTCTATTTAAATACCAAAAAAAATCGACTACAAGCCAACATACAAAACCTATTTATTTGTAGAGAGGGGGGCTATAACCTGAGGGGATGTGGGAATTTCAAAGTCCAGGCAGTAAGGCCAACCAGGAAAAGTTTGTGTGTATCTGTGTGTGGGGTCAAGCTTTGGAATGGGTTGAGGGTAGACTTCAGGCGGTGTCCAAACATTCAAAAATTCAAACAAATTTACAAAGAAATGGTTTTGTTACAATATCTGGCTGAAGGAAGGGTGTGATGATTATTTGAATTATCAGGCTGTTATGTTGTATGGTGTGTGCATATACATGGGGGTGCAGACATGGGTTGGTGTACAGATGTAGATATAAATTGGTGTGTATGTATATGTATGTGACTGTATGTGTATGGGTGTACAGGTTTGTAGGGGGGTGTTTATGAATAATCACAAGCTAATGCTGTATATTATGTGATTAGGCACTAACAGTCTGAGGACTGGAATCGGGGGGAGGACTGGATAAGCAGTGGCTTCTTCCTACTCCCTTTCAGGCACAACAGTTGTTTCCTTTTTTATTGTTCCTTTTTCTATTATTCTATTTTTTATTTATTTTTTTCCCCCTTATGTTTTGTATTATGTTTGTGTCTGAAATAAACTAAAAAAAAATACTCTCCACGGAAACGTCATGCATTCATACAAGCATTTTCAAGTAGTCACTGTGCAGTCAAATGGTTAGTGTCAGTATTTTATAAATACATAGTGTATTTTTGGATCCATATCACTGCTGCATTAATATGCATATTACATTTTACTGCTATACATGTCATTTTTACTGCTTAACAGTATTTGAGTGACTCTGTCTTGTACTGACTTGTGATGGATCTTTATTGTTACATAAATGTCCTATGAATTCTGATCGGGCTGTTCTGACTGAGATCACACTAAAAAACATCAAATCAGTAACTGATTCAGGACCACATGTGGATCAGAACTGAAAAGACTCCAATTTGTGAGTCACGTTTGAGTAATTTCAAATTTAGGCCACGTCTGCCTGCAGTGTGAACATGCCTGAGGAGTCTTGAAAGTGACTTAAAAGTTCTGCTTTTACTCGACAAACAACCTGAATCCAAAATTATGTTACATTTGTAAATTAAATTTGTAAAAATAGGGAGAAATTAAGTTAAAAGATAGGTTTTTTGTCAAACTTGTGGAGTGCAAAATTATCATCAACCACAAAAATCATTATATATAACAGCAACAATAAAACACACTAGCCTCATACTGAAAATGTAGAGATTAAATTAGACTTTTTTGTGACCTTCAGGCCATTCAGTGACATTTTTACATGAACCCTCTTGTATGTTTTAATGAAGTAAGCTGTAACTCAACAAACCCTGTTGTTTCCAGTTTGATCTTTGTAATAGATCCAGTTCAGCTTCTCGTCGGTGCGGTACTGGACACTGTACTTGGTGACCCACTCGTCAGCATCGCAGCGACCCTGGGTGAGGATCCCAGACACCACTTTAACCTCCCTCAGGTCAATCTGCAGCCACTGGCTATTGTCTTGAAACTTAGACAACCAGGCACACCTGAAAGAGAAACATACGTACTGGATGGAAATAAAGCACACAATGAAGGTGGTTCTATGGAAGATCAGATAGAAAAAACTTAAGATTTGATAGAATAAACAGAAGTATCTGTAAGCGTGTGATACCTGATCAATAACAAGTGGTGCCAGGCACGACAAACCCCGCCCCTCAAATGTATTGTAGCTTATTTTGGCATCGATCCAGCTGATGTCATCATGTCTATGTGTGTGCTGATGTCAACATAGACATTGACAGCATAGACAAATTTCAGCCATTATAAGTAAATAGTTAAAAAAAGATTTTAAAAATTCATAAAAAATTTGAACCTTGACCTACTTTTCCCAAAATGTAATCACATCTATCCTGAGTAACTGGCAATCTATAAACCCAATTTAGTATAAACTCAACCAATAGTTTGGCTGCTAAAGTATTAACAAAGAAACAAACAAATCAAACTGCCATAGGCAGTGCATTTGCCAGAGGCCTTTCAAAGAGAACGTTGGCCTATATTTTCACACTTTATAATCTGATACTAGTCATTTTTGTCTATCTGCAAAGTAGAGGAAGTTACACTCAAAAATTGGGTACTTTGAAAATCATGACCTTGAGTTTGACCTTTCAAAGTCACTGAAGGTCAACAAAATTGTTACTAAATGAAAGATCATATCTGACTTCCTATAAGTCGATAATACAATGTTAGTTATCTTAGTTTTCAAGATAGAAGCAGTTTTGTGAATATGCAAATTAGACGCTTGAGCCCTGGTCACTTTAGATGCCAATAACTGAAAGAAGACATACGTTACCATAGCAACTGGAAGCCACGCAACCTAGAGTTGCAAAATTTGGCATATGAAAAGGGACTGGCACAGAGATGTTGCATGTTAAATTTTGGTATGATTGGATGAATATTGGCGATATTACAGCCATTTGAAATTTCAGAAAACTGAGTTTACTGATTCCCCTGATATTTACCCGGGGGCGCTAATGAGGACGTGATCCTTATAACAACATGATGCATACCATCGGATGTGGAATGTAAAAATGCACAATTTGGCTTTGGTTTCAAGTCGATACGATGAGTTTGATGGAAGTTATAGCGAAATGTCCATTTTTGAACTCTGACCTCTAGCTCAGCTGTACTTCGGCCTACTATTGGCAAAACCTAATCAGGTCGACTACAGAATATGGACAATCATTTGGTCATGGTTTGATATCAATAATGCTTGAAATGTGACCACTAGAGTGCATACAGACAAGCAGACAGACATATGAACTGACCAATATGTTTGCGGCAAATAACAAAGAAACAAACCCAACCAAAAACAGTACCCCTTGCCTCTCCCTTGGGGGGCGGGGTAATAACCAGTATGGGAAATATTATGAAAAACTGAATACTGAGCTTCAGTACCTGCATAACCCAGCCTTACACAACATACATTTACTAGGTGATGTGTTGTTTTTTTTTTTAAATAATATCCTCCTGAGACCCAGGAAAGTAAAAAATTTTGGCTTTATGTTAGAAAATTGCCTTGACTGGAAACAGCATGATGCAACAGAATTTTCAGCTATTCTATTTATTTATATCGATTTCTCTATCTATCTATCTAT
>JAPQRP010000019.1:30048771-30065788 GCA_037367295.1 Apogon hyalosoma | reverse complement strand
AGATGTATAGATGTATAGATAGATAGATATTACTAAATATTGAGAAATATTCACATTGCCATACACACGAGGTGCTTTTTATACTTAATATTGTTTGTCAATATTACACATGTTTTAAATAAAACTATTTCTGAATCATGTTTTGTCTTGAGTTGACATGGACAGAATAAATAGGTTGAAGTCATGAAGTGTCCATAACTCTTAGAAACTATGAATGACTATGAATTTCTACAAAATGAATCAGTTGATTCAATAATTATGTCCAAAGCTGTATAAGGTATAAACAGTCAGATCCATGAGTATTTAGACAGTGACACAAATGACAGCCTCCTTCACTTGCATTGACACCTCTTTGGATCCTCGTATTGAGAATTCCACAGCTACCAAATGTAAATTCATCATTTAGACTCAACTCCAGAACTTTTATCAGCTTCATCTGGCACAGAATAACCAGGACACAGGACTCATCTGGACATGAAGTTGTCCGATTACTTTAGAGCCTCTGAAAATGGAGGCACTATGTTCAAAATGGTTAATGCAATATTTTAGTTAAACCTCTGCTGAAAGTCTACACTTCAGTCACATCTTGACTGTTTCATTTCACATCCACTCTATTGATGTATAGTTACACCTTACGTGTCTGCATCCAAATACTTATGGACCTGACGGTACATACTCTGCATGTATTTATTATCACATTACTTTTTCCCTGCTTCCTGGTCTGGACATACCCAAATCCCTGACTGTTGAGTCGGGCCTTGCTCGGGAGCCAGGAGGAGAACCAGCCGGTGTACTGGTCCTGGTTGGAGCAGGTAATCTGGTCTGGACTCACTGATCCAGCCTCAAAACCCAGAGGCTTGTGGTACGGACACTCTGCAAGGGATTCCAACATCAACACCCTCAGAGATGAAAACAAACACATCTGTCTGCAGTAACTGAGATGTTACACTGAAATGTGACCAAAGGATCATCACTGGGCCTCTCTGCTTTCTTACTCTGCTGTCTTCTCTGTGGGATCCATCCTCACGTCGCCCTGCTCCTAAAGCCCCAGTGTGACCCATATCTCATCCTAAAAGCCTGCAGTTTAATTCTCCACAGCAAGAGATCAATGATGTCCATTAGGGCGGCAGGCGGACAGATGGCGATGTTCTACACTCCACAGCTTTAGCTCTGAGTTTCTCATGTTTTCATCTGTCAATCTGCCCTCTCACTCCCATTAAAAAAATCATCAGAGAGAGTCTGTTGACTTAATGATATAACTATGAGCTGTGAATAGATGAATGACAGAGCTGTGTAAGCAAGGCTGGGAGTTTCATACAAAAAAAATATCATAAACATCTAGTATGGTGGAAGTAGCCTGCTGTGCTTTTGTTTACTACTGGCTTAATCCTATCTGACACAGGGTCACATCCTGTCTAATCCCAGAATTACAACGCATACAGCAGCAGCGCTTGTGTTAGTCAGAGGATAAGTGTTTACATAACAGTAATGCCAGTGACTCTGTAGCCATCGCTAACATCATAAACAGAATATATGTTCAATGAAATTAGGGTCATAGGGAAAAAAGGTAAGAAAGTCACCATGTTCATGTTGTTTTGTTACGGTGCAATAGGAAAGGTTTTTAACTGAACATCAAGTTCAGAGGTTTCTTTTTCTGTTGAACTTTATCCTCCAGTCACCAGGTGGTTTGTGGTTCAATGGACACACTTTGATTTGCGGAGGAAAACCTGATCTCTGTCCATCACATCTGCCTCCTTCACTCCTCAACTCTGATATCCTGATCCTCATTCCTCGAGCCCCCATGAGGCCCCGGTCCAATCAGCCTATTAGTTTGTCAGCAGAATCAACTAGTACAGCACTTACGTATCTGTGGATCAATGTACAATTAGGACATAAAAGAAATACATGTTTTTGAAATCATTAAAAAAAAAAAAAAAAAATTCTACAAACCAGATTGTCAAATATTTAAACTGACCTCCCTTTGAATTGTTTTGTTCAGACAATATGACATTTATTGCACTGGCCTTCTGGTGTTTTAAACCACATTTAATTCAACAGATGTGTAATGTTGTTTGGGCCATGGATCTCTGTATACCAGTGGTTCTCAAATTCGGTCCTTGTGGCCCGGTGTCCTACATGTTTTAGATATTTCCCTCTTCCAGCAGACCTGGTTCAGTTAATGATCAGCTCATCACCAAGCTCTGCAGAAGCCTGATAATGATGGAATGGCTTCCAGATGTGATGGAAGAGGGAAATATCTAAAACATGTTGAACACCGGGCCATGAGGACCGGATTTGAGAACCACTGCTGTAGACTGACTTTAGCCTCGAGGAGCCAGTTAGTTCTACATTTTTGTGTCTGTTTTTCACATATTGTATACATATTTCCATTGTTTTCTTGTTATTCAATGACTGATATATAAATGTACTTTATTTACACCCTTGCAAAAACACTCTTCAGACTTTTGTACTGTAGCTACTGTATTTTTCTGACACAAAGATAAGCAGCAAAGGCTGATTCCTTCATGAATAATCAACTGAGGAAACTGACAAAGGGTGAAGTCAGTGTGAAGTCACACTGATCTAAATATCAGCTGATTCCATATTGTCTTTGGTTATTTTGTTATTATATCTGTCACCTCCAAAAGAGGATTTCCTTTAGATTTCCAGGGCTAAATGTTTTTGTAGATTCTAACACAGAAAGCAGTGCAAAGTAAATTTGTGATGTTTGGTTACGTGAATATGAATCGGTGACTGGATTTGTCTTTGAGTCTAGATTTATTTGCTTCTTAATATGAACATCTTTAATCATGAACTGCTGCTGTTACTCAGATGAACCAGCCACCACATATATCCAGTGAGTTTTTATCCTTGTTTATATCCTTATGGTATAGCTACAGGCTGTACTTTCTATTCTTAACTGTGAAATATCTGGGTTGTGTCTCCTTAATGGAGGTATTAAACTTGGAAGTATAAATCCTGGTCTTTGCGCCATCTGCATCACCTCTTCTGAGAGCTGTCCACTGGAGCATGTCTTCCCTGTGGTGTCAAATCTGGAGTCATGCAGTCGTGCATGTGCTCGTGGGCACAGACATTTGCCTTCTCTACTGGTTTTCTTTCTTTCTCTCTCGCATATTGTAAACACTCAGAATCTCTATAACTCTGCCCTACATACAGGAGATCATTGTGGCAGGTTATTTAAGTGCGGTGCATGTTTTTGTAGGTTACCAAATAAACAGGTTTATATGCTTTTATCCTAAACTGAACATTTGTCCACTGAATTAAAAATCAGGTCATGGAGGAGCTTTAGATATATGTTGTAAAGTTCATCTGTTCAATAATATGACAGGTTAGGTTACAATTAATGTAAAATTATTATTTCCCTAAGTTTAAAGACTGATTTTTGTTCCCAAGTGAATGTTAAAGATTTTAAGGTATATTTGCAGTTACAAATATTTGTTACAAATGCAAATGTTTGGAAATTTGGAGCATTCACAGCAACTCAATTACACGCAGATAAAAATGACTCAAATATTGAAATACTGTGTTTTAGATGACAATGTAAAATCTAAACCTGTTCAACATCTAAATACTGGACTAAAATTAAGTAAAACAACAAAAACATGATCTAACATAATAAAACATTGTGATAATTATCATTTTTGTTTTACCATTCTGCCTTATACTTGAGGGAAAAAAAAACAGTCATGAAAGAAAATATCAATATTTTGTGTTTTGTATTCAAGAACTGAAATGTTTTGTGTATAGATGGATTTCTCTGTACAAGATACAGAACTGAAATGTTCATTTTCAAAAGAAATGTGGTTCTTACCTGGCATACAATCCACTCCACGCACCATAGGACCTGGAGACCCGATGGAGGAGAACTCAGTCGGGGATTCTCCTTCACAGTCACATTTGCAAGCTCTGCTGGTCCACGCCTCGGACACCCCCACCTCATGGAAGCAAGCACAAACAAGATGATAAGTACACACAATCCACAATAGTATCACTGGGAATAACACAAAAAAATCTAACCACTTATTTTAAAATAATACCAGTTGAAAAAAGTGGGATTAAATAATAATTTTCCGGGAAATGGAAAAAGCAGTGTCGCAGAAAAGAGGCTTAACATGCAAATATCTCATCACAACAGATTTTCATGGTTGTTTTTTCAGTGAAGCTGCTCTAAAAGGTGTTAAAACTGACTTTGAATCATAAAAATACTGTTGATGTCTTACCTCTTCAGCATAAATGGTGGTGACCGCTTTTGAAGGATTTAAACAGGCGGGAAACACAAGGAGAGAAAACTGTTAAGACACAGGTTTTGTGTGTAATATGTGCATCAATCAGTCAGTGGAACCACATTAAAATTAACTGAGATATACACTACATCAAATGTCATGGTGCAACACAAATAACTGGATGAAATCTGTCAGATGTGCAGTGAATGCTGTAACATTAGAGCATTAATATCACACCTTTAAAGGTTTTTTTCAACCAATCTGAGGATATGACTAAACCTGCTTTAGATGTTATAGGGTAAACAGAACAGAAGCGCTAAGAGCACAGTGTAAAGACTGAAATCATACCATTAGCTCCGAGAAGCAGGACCAGCAGGAAATGTTGCACTTTAAGAGCCATCTTCAACCAAACCAGCCTAGACGCACTGAGGACTAAGCAACCAACCCAGCAGTGATAGAGAGGCTGGATTAGAATAATCCACAGGACACTAATGGCCTTACCTAATGCCATCCTTATCTGACAAAGCCCCTCCTACAGCTGTTCATCTACCAACCATCAACGGCCACCATCACCACGCATCCCTTTGAACGTTGGTGGAAATCCCTGTAGGGTCAGGGTGGCATGTTAAAACAGTCTGCAGACATGACAAACCAGTAGACCAGAGTGGTGGTCCACGGTGGGGTATATGACAGATTTGGGTTGTGTGTATGAGCATCCGTGTGCGTGTATATATGTGGTAGAGGGGGGTGGACGTGGTTTCTCCAGGGCCTACAAGGCATGTGGTGAAAGAGACAATTACACAAAGGAGATAAATTATGAAAATAATACATGATATAAAGTCAGCGTTTAATTGAGTGATGGGAGAAAGGCAGCTACAATGGACGAGTCACCTCAGGACTGACCCTTACAGAAGATGCTTCATCCAGTTATTAGAGCGTATGACCTTAAAGTGTAAGAGTGTATGACCTTAGTCCAAACCATTGTATAAATACATCATGACTTCCCCAGATATCTACTTTTTATTTAACTCTTTCACTGTTGAAACAGTGTGTGACTGTTTTTACAGAAATTTTCTCTTTTTAAATTTCCTCATGTTACATTTTCAGACTATTTTTATTTTCCTTTTTTCTAGATAGTTTTTCAGTTTCAAATGTTCATTTTTTATATGTTTGAAAATGCTGAATATTAAAATTAGTTTTTTGCTGTCATTAATTTCATGAAGTTCATTTGTTTTGCCAGATTTTTGCCAGAGACACGTTTGGACAGAGAAAAACACTGATGCTCTAGTTACACTTTAAACACACTAACTGTGTTCTAATAATTATTTCCAACACTAATGAATTAGCACCGGTGTTTCTGCATGTTACTGTTACTGTTACTGGAGTTACTTCAGACCACTTTATGTTTAGTTTTTTTTGTTTTTTCAGATAAACCTGACACTCAGCATGTGATAAATGGGAGAGGAAAGACGAAAAGTAAAGTTCTGATACATAAATCTGTTTTCTATAAACTGTGATTTTTTAGTGATATGTTGAATGATTTGAGCATTTACTAACACTAATCTGTGTAATAAGTTTCAGAGGAAAGACCTCTACTTGGTGTCTCTGCTTGTTAACACCTCATAGACATCTGAAATGTGAGTCTGTAAAGGGACAAACTCTAAAACACAGGTGTCAAACATATGGCCTGTGGGCCAAAACTGGGCTGCCCAAGGTTCCGATCCGGCCTGGATCCAATCCAATCCCATCCAGATGAATTTGTGAAATGCAAAAATTGCACTGAAGATATTAACAATCCAGGGTGTCAAAGTCATTTTAGTTCTGGTTCCACATTCAGACCAATATGATCTCAGGTGTCTCATAATAACCTATAAATGACATCTCCAAATGTTTCTCTTTGTTTCACTGTAAAAAAGAAAAATTACATGAAAATATCTACAAGTACAAACCATCCTTTTACAAACAATGTGAATAACCTGAACAAATATGAACAACCTGAAATGTCATAAGAGAAGTAACTCCTATTTTATCAATATTCTGTCTGTCACTGAATATTTTGTGTATTTGTAGATCCACTGTGATGTGTAAGTGATAATACACATGTTTAGATAAACTGAGGCATAAAATTGTTAAAATTACAATTATTTTTCTTCAGACATTTCAGATTGTTCATGTTATTCAGATTTCTAAGGAAACTTTGTTTTCATAATGTAATTGTACTTTTTTCACTGTCATTGTTTTACTGGTCTTTACTGGACTTCAGATCATACTGGGCTGAATGAGGCCCCTGAACTAAACTGAGTTTGATGCCCCTACTCTAAAACAACTGGTTCATGCTCCTCTTGTGCTCAGGCTGAAGACCCCACACTGACACTTTCCAGGCCTCCCGGGTGAAAGTAATTGATCCTAATGACAGAAAGCTGTTTCCGATTTGTGTTCATTAAAACACACTTTTAGCCCCTCGGTGTGTTTGTCTTCTGCTCTTCATCCTGGTGTCTGCATGAAAAGTTTGCTGCAAAATCTCTCCATCTGTTGAAGGTGTTTTGATAAGTTGGATCCAGTAAAATGAAGACTTGTGGCCTAACAGTGTGCAGGACTCATCCAAAAACAAAGAGGATTCAAGCCCATTCCAGTCTGATGTACAAGGCTTATAAAGAGGTCAGAACAGAGGAAGGGGACATGTAGTGGCTGAAAATGGGTTGAAACAAAGTCTTTTTTTATGTATTGTGCAGATCATCTTGAAAAGTAGCTCATAACTTTGACTTCCCACACAGGTCTTTCCAGGTGGGATGAGGAACTCTGACTTCCTAAACAGCCGCCTCCCTTTTCCCAGCCCTGTCCTGCTCAGACTGGTGAGCGCCGAGGCTTCCCGACTATCAAAATCCAACAGACGGAAAGTCATCACCCAACAGGAGCTCAGTCATGCTGTCACACTTGTACGGAAGAGGATTTGTACAGGATCTGCTGCATGAAATGTTGCACTACTGCCAAGTCTTAATTTTTTATAAGCGCAATAATAAACTATTTTAATTAATCTGCTGCTTTTATGCACCAAAGTGAGGTGAGTGAGAAACATATTTACTGTAAATAATTTGCACCTGGAAGTAGAAGTGAGCTGATTGAATTCTAGCTGTACAAACTAAATACTGAGTGTTGCAGGTTCGTAGTCCGTGGTCTGTACTGTTTGTTTTTCAGTTTTCTCCATCTGTCTCTAATTTTGTTCTTGAAATGGTGATGAAGCCTTAAATTTTGTGCAGCATGATTCACCAGTTTATTGGCATTTGCTTGTTTAATACTCATGGAGTACTCTCAAATATCTTTAGTGTTTATCATGAGTTGTTACAGCCTGCTGTGAAAAATGCCCTAAACATATCTTGACTGGCATAAGCAAACTTAACTCTCTTAAGTTAATTAGCCTCTAAACATAATGTAATGTTGACTTGATATCATGAACTAAATTGCACCTTGAGTGGAATCTCAAGCTCAGTGGAAAAAGATTAAATTGTTGACCTCATTTAATTCCGGAATCAAAATCTTGAGCAACTTTTCTGGAAGTGTTGGTAAGTCGGTAAATGTAAATCATACTCCATCAGCATTTATCCAAATTGTCTCAGCGTAGGGCATCTTTACATGAGTCGGGTCACGAAAATGCAGAAGCCTGTATTTTTCGGCCCATGTAGTCCACAGCAGAACTTCTTTTAATACACATTTTGTTTCTGTATGAGTAAGTTAGTCTAAGGACAAACTGAGTGGACATAATGCAGTTAGAATATTTTTCCTCCTGGGGATTAAAGGTTTGTATCTTCAAGAAACTTAAAGTAGATTCTGATGAATTGGAATGTGAAATGACTATTGTCTGTAAAATGGGGTGACCCTTTGCAAGTACTTGGACTTTTTTTTTTTTTGGATCCTGTGATTTAGTTCTGATGGGTTTCTGTATATCTAGACCCATCTGCACATTTTAATACCATACACATCTGACACCATTATAGTTATCTGGTTGTTTAGCTGACAGTGCATTTGCAAAATGGTGTCATAAGCAAAGTTGTTTTGGTGAAATGTGCATGAGGAAGTGTGTCAAGGTACTGAAATGACAAAATCTGTACAAAATGAGTGCAGAAAATGACATGGCTTTATGCTGCAACTGAAAGTGTTGCTTTCTAATAGAGGTTGTTTTTTCACAGCAACAAGGATTACCATGAAGTGGAAGGAAAGGGAATGACAGTCCTGCCAGTATACAGATATGCATGGACCCATATTCAGATTATTTCCAGTGACAGTGTTCATATTTCCATAGTTAAAACACTCGTATGTTCTACCTACGCAGATGGTATCATGTTGGTTTCTGTGTGGACACAACATGTCTGTGTGGGTTCTCTCCAGGTGCTCCACCTTCCTTCCATGTCCAAACGTGCATTTATTAGGTTAACTCAGTGGTTCTAAAAGCTGGTCCTTGTGGTCTGGTATCCTGCATGTTTTAGATATGTCCCTCTTCCATCACACTTGGAAGCCATTCCATCATTATCAGGCTTCTGCAGAGCTTGGTGATGAGCTGATCATTAATTGAACCAGGTGTGCTGGAAGAGGGACATATCTAAAACATGTAGGATGCTGGGCCATGAGGACTGGATTTGAGAACCACTGGGTTAACTGGTCAGTCTGAATGACCCATAGATGTGAATTGTTTGTGTCCTGTGATGAACTGCTGACACATCCAGAGTGGATCCCACCCTCATCTCTTGGTACCTGGAATAGGTTCCAGCATCCCTGAGACCCTCTAGAACCAACGGCTTGAAAAATAAATGAATGTACAAATGGTAAACTTCTAGCCTTAGACACCCGTCTGTAAATTGAAATGCTATGTTGTTACTATGGCAACAACAAACCTAATGTAGTACATCTTTTTTTTTTGCAAAACTCAAGTCTAACATCAGTATATTAACTAAGGTCAGTTCTGTACTGAGTAACAAAACAAAAGACTAAAGAATCCTGTGGTAGCCTAACAATATGAAGTTATTAAATCTTGTTTTGAGTTGGAGGGAAATAGTTATGGAAAAAATTATTAGACCACCCTTGTTTTCTTCAATTTTTTTGTTAATTTTAATGCCTGGTACAACTAAAGGCCCAGAGGTGCAACAGCCCAAAAAATGATCCACTAAGAAAAAAACAGCCCAAAAAATGATCCACTAAGAAAAAAAACATTATCCACCTTTTCAGTTAAGGGGGCACTCTATACATGAGTGCAACACGGAGTACATTCGTAGGTAAATCCGCCAGGTTTACATTAAATTCTTAAATTCAAAAAGTAGTTCAAAGTGTCTGTGCTAATATTAAGTACTAATAGCAAAAATACCAGATTCATGAGGTACTTATTGGGGGAAAAAAATTATTCATCCTTAAAATTTAGTCTTTTACACCATTTCAGACAAAAACACTTGTTGACTGGAAGGGATTTTGGAGTACGATTACTCCAGAAGTACACAGTATAAGTAGTTTATGTTTGTGCTAATAGTATATGAAGTAATTACACCAAATATACCAGATTTGTGAAATACTCATGGAGGAAAAGGATTTAATTTTTTTTTTTTGTTAAAAATAGCCTTAGAACCATTTTAGCCAACTAAGTTGACCGTAATCATCAGATAAATAGGGGCTGGCTTGACCTCAGTCCGTAACTGGTACATTTGTTTGGACAAATGACAAAAAAAAAAGCTCATAAGAGTTTAATTTAAGAGCTGATATCTAGTCATTTTCCATGGTTTTCTTTAAAATCAGTTCTTAAATCGGTAGTTATGGCATTGTACTGACAAAAACAGTGCTTTTATTCATTCCGTTTCTTTCTGTTTTAGTCGCATGATACACACAGGAGTTACTATTTGATTGCAGAACCATTGTGTTTGATGACTTTTGATGGTCTATTAATTTTTTCCGCGACTGTATTTCCGTGGTGTCGAAATAAAGGTGGAACAGCGGCCCCTTCGTTGTCTATTGTGATATGTGTGTTTAAATCCACCTGATGCCTCCGCCCTCTGCTCTTATCCTGAAGCGCACAGCATCATCATCATCATCCTCCTCATCTCCATCAGCAGCTGCTGCAGTTCGCGCACAGCTTCTCTGGAAATAACTCCTTTGCACTCAACGTTTTTTGAGAGCTTGGTTCTTTACGACAAATGCAGCGTCTTTAGCAGTTGTGTGGATGCAAGTTAGCTGTTTCGTCCAGCACATAGACCGGGTCCCGTTCGTGATTGCATGGACTCCAGCTGCAGGTAGGCACAGGCACACAGAAACCAAACCAAAAAAAAAAAACAGCGACAAAGACTGATGCGTGATTGAGATAATCCAGTTAACGAAAATCCTGCACTTTTTATTTACCTTGATTTCTCAAACATCAGCAATTAAATTTCAAAGTTTACCTCCAGTTTTTGTTTTTTTAAGTGTACAGTTTATTTTAGCCTTTTGTGTAAAATGTTACTGCAATGTCTTGTGAGCTTTAAAGTGGAAAAATGATCAGTTTAAAATTTGTAAACTATGGAGGGTTTCTCCACCGAGGTAAATAAACATGTAAGGCTGGATGAAATGTCTGGCACTGATATCTGAAAAACTGACTATAGAAACTCACACATTCATGACAAATGTGTTTTGTTTTTTTTTGTTTGTTTTTTTCTGTCATTGCAGGGACCATCACTGAAGGTATATGCCCCCAGCTTGTGAAAAGCAGGCTAATGTGACCCTTCTCAGCCTTGGTCATCATGGGATGTGGCACCTCCGTTGCCACGGAGATACAAATAAAGAGAGTGGAGACAGGTGATGTACACATTTTATTGGGTTTAATAGCAAAATGCTGTTATTATACTCTAGTACAGGGGTCACCAACCCTGGTCCTGGAGAGCCACTATGCATGTTTTAGATGTTCCCCTCTTCCAACACACCTGATTCAAATGATCAGCCTATCATCGAACTCTGCAGAAGCCTGATAATGACCGTCAGGTGTGCTGGAAGAGGGAAACATCTAAAACATGCAGGATAGTGGGTCTCCAGGACCAGGGTTGGCCACCCCTGCTCTAGTATGTCCTTATCCAAATGGGAAAGGCTGGACATGTTGCCCCTGAGGAACACTGAAACAAGCTTTGGAGCTGACAAGTTCACATGAGTGTTCTGTGTGGATGAGCGAGACACAAATGGAGGAGAAGGTGTTGGACACTCATTGGAAAGGAAGCTCCAAAAACCACCTGTGTGATACACCTAGGAAGAAATGCAAAGTGAATTGCCTGTTTTGGGTTCTTGCATCAAATTTCTCTTGCTTTGAGAGTTTAGGTTTTCAAAAGACTCTGCTAAAGCTCTGATATCCCAACATGCCTCGTACATCTGAAAAATGTTCACCCCAAAAAACAAAAGACAACAATATTTTCACCAGTCTTTCCTGTTTTGATGATATTAGATATAGATTTTAGATTCTTTTTTTTTATCTGACATGGACATAACAGTAGCATTAGAAGACTGACATGTAATAAGAATAAGAACCACGCCACAATCTATAATGAGAAAATATCACGAGAACAGTGATGGTTCTGTTTCGTCCATAATTTAGTGCCTCTGTCTTTAAATTGTGTTGTTTTCAACTCACTTGGTTTGTAGGATGTCATACAACTTCTTTCAGCTGAACATGGAAAAGAGAAATTCATCCTTAATGTCCAGAGGTGGTCTCATGTAAACTAGGCCACCTAATTACATATGTGAAATCACACACAAAAACTGGTGTTTTCATTGACTCTGATCTCTGTCTAAAAGCTGAAACATCTCAAAATTTAAGCCATATCTGTAGTTCCATGACACAATTAACCATAATCCATGCCTTTTCTCAATTGGACTACTGCAGCTCTCCATATTTAAGGTCCTCCCCAGTCCTTTAAATCACCTGCAGATGGTACAAAAGTGATCAGGGATGATGTTGATTCAAATGATACAACCACATCTTTTCAGTCCTGGTCTTTCCTACATGGCCATCTTTCTGGTGTACTTCAGAATCCAGTTTAAGACTTTGTTGATTACTTTAAGGCTCTTATCACTGATCTTATTGATCAGAATTCAGGATTCTCCTAAGCCTCTTACTTATGATAGTAAAGCTCTTTTGGATTTTCCTCAGTCATGACAACATTAATAGGTATCAGAGCTGTTGCAACTGCTGCTCATAACTGGAGCACTGCAAAAAAGGAATATCTGACTTGAATAAACTGACTTGAATGTGGAATATTTGTCTTGAAAGATCATCTTTTAGATTTATTTTCTTATTGAGATTTAATCTTGTTGAGATTATTTGACTTGGTCCAAGAATTTTCATCTTGAGCTACCCCACTTAGACATTACAAATATTACAAATATTCTGTTTAAAATAAGAATTTTATCATTCTATAAGCCTCAGATAATATTTTCTTATTTAAAAAAAAAACTTGATAAGTGCAGTTTTCTTACTGCACTGGCAGATAATTTTACTTGAAATAAAACATTTTAACCCAATAATGAGTTTAATTTACTGTTTTTGTGCAATCCTTTTTTTGCAGTGAGTAACCATTAGACTCCATCCTGTTAAAATGTGCTCTTTTAACCTTTTGCTTATCTTTGTTAAATGTGTTGAATGCTCTTTTTAGTGTACTTGTCTGTCTCCTCCCTACTCACAGTACTTGGATAAAGGTCTACACTCAGTCTTAATTGTTAGTGGTAGTCATAGCAGCAGTGCTGTGGTTGTACTCCTATCCACTGGTGTCACAGTGTGTTGTATGTGTATGAACCTGATGATAATTAATTTTTGCCACAGTAAGCATCCTGAATAGTTGCCCCCCCCCAGATGTTTAAAAGAAAGTGTTTTTTTTTTCCTTTTTCCTCTAATGAGTGCTCTTTCTCCTTGAAGCTCTTTTAATTTTTTTTTTTTTTTCTTTTTCCGGTCCACTGTTGCTCAGCGCCTCCCCTGTGTCTTGTTATCACTCACCAGTTTCTTATGCTGAATTGTAGTTTTCTTCACACAGATGAAGCAGTCAGGAACCCCAGCCCAGCTCTGAGTAAGACCCTGCTCCTCTCTAATGATCAGCCTGTGACATACATGATGTGTGCGTCCATACGTGTTTGGTTCAGAAACCGTATCTAAATTTAAGACAATGTGTAATATTTTTGTTGCTGTAGTAATGCAGGTATGTTGTGTAAGGAAAAAAACATGTGCTGTATTTATGTGTCTTTGGATTTTTACTCCTCAAAGATCTAAGTATCTTCTAGAAACCAAAAGCATCGACTGCTCTCAAATATGTAATAACTTCTGAACACCTCATCCTGTCAATACATGTAAATAATTCAGGTAAAATCTAGTTTCTCAGATTTTCAGCAGCATCAGATATGTCTTATTTTGATTTTCAGCAGCTCCATAGTCAATGCAGAAACGACATCTTCTGCAATATTGATTCACCATTAAAACTCTTGTAGTTCATCTAATGACAGTGGTTAAAGACATTTATATTATGTTAAGTTTTTCTTAAGTTTTCTGTGTTTTGTGTGCTTTTCTGAACATTTTCATGATCAGTAAATTAAATAAAAGAAAACTGCAACATGCAGAGGATACTATAATATATGGTGATCAATCACTTAGGAAATGGTTAAATGTAAAGAACAAAATCATTTTCAAGTTGACACAAAAAAGCTCTAGATATTTAAGGATTAAATACATCTCCAGGGCAAATAAAGTCATAACCATGTGTGTTTGTCTTTGTTTATTTGTAGCAATTAAGGCAGCTGTTTTGATCCAGCGCTGGTACAGGCGGTACATGGCCCATCTTGAGATGAGGCGGAGATACACATGGAACATCTTCCAGTCCATTGAATACGCCGGAGAACAGGACCAACTACAGGTGAATCTAAACACAGACATCTGCTTCAAAAAGTCAGGGTCACATTAAGACAAAATCATCTTAGATTTTTAATGCTTTCTTCTTGTTGTTTAGCTCTCTAGTTTCTTCAGTTTCATGCTGGACAACTTCACTCAGCTGAATGGAAATGGGCCAGGTGAGGGACTGTGTTCCATTAGTACTGTGTACAATTAATTTTATCCAAAACAAATCAGTCTCATGTGGTTGATGCAGTTAGTGAACATAACAACACTACATTCTGTAACCCTTTTACATTTTGCTGTATTTAGATTAACAATGAAGGCTTTTGGTCTTTCCTTAATGCATTTTATTTAAAGTATATTTGAACTAGAGTAAGTACAAAGAGTGAGTGAGGCCTGCATCTATTTGTAATTTTACTAAGTTTCTGTGCTTTTCACAGACTGCATGGATTTGCTCTATTTTCTAAGAGTTCTAAGATAGAAAATGTATTTTTACGTCCGTCAAATTAACACCAGTTATATTAGTCATGCCTCTGTATTTTGGTCTAGAAAACCCATTGCGTATACCCTGTTGCTAAGCAACTACAGTGAATGTGGAGGCCAATGTGTTGGTGTGTTGTGTTGCACTGGCACAGCTGTGGCTGAAGTGTGTATTGACCCACTCATCCAGCTAAAAAGCATAATGCTCCATTGACAAGCTAATCCTTGGGTCTGCCCTGCTGCAACATCCACAGAACATGCTCTTAATGGGCTTCATATCAAGGCAACATATGGATAAAAAACACCACATGCTTTTATTATCGATGTAGAGCATTTCTGTTTGAGTGTGTGATTTTTAATAAGACATAAAGAGGAAAATACAAAAGGGAAACAGGCCTGTGTGTAGATGTCTGTTCAGACCTTGTTTGTTTGCATAAATTACAGGCAGTTTTTGCACTTTTCATTAGCATATTAGAGTGGTCTCTTAATACAACAGAGTGAGGTCATGCAAAGCAGAATATGGCTTTGTGTCAAGCTTTTGATTAAAAGAAGCTTGCAAATATAATCTGTTGAATTGTTTGATAGTTTGATAGTAGTATAACTGTAAGTTCATATTAGTCATATTTAAAAACAGAAGAGTTGTGATCCTTCTTTTTAATCCACATGGTGTTGTTGGACATATAGATGCAGCAATTATTCATCTGCAGATAATGTTGTTTATAAGATTAGACCCAGCTGTAAAATACACACCATGTTCATGCTGCAAACCTTAGTGCTAATGAAGATTCTTTGCTCAGATTTGACTTTTGTTCATCTATTGATTCTTTTTTTTTTATTTGGCCAACATGACCTTCCACAGTGAACTGGTCATGATCCTGTACTGACTGTCATGAGAAGAATAGCATCACATAACAGGTGAAGACTGTACAGAAGTTAACACAGAGGTCATGTTCACAGTTCTGTTATAGTTAAATATGTGCGCAGATAATAACGAGAATAGGCATGAAAAGTAAAATCAGTCTTTTTTTATTTAATCTGTGTTAAGAACTGTGATGAATGTCAATCTATAGAGCCATAAAAGTTGCATACATTTGCATATATGATTGTTCAGACTGAGATCTCATTGCAAAACTATCAGACTTATACCCGACTAGGGAAACCTACGGGAGTGGTTTGAAGTGACTGTACTGTATACTGTCATGAAATTAACAAAAATATTTAATCAGGGTTTCTTTTGCCTGCAGTTTGACCTGTAGATTCAGGAGTCTGGTCATAATAAACCCTGAGCTCAGTCTAACAGCTTGTCAAAATATACCTCTCAGACTTGATTTCCCAGCTGTTGGATCCAGTGATCGATCCGTGGTTAGACAGAGAGACCTGCTTCGATACGGTGCCCGTCCCAGACTCTTACACCGGGCCTCGGCTGTCATTTCCTCTCTCCGTCTCTGATACAAACGCTCTTCTCAATGCATTTAAAGATCAGCAGGTACAGGATACAAGCCCGTGGTCACTCACATTTTCCTTTGATTGTTTGGTTTAGATATTTGGCGATCTTATCCCACCACTTACTTCCCTCTCCCAGACTCTACATGCTAGATATGTGCTGCAGCTGCTGTATGAAACCAAGAAACTGCTCAGACAGATGCCTAACATCATCCACCTGTCAACATCCTACACCAAGGACATCACTATATGCGGTGGGTAACCATGACCCCCCCCTTGACTTCTCTGTTTGTGTTATAGACTCACAGTGCAGTGCAGCCTATGGGGTCTCTGCATATAACATTCTACTCCAGTTTAGGCTTTTAATATCATGTACAACTCTCAAATCCAACAAAATCCAGGTCCTATTTGGCCTGCCAGCAGCGCAGACCTTTCAGCAATTGAAAATGTGATGCATCACAAAATGACAAATATGGAAAAGGAGTCATAGGATTTTTGAGCTACTGGAATCCTTTGTCACCGGGGTTCCCAAAGTGGGGGTCGCGGGACGCCAGTGGGGGTCGTTAGATGATATTCAGAAACTTCTTGATGTGATCCCTGAGGTGGTTACGATTCCTGTAGTTTGAAGGAAGGATATTGATATTGTGACTTGCAAGGTGCGTAGGAAGTGCTTTTACTTTGAAAGAGACACTGCACTGAGCTGGTTTTATTCCTACCTTTTAGATAGAACCTTTGCAGTCACCATAGGCAACTACACACCTTCCAAAACCCAGATTGCCTGTGGTGTACCGCAGGATTCAGTTTTAGGTCCAATTTTATTTTCTATTTATATGCTTCTGCTTGGCCAGATCTTTCAGCGCCATAATGTTTTGTTCCATTGCTATGCGGACGACACACAGATATACCTGCCCCTGAGACCGGAGGACCCGAGAAGCCTAGCTGCTGTATCTGACTGCCTCAATGATGTAAACTGTTGGATGGC
>JAPQRP010000019.1:30027962-30038726 GCA_037367295.1 Apogon hyalosoma | reverse complement strand
ATCCTAACAACATAAAACTACCAGTTAATAAAAAGATTCAACCAAAAACCTCAACTGTGTATCAAAATAATATTTCATAATAAAGTAGGACCTGCTTGATGACTGCTTGTAATTTACTATTTGCCATTATGAAAACACATTTCATAATAGCATATTAATATAATTTTACATTATGCATGAATCATTAATCACTCCAATTTTCAGCATTGCATCATAATGATATAAATAACTAACCCTCCAGTACATTTAAAATGGCATTATTTCCATTAATCTTTTAGTGATTTAAATATTAATAACTGTATTAGTTCTTTGAAAGACTATCTGATTTCTCAAACATAATAAAGCATGTAATGTTTCATCTAATCTGAAGGCAGGAAAGTGAGATTATGTTTTCATTATTTTATGTTTAAAGAACAGCCCACATATACATAATTACAGTTTCAATGCAAAACAATGCATTACAGAGTAGAAAGAAGTATATAAGATAAATGCTATGATAGACAAATGTTCACAAGGAGTATTTGTGAGGCTTAATTGTATAATTATGCTAAAAGTAAAAGAGAATTTTTCTATTAAGTTCTTAGGCTTTTAGAAGCAGCAGTGGATTTAGTTCTGTGGTGTTTATCTTGTTTTCTGTGCTGTTTTCTGTTTTAGGTTACTCCAAACCTGGCTGAAACTCTGTTCAGATACAGGACAGACATTGAGATCATTTTCAACATTATAGACAAAGACCATTCAGGTACTTTACCATCTGTATCTACCAGTCACTAAAAATGACCCCTTAAGTTTAGATCATTGGTGATGTGTGCTGTCTCGTTCACAGGCCTGATCTCCATCGAGGAGTTTCGTCATACCTGGCGCCTTTTCAGCGCCCATTTGGGGGTTGACATTGACGACCAAGCCATCGATGACCTGGCGCGCAGTATTGACTTCAACAAGGACGGCAGTATAGACTTCACAGAGTTCCTAGAGGCATTCAGAGTTGTGCACAAACTGGACAACAAAGACCAACAACTGAATGGAAAGACAGACCATGTTTTAACAAAGAGGTGAAGTTTTCCTACTTATGTGATCTGCAGAGAAACATATGAAGCAAGAGAAGTAGAAGAGTTGAATAGTACTCTCTGCATTGAATGCAGGCTTCAAACAAGGTGTGATCAGTGGTGCACCTTAAAGATAAAGATGCATTTTGGTTGGATTGCTATGAAATGTTGTACAGACATTCATGAATCCCAGTGACTTTGAAGAACTCTTGACTTTTTATCTGCAGGAGAACCATGATAGGTTGACATGTTTGACTTGGTGTTAAATATGCATGATTTTTGTAATGGATCACGGTGAAATTAGGTCACTTAGAAGGATTATGTTGGTGTAAAACAGATGTTTTAATATATGATGATTACAAACCTACACTAGCTTCAACACATTTGCCAGAAAAGGTTAAATACCTGAGCTTGGGAGATTTTATTTTAGGTACAGTTTGATTTATACAGCTGCAGACTGTAATAAATCACAGACATATAGTCGGAGTACCACTGCAGTGCTCTTGTATATCAGTACGGTGTATTTTAGTAGTATTAATAACAGATTATTCACTGAAATTAGGGAGACGCTGCTGTTGATGTTACACTGGTTTAACAAAAAAGGAATAAAACAGTTTTTCAATGGTGTTGTAGTTTGGGTTCATTTTAGAAAGTGTGTGTCCATGCATTGTGTGTATGTGTGTGTGTTCGCTCTGGCATCCTGCCCACTATAATTACAGTTAACAGTGCACGCCGTGAAACAGGCCCAGGCGTCTTGTCAGAAAATAACAGGTTCAGATTTTACTGAAGGCGTCGGCTTGTGCAGCAGACGCACTAAAACTCCAACACATCAGTTGGAGGAGGATGAAGTGAAGATAAGAAGGTCGGTTTGAATTATTGATGAAGTTCTTTAAGTGTGTGATATTAACTCAAGCATTGTGTTCTCATTCTCATAAATTAGGATACCAGGTGAAATGAGCCCCCCCCTCCTGAAACCTCCCCATCCGTCTGTTTTTGTTTTCAGCATGTACCACCTTACCCCTCCTTTCTCTCTTCTCTCCACCCATGTTAGACCCTTCCTCTTAAAACCTCCAAACCCTTCCACTTTCACTGTCTAGGTTTTTCTCTTTAGCCTCCCCTCTGTTTAAATCTGACATTACCCCACTCTTATCTGAACACAAACGCTCTATGGGAGCTCAGAAGAGGCTCTTGGCGGCAGTTGTCGCTCTGCTTTGCATCTTCCCTGCAGGTACTTCACTTACAGTCATGTTTCAGCCTTTGTGTTTCCAGGAGAAGCTGTGTTTTCAGAGGACAGGATGCACTTACTGTTAACTCATCTGCAGTTTGTGGAGCTGAGGGATGCAGCGGTTTTAAACATCTGGAGAATGGACAGACGTTTTTTCGTTATGGAGGGCTGCTTGTGATCTTCCGTTGTCACCGTGGCTACAAGCTCCATGGACATAAAACCAACAGCTGCGTGTCTGGACAGTGGTCCCGAGACCCTCCAGTCTGTGTTGGTAAGGCTTTTGTACTTTGCTTGTATGGAAACTTCATTACAGTTTCTGTATTTTAGTTTTTTTTTTGTTTTTTTTTTTTGGCTGTCTCCTTGAATTAATAGTGTAAAAGACAAAGCTTGAATGAGAAGAGGATAGAAAATAACAAGTCCCTGCCCAGACTCGTATCTCAGCATCTTTAATCCCCTAGTAACAAGGCATCATCATTTTCTTTTCCATTATGAACTAAGAGGGGAAAAACAAGCAGAACAAAACAAACGAAGCCTGGGTACAGAGTAATTAATGTAAGGGAAGTAGGCCAGGTATAGTCCAGACAACAAGCCTGGAGAGAAAACAGCGAATGACAAAAGGACAAAAACAAAGAGGCACAGATAAATTAAATTTTGGGGATGTCTGGATTTCTGTTTAGTCTGTCCAGAATCAAAAAGAATCCAAACATAAGAAAAAATCAGTTGTTTGTCATTTTTCTGATTAGAGATGCATAACTTCTCAAGAAAAAAAAAAAGAAAGGGAAAAAAGTATGTTTTCATTAGTGTATAATTGCACAAAAACAAGAATTATTATGTTTCTGTGACTAATTGAGTGGTTTATACCTACATTTGGAGCTGCCATGTTTCTCCAGTATCTCAGAACAGCCTTCCTCTCCTTTTTTCCTTTCATAGCAGGTGAAATCCATTGTTAAGTCACCAGAGTTAGTTAATAACACTTTAACTAAAAAGAAAAGAGCAGGGCACAACAAACAAAACAGCTTTCAAGTTTGTTTTTTTTTGTTTGTTTTTTCCCCTAGAGTCCATACCAAACATTGCACTGAGCCTTTACCAACTTTTATCCACTTTGTATTTTTTTTTTGTATCCTGTCCTTCAGGCTCTGGCTGCTCCCACCCAGGACCTCTCATACATGGGACAAGCAGCAGGAATGAAGCTGGCTCTTGGGCAGTTTTCAGCTGTAACAGTGGTTTTAAGCTCCATGGGTCTTCAATGTTGTATTGTAAGGGTCGTACTTGGAATGGCTCAAAGCCTGTGTGCAAAGGTGAGCATGGGAATCTGCATCATAAGACTAAGCCTGTTTAAATCTGTTTTATTTTAAAACACAGACAGTTTTCATTGTTTTGGGGTTTTTAAATACTAGTCTTCCTTTATATTTTCAATAGTTTCCCCTGGGATTAAAGTATTCTGACTCTATGCTCTTTTCTGCTGTTAGAGTTCGACATGATGCGCCCTGACCTGCAAAAGCCAAACATAAACCTCCAGGCTGCTGTCGGTCTGAAAACACAGCAGCAGTCCCACTACGATTTTCATAGTCAGATTGCCACCAAAGACATAAACCCCAAATTCGGTTTCGAGAGGCATCAAAAAGCTAAAGTTCTCCTCAAAGACAGGATCCAGGCAGTCCACCCTGGAGCTCAGGAAACAGATGAAACTCAGGGTGGACCAGACAAGGAGCCTGGAAGACATACCTCCGATGCAAACGCTGTAGAAGAAAAAACGGACAAACAAAGTGGATTCATACCGGAAACACAAGTGCTGTTCACACCTGGAACACCGACAGCCTCTAGATCTACGTCCCCATCTGCTGCGGTTTTGTTTACCCATCCATCAGTGTCAGACACACAGGGGTCAACATCTTCAGCGCCTTTTCCCACAGCCGCCTCTGTGACGTTTGCACCAGCTTCACGCCTGCATCACACCAAAACTGAAAAACCCTCAGCACCTCATCACGGTGTGACGTCTTCAGGAACAGTAACTCGGTCTTCTAAAGCTGCAGATGGAGACCAGAAGGCCCACACTGACTTCCAGGATCTCCCAGAGGCTCCTGTTTACTCCATTCCTCCCACTTCACTCTTCACCTCATCTCCTTCTTCTCCCTCTTCTGCATCCACTTCCTCTAGTCCCGCCTCCACCCCTTCAGATGCAGGAGAACCAGCGCTCGACACCAGTTTAGTTCCAACAAACCAAATGAAGACAGAATATGACAACAGTAAGATGAACGACAGCACCCGCCCTGCTCTGTTTTCCAGACGGCCTGTGTGTCCGTACCCTCCTGTACCTGCTCATGGTACTTTTTACTTCCGTAACATTGAGAATCCAGGTCCCAGAGAGTTCAGACATTACATACAGTACGCCTGTTACCCTGGTTACACGCTGGCTCACGGAGATGTGCACAGCTACTGCCAGCAGGGGGGCGTCTGGAGTGGAGTCACGCCTGTATGTTTGGGTAGGTGAAGTTACGCTTGAAAATACACAAAGGTTTATTGAAATCTGAATGTGTTGCAGAAACCTCCACAGACTCATGTATCACTTTTTCTGAAAACTGCCAACTAAGGTAGAGCAGTTTTTATTAGTGTGACTTTCTCCCATTTTTGCTTTCCCCTGATGTTTTGTTAGGAGGATTTTTGCTTGTTTGACACGTTTGCAGGAGTGGATTATAAGTAAGAACATTTACTGAAGCTTGAGGTACTCGTACTGTCCCCACATGTTCATTTTATTAGAATTCTACTTCACTACATAAGTAAATACGCTTTTACTTTTTGCTTTCCACAACATTTATCTGACAGTTTCAGTTACTTGGGATTTTACAAATATTTTACACAACACATATGAAAGCTGTATAAAATATGATTCTCTTTTGTTGTAAAGTAAAAGTACATCTGGAACAATTAGTTAGTTTAGTGACAGAAACTAGTGGATTATAATTTGGATTCATGACTATTTTTTCCGTTATTTTGATTATTTGTACTAATTTTAAGGTCTGTCTCTGTGGGTGATTAAAGTACTATTTGTCACTATTTTCAGAATTTTTACAAACCAAAAAAATCAGTCTATTCATGAAAATAAACAGTTACAGTCAAATTAAAATAATTTTAGTTACTATAATCATACTATTGCATTGAATGCATGAGTACTAATACCATATATAATGGTCACTGGGGATATTTTTGTGCGCTGGCTACTTGATCTTTTGTATTTTTTTTTTTCAAAACTTAGAATCATTACATGGACAAAAGTCCCGGGACACATATTCAGGTTTGTGCCCCTATGTGCTCTGGCCGACAAAACAACACTGACAAATTCCATAATGTAATATTTCAATGGACAAATATCAATACAATAATCATTTTATTTCACCTTTAGAGTATTTTTGCTTAAATGATCTTTTAAAATCCTTACAAAATAATTCAGCATTTGCTCAATTTTGCTAAAATGTTTATTTACTTATGTTTTGATATGGTCATAATTGTTCTAGCTCTAGATTACTGAAACATTTAGGATGTTCTGAACATAAATAATCGTCTTAAAACACAAGTGAACATTTTGTTTCTTCAACTCTCTGGAACAAAAATCAGCCTTTGAACATAAAAGTATTGAATTGACATTGATAATTATTGACAGCAATTGACAAACATTTTCATCACGAAGAAACTTTCAAGTTAATGGAAGCGATATGTGATGTGTTCAAACATTTGCAAGGCTTTACCTATTAATGTATGTGGCCTACATAGTACTTATCTTAGGTTTATTTTTGGTTCTGGTATGTAATTTTTACAAAAAGGTACTATCCAGTGTGTTTGTTGATAGATGCTGGTGGTTGTATTTTGTTCAGTGTTTCTTAACCAATTTCAGTACTAAACAGTATACTATGAACTACTACTAGTGAATGTTGCTTCATTTGCACTGACTTATATTTTACATCTACGTCTGTGTTGATCTTCTCTTTACCTCCACTCTGTTTTTCTTTGATGTCTGTCTCCAGAGTTGACACCGTGCTCAGTTAATAACGGAGGCTGTTCCCAGCTGTGTGTTCACTCCCAACACTACAACCAGAGCTCCAATCAGACCCAGATCAGGACTCAGTGCCTCTGCAGACCTGGATTCACTCTGCTGGATGATGGGCGAACGTGTCGAGGTGAACTCCTATTTTATTATTTATTTATTTATTTACTGGAGCTGTCAGAGCTTTCAGTGGAGCAGTAACATTCTTCCTCGATGCCCAGGGCTCTTCCTCATAGCAACGCAGCATGCACTGAAGCATGTCACAGCACAGCAGGGAATAGCTTTCACATGTTTTATGTGTTGGATGTTTCGTAGCTCGGAGGCAAACGTAAACGAGCTGTGAAATTTACGGAGCTACGATTGCTTTGTAACACTTAGGAGGCTGACAATTACAAGGTAAAAAAAAAAATCTTCAGTTTGTTGTTCACAGGCATCCTATCATTTGTGGCAGCTATAAGTGGAAACTAAATAGGATTTTTTTTATGCTTTTTCTTTAAAGTACTCTGTGCACTTCAGTTGATGGGCATGTCCTGTATGTGTCTTATCAACATCAACATTTAATTAATTCTAGTTAGATTTTTGGCTGAAAATAAGGCCTGTAAACATTCCTGTCACTGTGAAAAAATGTTGACTGAAATCATATTTTTACACAAATGAAAGAAAAGCAACGTTGAACAATGCAACATCAGTCAACTTGAAATGTAAAACCAGCTTGGTTTTGTTTCACCAGTGTGGTTGCTATATTGCTGTAAATACAACCTTTAAAAAAAGTCTGTCTGTCATCTATCTATCTATCTATCTATCTATCTATCTATCTATCTATCTATCTATCTATCTATCTATCTATCTATCTATCTACCTATCTACCTATCTATCTATCTATCTATCTATCTATAATGGTTTTATAATTCATATTTGTTTTAATGCTATATTTCTTCCTGCCTTTTTCAGTTTAAAACCTGAAGAAATAAAACTAAATAAGAACTCTACTAAAATTCATCAGTTCTTCAAAATAATGCTACTGAAATCTAAAAAGATGTAGACATGTTATAGTGAGTGTCAGACATAGGATATCATGTGTACTGTGTGTATTTAGGACACACCAGAGAATCAAGGCTTTACCGTTGACATACAAGCTGGTGTCCTGCACATCCTTGTTTCCTGTCTGTGAAGAACAGGAAGTCAGAAAACATCTGCGTTATGTTTAGCTCATTACAGCAACAACAGCAGGCAAACATGGAAACGCATGGCTGAGGTTTCCAGTGTTATTCAGAGCGCTAGGGGAGATGACCAGCTTTCATCTGCTGCTCTGCTCTTTCATCTCTGCCGAGCCTGGACTGTGTGTCTTTGCCAGATTTACTGTACACATGTGTGTTTTATTGAATCTGTGTTGATCTCCACTTCCCATGCAGACAGCAATATGTCATTTCATTATTGTATGCGATTGCTCTTTTTCTGTCCTTACATGTTATGTTTTTGTAGATTTTGATGAGTGTGTGGAGGGGCAGCCCCAGTGTCAGCAGAGATGCATCAACACATTCGGCTCTTTTAAGTGCGCCTGTGATGACGGCTATCAACCAGCTGATAATCAGACCTGCACAGGTGTAGCTGAGTGTAATAATACATGTGTGTCTGCTTCTGTCATTGGCTTGTATTCACAGATGATTCTCTTTCCAGATGTGGACGAGTGCCTGCTGCCCACAGGTGTGACAGGTTGTGTGTTTGGCTGCATCAACACTCCTGGGAGTTTCTACTGTCGGTGTCCTGTTGGTTATAGCCTTCAGTCTGCAGACGGCCACTGCCAAGGTTAGAGAGCACTTTTTGATCTCATTTATCTGAAAAAACGTTAAATAGACATAGCTGTGTCTGTACTAATGTTCATACTGCTGTCAATAATGTACACACACTGGCCACTTTATTAGGTACACCTCCCGTTTGTCTTCAGAACTTCCTTAACTCTGGAAGCATTCCTGAGAGAGTTTGGTCCATGTTGGCTGATGGCATGACACAGCTACTGCTGAAATGGTGACTGAATACCCATGATCCTTTGCATCCTGAAGGTTCTTGTTTGGATTGAGACCTATAGGCTGTGAGCACACTTTGGCTTGTCTTCCATATGACAGTCTGAATGTGACAGGCGTGTATTCAGGTAAACGGGGAAATATTCAGAATTAACAGAATATTTAATTTGGATATTCAGAATAAGACCTTATGAGGACACGTGGGGTGTGTGTGTGTGTCTATGTATATATATATATATATATATACATACATACACACACACACACATATAAAGACTGTGTCAAAGACAGTCCCAACAGTTCTATAAAGACGGAATCTACCGATAGAAACCTAGAGGATATCAACAGGGTTTTGAATGTAAGGAAATACAGAAAACAGACCTTTTCAAGAGTGTCACTGAAGGGAGGTGGGGAGCATTCACAGTGGAACATCTGCTACCAATGGAAAACTTTGAATACATGCTGTATTCTTAATTGCAGCTGTATGTAAACAGAAATATTAGTGCCATTTTCTTGTTCATTGTCCATGTAAATATCTCTGTATGAAGTTTGTCTTTTTCAGAATAAGGGGAAAAACTAGAATTTTATGTGTACATGTAAATATCACTGCAGCGGAACAAAACAGTTAAGTCCAAAAAAAAGTTATTCTTTCCTTTCCTTTCCTTTCCTTTCCTTCTCTTTCCTTTCCTTTCCTGTCTAGATACAGATGAGTGTGCTGTAAATGATGGTTTGGGACCATGTTCGGAGCAGTGTCTTAACTCACCAGGATCTTACCGCTGCTCCTGTGTCTATGGACACACCTTAGCAGGCGACGGACACACCTGTGTGGCAGAGTGTCCTTCTGGGTACAAGAAACAACCTGATAATTCAACATCACAGACTCTGAAGGAGGAGTGTGTAGGTGCGTGGGAAGCATGTTTGTCCTAATTCACTCCACAGAAATCAACAAAAGCTTTCTCTGATTAACATGTCTGACTGTTGACAGATATAAATGAGTGTGAGGAGGAAAAATGTGAGTGGCAGTGTGTGAATCTGCCAGGCTCATACCACTGCATCTGTCCCAGAGGATACACACTGCAAAGAGATGGCCGACGCTGCAAAGGTCAGAAATCAAACACACACACACCTGGAATCTGCACGGTGTAGGTCTGATAAATGAAAATGACAAATAAATTAATGTACTCCTACTTCTGCATTTCCACTGAGCCACAGTGTTCTTTTTACTCCAGATATAAACGAATGCAATCGTAGAAACGGAGGGTGTTCCCACCTGTGTATCAGAGAGGTACATATAAATGTGCCTGTCCTCCCTCCCATCGCCTCTCCCCCTACAGCTGGAAGAAATGTGTACCAAAACAACTGTGAAGAATAAATACTGAAGTGAGTGGATCATAAACTGTATGGACTTTACTGATTGGTAAAGTCTGAGTATTTCACAGTGGGCTGTCAGAAACAAGCCACTAAGAATCTAGAATAAGGGTCAAATATTTAGAGGATTCCTAAAATACTGAAATGTACTAGTGGTATTCACTTATGAGAAAGAAGGATCCCTGTGCAGAATAACTTATAGAAAGATGTAGTCCACATATGATCTATTGATCCACCTGATTATAACTGTAAACAGAAACATGGCAAATTATTTTATTATTGTAAAAACATGCTGTATACTTTATTCTGTTAATATATCATCAAATGTATTGCAGAAATAAAATAAATTGGAATTTAAAGTCTTAATGTGTGTTTTTAGTATAGGTTAACATTTATTTTATGCATCAACATTTTACTGTTTCCACCAATTTCATTCAGACTTTTCCCAGCAAAACAAATCTTTAGCTTCTCCCTGTTCAATATCAGTACTGGGGAGTAGTGAGCTACATGTACTTTAACAGCATTATATAGTACTTTTCTTGTAGTTCAACTACATTCAGATTTACATAAAGATCTGATGTTTGTAGTGGAGTACTGATGCTACCAACACCCCAACACTGATCCACATACTCAAGACTCTCTGCTACTTTACAGATTTCTCTCTCTTACATACTCTGGTCCCTCACTTCACACACATACAGTACACATTTTAGTATAAATATACTGTTTTTACTTTATATATTGAGTAAATGTAAAATCCTACTGTACTGTACAGCATATACTATGTATATAAAGCACTAGTATATACCGGTATTTAAGTTAAATTAAACATAAATTATAAATTATCTTCACTGAACACTATTAACAGACAGTTCACATGTTGATACACAATTTCTATGTCTGCAACCTATACATACAGTCCACACTGGAAAAAAATCTAAATCTTTCCAAGTGTATTTTTTCTCATTTCTAGTCTAAATACCTCATCACACTTAAAATAAGACATAATCACCTAAACAGTAACTTTTCAGTGAGATATAAGAACTTATTTTTAGACAATAGATCTGG
>JAPQRP010000019.1:29978662-30011162 GCA_037367295.1 Apogon hyalosoma | reverse complement strand
TCATACATTTAAACTGCATATATTGGAAAATACAATGTAAGAGTCTCAGTTCTGTCATTTCTTGGATTTATTCCTTGTTTTGGCAACATACTACACTCCTATCTGATCTAAAGTATGTATGCAAATTCTGCAAATTATTAGACTGGAAATAAGACATGAAATAAAATAATCTCTGTGTTTTAGAAAACATAGGCTGTAAGTCTCATTACCCAGCATGCTGCGTGTGATGGGGAAAGTAAGTGTGGGTCGTCCTGTCATCCTCCAACATGAAGAGAGGTAAGCCAGCTCTGTTCGTAACATCTCCACAATCATCTGGTTGTCCAGGGCCAAATAGAAATGATGGTGATCTAGAAACTGGACGGCACACACAGGAATCAAAGACAGAAAAAATAGCAAAAATACAGGTTAGACAGTACAAAATGTGTGTATTTCTAAGAGCCAGTACTAGGTCAAGCTGTACCTGAGGGGTGAATATGTAAGATCGATTTCTGATCTCGTAGAATTTGGATGTTCCCAAAACTCCAATATGTCTGTAGGGTCTCCCACTTAAATTTAGTTTTGTGGTGTTTCCTGTGAGTACACAAAATAATAGTGGTTTTGCTACTGGAACAAACACACATATGCATTAATGAAAAGAAGTTTTGTTGTTGGTTTACCCAGTCTGACGTAGATGTGGCTCAGGATGCGAGCAGGCATGACTCTGATGGGCTGAACATCTGACATCTTCTGGACCTTTATACCATGATCACTGAGCAACTCCTGGATCTCATCTGACTCTGCGAGCACACAAACTGACACAAACACAGGAAAAAGTAGAGCTAATGGTGTTCTTGTTTTCTTATTATGTATAGTTTTATAAACAGCCTGGCCAAAAAAATAACTAATATTTCACTGGACCGTGTTTAGATGGGGCATCATTTTGATAGAGTTATGCATTCATTTTTTGGACACATAACATCATAGAACCTAGACCTGACCAACTGAATCAACCCCGGATCATAACACTGCCCTCACAGGCTTGTACTACAGGCACTAGGCATGATAGGTAATCACTTCATCCCCTCCTCTTGTCACCCTGATGCATCCATCCCTCTAGAACAGGATCAATCTGGACTCATCAGACCACATAACCTTTTTCCATTGACACACAGGCCAGTCTATATGCTCTGTATCAAACTGATGGTTGTTTAAGAAATGAGAAGCTACTGCATCAGCTAAAGGTAAAAAACTTGTTGCAGTTGAAAAAAATCACTGCAGTAATTATCCAATGGAAGGATCTAAACTATTTGCCAAGTTAAACCAGGCGGAGACTTTTTTTGGTCTGTGTGTTCATGCAAAATATACTGAGTCCAATTCTGTTTCTAGAGACATTTGAGTCAAAAGATGGTGACTTGATAAAGGGGAGACATATAGTAGTCTAGGTAACAACACGCTGACATGTTTCTCTATTATGATCCAACCTTGTACAACAACATCTGGCTTGAAGTTTGTTGAAAATCTCCTGTTAAGAGGGTCAATCTCTCCTGGTGCCAAAAAGCCCTATTAAAAAAAAAAAAAAAAAAAGAATACAAACAAAAAGGATGTGTCATTACAGAGAAACTGTTCATCATCACATTAACAAAAGAGATGTGGTTTGCATGGCTCTGTATTGAACATAAGTGTTTTATGTTCAACAGGGGATGAACGTGTAGTGTTTAAATACCTCAGCGAGTAGACACCCCAGGATGTAAAGAGACTGTCCCCACATGTGAGGCAGCTGCCCCATGGCCACTCTGTCCACCGAGTGAGGATTACTATACTCCTCCTCCACCTGCAAGAGCCGTAATACACGCTTACTTCTGCACAGTCAATTACATGTCAAAAATACGCCGTCGGATGTTCTAATTTATTTCCACTTGAAAAGCACGTCACCTTCAACATACTCCTACCGCTATCAGCTGTGAGCCTTTGTATTCACCATTTACTAAACAACACCTACAGAAATGTACAATAATAATGTTAGATTACTGTAATAATGTACAACAATTCACCTCTGTCTGATGTTTAAACTGTGGTCATGAACCTATTTCCACAACACACTTAAATGTCATTTTACGCCTTCATCATACTGAACATCACAGTTTACTTTGCACATTACAGTTAATGTATCCAGATTTTCTACCTAGATCGTTTTTATGCTTCAAATTTATTAAATATACTGTATTTTCTATCTATCTATCTATCTATCTATCTATCTATCTATCTATCTAACTAATACAAATTAAATTGTCAGAAGTATGTTAAGATAGAAAAATAGAGTAGAAGTACAGTAGAAGTACTGAAAATAAAATTCTGTACAAATGCAGTAGATATATATGCATGTACTGTATTTGTAGATACTGATGTAATATTGGACTTGATATTAACAATGATATTGAAAGAAATATGAAGTATAAGGAGGTACTAATGCACATAATTAATGACATGGAGATAGAACTGGGAACCACATCAAATTATTTCAATGAATGTCATATTTGACAAATACCTAAATTGATAAATAGAGATAAGAGATCCTGCTTCTTCAACAAAACCTCAAACTCTCTCTAGTCATTGCCAACCAGTGGTGTTTTACTGTTTTTGAAACTATTTCAATTCTTCACCAAATAATCTACATTTACGCTCATACAAGCGCTGCCTTTACATTATTGTTATTTGTTGATATTGTTCATATACAGTGTCTGGTTTAGAGAACAAAATCATGAATGATCTATAACACTGAAATAATATGAAGCTTTATTTTGAATATCCTCCTCTCCTACATGTAGAGCTGGCAGAGTTTGTACAATATTGAAACACTATCATTGTGTCAGTTGTAGTTATTTACAACCAAACAGGTTGGGATGCTGTGTAAAATGTAAATAGTAATTTTTAGTACCACTTTCTTTTTCAGCCTTTGCCAGGTTGCCATGTCGCTGTAATCAAATTCACAATTTCATTATTTTTTTCTTTTAAAAAGTTTAGTCAGTTTAGATGTTTTTATATATGTTTTCTATGTTCTTTTGTGCATAAAATATATGTTTATGAGATCAAATCATTATTTCATACATTGTCACAAAATTTATGGAATTACGGTTGCAAAAAATAATTGTACATTATATTTTTTAATCTAAGTTTGAAACAAAGGTCAATTTAATAAAGAATATAGTAATTTAATAAAGTACTTTAGTTCTTTATCAGTCAACTGAATTTATGAGCTTCAGTAAAGTGTTTTAGTTTGTCTGCAGACACAAACCAAATACATACAATACAATACACTGATCTGCATCTTTAACTTTCTTGTATCAAGACAAGAGTGTATTTTTAGGACACATTTAACATTATATGTTAATGGTCCCTCAGACTGGTTTTGTGAGAACATGCTGTATTTTCCTTTTCTGAAACGTGTTACCTTGTCACGTGGAACAGCATAAAGCTCTGGCACTAGTTTGATGCCATTCTTCCCTCTGATCAAAATGCCTTCCAGCGCCTCACGATACTCCTGTACCTGTGCAGAGAACAGTTGGTTAATGAAGCTGTAAAATCAGTTCAAACATGACTCTAGAGCTGTGGAGCTGCCTTCTAACAGTAACCACTTTTCATTTACCTGTACCAGGTCTCCTGCAAAGATCCCATCCAGGATGAAATAAGTCCAGAAAACAGGCCACTCGCATTCAATGTTCTCAAACAGTTTGAGCTCTGCTGGATCATAATGGAGCCTTGAAGGGTCCTGGATGATAAGAACAAGAAACTATGGTCCTCGAGCTCAAATTATGTAAACGATGAATTTCTGAATGAATATCAAAAAAAAAAAATACACAGGATGTCCACAAAGTCTCTTTACAATTAAAAAATGTATTCAAAAATAATTGATAAGATATGTTAATCAGATTTTTTTCTATGTACTCAGTGGTTATCAAAATGTTTAATCATATTGTGGGATCATGTGCAATCCAATCATTGGTCCATTTTTCTTTGATGAGAAATCAATTACTGCAAATGTTGACCTGTGACCTTTTGACTATGTGTCACCACAACTGGATGACCTTCAACCAACCATCATTTTCCAGGTAGATGGTGCACCACCACATTGGGGACTGCATGTTGGTGAGTTCTTAATCAAATATTTCCAGACCGGTGGATTGGAAGGGATGGTTCAATTCCCTGGACACCTCCTTCACCAGATATCACTGCCCTGGATTTCTGTCTATGGGGTTTTATGTTAAAGATATTGTGTATCGAACAAAGATACGAGACATAAAGGACCTGAAGGAAAAGATCACTGATGTCATTGATGAGTCTATGATACAGCCAACATGGAAACAAACCCAGTACTGCCTTAATGTGCTTCATGCAACTATTGGTGTCCATATAGAGGTGGAGTAAATGAGGCAAAAAACTTTAACATCTACTTTTCATTTTCTAATAATTTCCACAGATTTGTCTGTTCATTTGCTTTTGTAGTAAATGTGTTAAATTGTAAAGAGACTTCATGGAGCCCCTGTTCATTGTATGTAGTATCACACAGTTCATTTATAAGTAAATACTGTCAGCTACAATGATATATATTATCAAAAGTGACTTACTGAGCAAATCCCTGCTACTTTCCTCAGGCTTTAATTAAAACAATATTAAACCAATTCTATAAAAGCATCATTTAGATTACCAATATCCAAAATATCTCACCTCTTTAGGACAACGATATCCATCCCTAATGAAACGACAGCAGCCGTAGCGACCCTGAAATTTGAATCAAAGAATGAATTTTCTGCCTAATGGAATAAAATGTACATACAAGGTAAACGTTGCATCATGTTGTGTTTCTGTACCTGCAGTTTGTTTATGATCTCTGACTTTGTCACGGCCACCAGGTCAGCATCCTCCACAGCGAAAGCAGGGAAGGAAATGACAGACAGAAGACCTGCGTCTATCTCCTTGGAAGTGGAAGCCCTCGGCAGCATGGAGCACAAGATGGACTGATGCACAGGAACATACGGAACAACGGCAAAGATGAGCAGGAACGTAAGGTGGTGAACAGTAGGTGGTCATCGGAGTGTTAGGATGCATGGGCTGCTGAAGGTACCTGACAATGTTCTACTTCATCAGGGAGAACGTGGATGACAGACTTTGGTCCTCCGTGTGCACCGAACAGATCCAGCTCATCTATGGCCTCTAGTGCTGCCTACACATCCCACATGCACACACAAACAAACACACACATCTACACTTACTCATACACATGTCCAAAACAACACTCTGCTGTTTCATGCATAAAGTAGATTGTTAAACATAGTGCAGATAGATTCGGTCTCTGATTCCTCTACCTTAGCCATGCCCACAGAGCTGCCATTCAGCTCCGGGATGCCCTGGTTGGTTTTGTCACCGCGCTCCCACATCCCATAATCCTACAAGGAAAGAAGCACATCACATACATACCACAAAACACCTTCTTTATATCTTCAGTCTTTAGATTTCCCAATATAAAATGGGAGCAGAAAAATATGACTTACCGCGACTTTGTAGGCGGCCTCTATGTAGAAGACGAGGTTTTGGATAAAAGCTACTTCATCCAGGTTTGAGATAATACGAAGACCTGCAGCATAACGTTACACAATCAGAGACTAAATCATTACAGAAAAAGAAACCATACAGATTGTTGTGTTTGTGAAAAGGAAGCCGATCCATCATTACTTTTTACTTCTTTAAAATGTAAACTTCTTTAAAACATATACATACATTTAAAAGCTTCAGGCTGCAGTGAATCATAATTTTGAACATCACTGGGCAAAAAAATCCTTTCAGCATTTGTAATTCAAGTATTCTGAGAGGACATTAGACTTCTGCATCTACTTCTTTTCTGTGTTTTCAAGCTGTACAAAATCTACTCTGTGACATATATTTTAGGCTAATCACAAACATGTTCAGATACTGTAATTACTGATTGATCAGATTCCATCAGATGTGACCTGGAAGTGACTACTTCAATACTCTGTCTCAACACAGAAACTTGAAAAAGTGGTTTCATTTTTCTATTACTACATAAAACAACATCCAAGTCATTTCTAATTGCATTTTGGATACGGACTGAGTTTTTGGCATTTTTTCTGCCTTATTTTGACTCATATCTCTTTACTACAAAAACTATTCTTTTCTTTGTATAAAAAGCTTCATATGTTATTTCTGCCATTAGGTGTTTCTTCACTTAAAAAAAAATGAAACGCCACAGTAGATGAGGTCATGTAGTACCATGGGATCATGGGAGTTGTCTTTTTCACCACCAACATGAACATGGTCCACAAAACTAGAGTCAGAGGAGTAGGTTAAGGTTACTACCCTTTACAGTCTCCCTTGAAGGGATTCAGTCTCTGCACTGTACGCATTCAAACATGTACAGCACCTAGTATTAGCATTAGCATTAGCACATAAGGAACAATGATCTGCCATTCAAGATACTTGAGTACCAACTCCAGATGTTCATCAATACCTTAGTCAGGAACACTGACAGGAGAATTAACCTACAGTATATGTACCTGTTTTTAATGGCAGAGGAAACTGAAAGACCCAGAGAAAACAGGTAAACAACACACAAAGGACGGGGAATCAAACCTGAGTCCTTCTAGCTGTGAGGTGAAAGTACCACAACACCACTGTTCAGTCCAGTGACTTCAGCCAGAAATAAAGCAGCAGAGTCGAAAACTAAAATAAGATTTTCTGATAGTTTCACAGCGGTTATGTTCTAAAGCATTAATAAACAACTGCTACATTAATCAATGGGAATGCAGCCGATGCACACACTTCCTCTAGGTTTGAGTAACACTATGAATACTTTGCCCAGTGTTTCATTTGTCGGACTGAACTGCTCCACACTTGTGCGGAGTCAGAGGTGATGATGGAAAAGAATGAATATTGCATGAATTCTACATCATATATAACATATACTAGGAAAGCCATATATAATGCCGTTGACATGCAAACAGATTCCATTACCTTAGTAGAATTATATATTATTTTCACTTCATTTTGAAAATGAGCAAGTACACTTACAAACAAAATATATTTAATTGGTCAGGCGTTTATGGCTATTGTAAAGTACGTTAGATCTTCTGTCTTCACAGATGAATGAATTCTATACATTTATACAAGAACAGAGCTCAGGAAACACAACAAGCTTTGCCATCACTGTGCATGACTCCGAACCTACCTGAGGCCGTCATCTGCGCCAGCATCAGCAGGTAAATGGAGGTGGCGTCCACCTGGAGATGCCCCCACTGGTCGTCCCCGACCACAGTGGCGCAGGTGGGAGTGTCATATTTGGCATGTAAGCAATCCTTGGTGCTCTGGGTATGTTTGAACTTCTCCACTTTGTCCACCTAATGACACACGCCATGAAAACAGGTTAAAGGTCATGAAAGGACACAGTAAGAGGAGGAGGATGATCAATAGGCATTATCAGGCATTTGTACAAAGGAGTCAGACAGTACTGGACAAACAGGAAAAGGGAGAGCACAAAGAGAAATTGGTTTGCCTTTCTGATCATGTCCAAATATGAAGGTGAGTCTACATGATTATAAAGTGGTGGAGAAAAGTTTTTGGACGCCCCATGCATTTGTAATATATTACATTAAGAATCCCTCTTCAGTCATTGAACTCTATCAAGTATTGTCACATTTTCCAAACCCACATACCCCCTTCTGCATGTGCGCTGTTCTATCAAGGTCAAAACTGGATGTTTCAGTAGATAATGAAACACATCCAGGACATGACATGTTGAAAGTGTCAAGAATGTAGTTTTGTTATTTTTTCTTTGTAACAATTAACAAAAAAATAAATTTGTTTGTGTCTGTTTGATGCAGCCATGCCTTCTGAAACACAAAAAAGATTTTTATGCGAATATTTCATGATAATATTTCAGATTGCGTAAAATTTTAAGGGTGTTCAAAAACTTTTTTCCACTACTGTATATTGGTTTATCATCACTAGATGTTGTTTTTGACTCTTCAGCATTGCAGAGTCAAAGGTATAAGTCATATAAACATACTAATCAGCATATCTGAGGTGCTAAGGGTGACACACTTTGGTTTATGCTTATGAGACACTGCTGCATTTTAACGCTCTGCTGTGGATTTAACATCTACATCTTAATGCCAGTAATGGAAACAGGAGGAAGTAGTTTTTACTTTGACTTCAAAATGTGAGCCACTATTATCCCACTAACATGTTAATTGAGTTTATAACATACATGTAAAACCAAAGACTGTTGTTCTTCATAATGAATTCTGTTAAAATGCTGTACAGTAAGTCAGCCAACACATTCTTGTATTTTTTACTTATTAAGTCAGAATTACCATATGACATTGCCTTACCTGTCTCATCATACACTGGAGGAGTCCCTGCATCAGTTTCACCACACTCTGTCAAAAAAAACCAAAAACAGCCCAATCATAACCTTTAAAAGCCTAAAATATCAAATGAGTGAAGTGCAGTTTCATTTGGGAGATGTACAAGAAATTTAAAAATTCAACAAGTGCAAAAAGCAGGAGAATAAAAGACACAATTCTGTGTGAAAGAATTGGACAGAAACAAGTATTCTGTGATAATCTCTCATGTTTTTATCTAAATGTTCATGCTACGTTTTTATACATTTCATCTATGCAAACTACGGGTTGTCTCGCAATTTAAAAAATTATCCTATATTCAGTTTATTGACTTACAGATAAACAATAGCTATACAAATCAAAAAGACAAGTCGAAAAGAAAATTTTATATAAATTATGGATTTTATAACCAATTTTAAAAATTGGTTTAAAAGTCATATTGCAATAATTATGGATAATACTGTGAATTGTATCAGTTTGGTCAGAAAGGGAAGTTAATAGATTTCTCATTATTTTGAAATGTGTATCTTCTCCAATTCAAATGTACAAACTTAAAGTGGTTTAAAAAAAATGATCAAAACTCAAGAGTTGACAAAGTACTTATACAACAGTTAAAATAAAATGCTTTGTGAAGCTTTCCATAGCCTGTAAGGTTTTAACACAATAAATGTACTAACACATAACTTTTAACAGATGTAATAAATAAATAAATAAATAATTGAATATTAAATTAAATTATCACCAAGTTTAATTTGCTGTAGATAAACTCAAAACCAGTTAGAATCCATCACACTTTAACACCACCTAGAGTGTGACCTTTAGTGTAACTGGAATGTGTGGTCTAAGAGGAACAGCCTTGGCTTCTCCAAAACTCAAATGAAAACACTAACAACTGAAAAATATTTAACCCAACATAACAGAGAGAACAAATACACACAGCTGTACACATTAACCCCTCTGTGTGTCCCAAACACACCTGCTCCAGTTCGTAGGCCTTGGCCTTGTCTTCATCCCGGTCAGCATTTTTGCGGTAGGCCATGCCCAGACCCCACACAGACAGGACGCTGTACACGTTGTCCCGAACCCAGGCATCCTTCTTCTGGGCGCTGGCAGGCAGGAGACCTGTCACTGGATTCTACAACAAAACACACACACACACACACACACACACACACAGGAGGCGTTTCCACACAGGACACAGTGAACACATCACTTTCATACACTCACCTGTACAGATTCTGTTTTACTTAGACACTAAAATCCCTGGTAAAGGAAATAAAATCTGTTTTGAAGTGAAATCATGCAAAATGCTGACACAAGCACCAAATTTAGCACAGCAGCTCTGAAGAATATGCATAAATAAATGTGCTTGACAGGAAAATTCAAGATAGCAGCTTCTTTTCAAAATGTCACATGTATCCAACAATGCCTTCCTTCTCTATTGTATTTTATATACGTTGTCTTACTCAACCACATGTGTTTGTACGTGATATGATTCAGTACCAGACATATTATCTCCAGTGCTGCTTAAAGCCAAGATTAAAGCAACTGCATCTTGAATCCAGTGTGTTACTTAACACATTTTATGACAGCGATATTATTTACAATCTATACATTCTATTATTATCATTCAAAATCCTATAGTAATTGGATGAGTAGTATCAGGAGGGTCAAAAACATGTATTTAAATGATTAGACCCACCATTGTTACATGATTTTGACAGATAAATGTTGCAGATTCACTAAAAAGGTATTGTAGAAAACCAAGACTAGAAAACCAACACTTCTGCACACACATCAACTAAATTTATCCCAGAAACATCATTTTTAGAAGTCACATTTGGCATGAAATTGAGATTGCCTTAAATTTAGTGCATGTGTCATCATTTTAATGAAATCTCACCAATCTTCTCCAATACAGGATCGTTTCACTGACCAACTTCCGGTGTTTACTTAAACTCATCTAGGTTCAGCTCATTCCAGTTTTATTGCTACTGTTACAAGCTTATTACAGCCGAGTGATGGCAGACAGACAGAATGATCTACAACACCTTCTCAAGATGGAAAATCAATTCCAAGCTACTCTGCATTCCACACTGTACAAATGTAAGAGCACATTTCCCACTTCTCATATTCATTAATAGCTTTAAGTACAAAAACATACAGATCTATCAATTTGAAGCAGGGTCTGTGCATTAGGCCAGTACTGTGCCTACTTCTGTCTCCCACTTAAACGGTCTGAAACCTGCATATGTGTGTAGGCTGTATATAGAATAGTGTGGACTGTTGTCCGTCTGCTGTCTACCCTCTGGGTCACAGCTTTCAACTCTGATAGCTGGTGACTGTGAACTCAAGTGCTGAAAGATAAAGTGCATAGATTCTGACCTTTGCTCATGTTTATTTCCATGCAGCTCCCACTGGTTCAACTTGAACCAATATTCTACATATTCAACATGTTTCTGCAGGAGCAAACAGACTGTCTAGTTTGACAAACTGCCCCTTTATGGACATATGTGGATGCAGACAGCAGGTTTAGCATACAGGGCAGATGTGGGTGCAGCTCACAGTGGGTGCTTCGTGTTTGTGGACCCACCTGATGGCACAGGATAGTCTCCTGGACCAGTCTGGCATAGCCATCCAACCTCACTCCAGAGTTACTGCGACTCCTCATCCTCACTGATCACTGCGCACACACCAAGTTACAACTGAGCAACTGCTTTAACAGCCTGTGTGTGATACAAATGAGATTTTCTGATAAATATGGTTTTAATCAGAGCTGTAACCTACCATGTCGTGACCCATGGTTCCAGATCCGCAGCGCAGATTTGACGCGACACCTTCAGGGCTCTGCAGAGGCTGCTGTGCTAAACATGCTAGCCGAGTAGCATCCAGCTGTTTATAACGACAACATGTAACTTCAACAGACAGTTTATACACACGCACACATACACACACACACACAACTGGTCCTCTGTTTAAATGGACTCTGTGTAGAGGCAGGTCCCCAAACACCGGTGGATCCGGTCTGACTGTGAACCACCGACCGGACGGGCTCAGATGAGTGGATGTCAGTGGAGAAGTGATCATCAACACCACGGAACACTGTGGTCTGTGGTTGTTACAGTGTTAGTCGACAGGGGGCGCCAAATGACTGAGAGTTCAATGAAGGATGAACTTGGAAAAATCTATGTATGTAGTGAAGTAAAAATTCCAACTTTCTATTTTCCTACTTATTGTTTATTAGTTTAAAAATACTACAGGAAATGAGAAAAGTTAACCAGATTGAGCAGGATTGTGAAGTGTCAGAATTATACACTGCTGCCCATAAAGTTATGATAATTGTTTTAATGTCTCCATGAGGAGATAAGTAAAGAAACCTTGACCTTGGCCTTGATAATTTAGTTTTAGTCTGATTCATACACACAAGTGATCTCATTTGACCAGGTGCAATGATTACATTCTGAGTCCCAGTTACACTTAATCTATCAAGGGCAAATCACATGTAAATATATTTTTATTCCAGTTTTCTGTTCAACAGTGGAATTCAGTTAAATGAAAATATGCAATCCTACTATGAATAAAAAATAAAGAGTATTATGAAATGCAGTTGAAGTCCACCTCTGCAAGGTGCAAAAGTGTCAGAAAAACCACTGCATTGGTCTAAAAATGTCCTCCTGTCTTGAAAAGTCAGATATTTAACTGAAACATGATGGAACAGGATTGAAGTGAAAGTGACTCAGTCAGATTGCACCACAGAAAAACATCTGAATCCAACAAGATCCAAGATTCTTTCTTTCTTTCTTTCTTTCTTTCTTTCTTTCTTTCTTTCTTTCTTTCTTTCTTTCTTTCTTTCTTTCTTTCTTGTCAGTAGCAACTACAGAAAAAACAAGGCAAAACAACAACAATACAATAATGATAATAGTTATCAGTGTGGAAAATGTGTTATGTGTGATACTTATGATATAATCATTATGACATTGGTCATAGGTGTTGTAGATTTAGTTGCAGATGTAGTTTGTACCTATAATACCTATAATGCTGAATAATTAATAATCTTTTCATTTTAGAAAATCACTTATGAGGTCAGTAAAGCCCTCTAACATTACTGTACAATGTGTTGAACCTCCCATACTCCCAAAGGATTCAAATGTAAGTTGCGTTCAAATAATGACGTCATTTGTATTTTTTCTTTTGCTGCTTGTCTTGAACTTCAGTTACAGATGGATGGAAACCTGACTGAATTCATTCATTCCTTTGCAAGTCAGAACGTGGCAAGTCTCAACATGTGAGACGTGGGAAAATGGGTCAGAATGCCGTGGGGTCTCTCATACGCTGGCATTAGTGATCATAGTAGTTCTGTTTCACTTCGATGACAGAACTGCCAGAAAACTGAGCAAAACTTCAGTCTCACACAAAAACGAAGCCAAACCTGCCCGTATGGAATGACGTAAAGAATAACGGAACCTCTGGACCAATCAAATGCCGCCGCTGAGGCTGACTCAGCCAATCACAGACGCACTGCTTCAATCGCTGTGTCGCCGTCAACCACTGTCTGCTAGCTAGTTTAGCATCTAGCTGGCTAAGAGGCTAACCTTCTACAACACACAAATACTTCTTTACGCCCTTTGCTATGTGTGTGGCTTGAAATTCCCAAAGTTTCCAGTCGTCCAAGAGACTAAATCGGAGATCCGGTTGAAGGTAAAGACTCGTGTATACTTCTCTAATCGGTTGTAGCTAGCTAAGCGTCGCAGGAGGGGGCGCAAAATGACACTTAACGTGTTGTTGATGTTAATTTCGGGCTATTTAGCAACGGTAGCAGACACAATCTAATGATGAAACTTTGTGCAAAACCCCCCAAGCTGTTTGGGTGTGTAATCAGCCACACCTTTAATAAATCTGATGATATAATTAGGTCCTGTTATTCTCAAAAGTGCTGCCTTTCCAGTTTGGGCGTTTCATTTTGTATTCTTCCACTAGAGGGAGGAAATTAACTTTCTTCTCATCATTAAATAATATTCCTCATGAATGTCATATGGTTAGTACCGTACCTTTGTCGCTTTCTAATACTGGTTGTTTGCCTTCACCTTTCATTTCTATCCTATTTGTGCCTAAGTATCTAAACATAAGGCTATTTCATGTGTCTGTTTTGTCTGCATGCATAACTTGGATGTAAACTTCCTCCTCAGATGCAGTTCATGCTGTTGTTCAGCCGTCAGGGAAAACTGCGGCTACAGAAATGGTATGTTCCTCTGTCAGACAAGGAGAGGAAGAAGATCTCCAGAGACCTGGTCCAGACCATACTGGCCAGAAAGCCCAAAATGTGCAGCTTTTTGGAGTGGAGGGACCTTAAGATTGTCTACAAGAGGTGGGTGAATGAGGGGCAGTAAACCTGCATGTCGTTAGCCTCATAGGATAATTGCTGAAGTCATATTTCTGTCCAAATTGTGATATCTGTGCAACTTTACTCTCCTAACACTGCTGCTTCATTTGTCATCATTGGCTATAATCTGAGAAAATATGACTTTGGTAATGATGCTATAAGGCTAAAGGTGTGCTATAATAACAGTCTCTCTTCAGTAGCATTTACAGGATATGTTGGTGTTTACACACAGACATCTGTGCTGTTAAACAGATATAAACAGACAATAGGCTACATTTGGCAGTCAATATCCACAGAAGTTGGTGGTGATAGTGGAAAGAGTGAAGGAAAATAACTGTTCGAAGTTGAAGAAATGCAAACTATCATCAAATGATAATTGTGCTGTAGTAAAAAACAAAACAACAACATGCTGCCTATATACAGATAAGATGCAGTGCAAATAATGAAGACAGACAAATTTACATGAGTTTATTTTACTTAAGTCAACACTTTAAATCATTGTTACCTGTGACAGCTTTCTCTCACCATTCCTGTCTACTTTCTATCTTTAAAAAAAAGTTTAGAAAACAAGTCATGTTCTGCCTCAGTGTTTTACTTTGAATTTTAGTGTTGTCACTGCTGAAAATCTGAAAAATGAGTGGTGCTCCGTCTTAATAAGAGTAGAACACTTAAAGATATGTTCTACAATGTCTTCAACAGAAATGAACAATAATGCTTTTCAGTAGAAAATGTACTCTTTGTAACAGGATGTTAAATGGAGGTTTGGTTTGGTTTGTAAAGGTACTTTTCATTCTTTAAAGTTTATTACAGCAGAGTGAAGTTCAAAGTGCCCCCAAAACAAGTGTGTTATGTCTACTTAGGGCTGTTTATTGAAACCAGTAATTCAGTGAAATTTTGTTGAACACTGAGATTTTTTGGCATTTCGATCTCGCCTTCTGGTGTGTGGAGAAAGCCAGCAACACCCCCTCTCTAATAACAGTTGGACAATGAAGGACTATGATCCAAATGTACAAAGAGTGCCTGATTTGTTATAAAAATACAAATTATTACATTCACACTGAAAGAAAACTAATAAACACAAACAACAAAACAGCCAAGCAACAGGGACATGCAACTGCACTATTTTAAAATGTTTTCTTGTGTAACTTTGATTTTCACTCCGATATACACTACCAATCAAAAATTTGGACTCACCTGTTTTTTCTTTATTTTCATGACTGTTTACATTGTAAATTGTCACTGAAGGCATCAAAACTATGAATGAACACATATGGAATTATGTAATTAAAAAAACTGTGACATAACCCAAAGCATGTTTTTATATTTTAGATTCTTCAAAATAGCCACATTTTGCTTTTATTACTGCTTTGCACATTCTTGGCATTCTCTCGATGAGCTTCATGAGGTAGTTACCTGAAGTGTTTTCCAAAAGTCTTGAAGGAGTTCTGAGTGATGCTGAGCACTTGTTGGCCATCTGAGGTCCTTCTCATGCCATTTAAATGAGAAGGTGAGTCCAAACTTTTGACTGGTAGTGTACACGGTAGAAATCAACACAACAAATGTAGTACAGCTGATGAGGAAGTATGTTTGTTTATTCTAGGCACATGACGATATCTTAAAAATATACTGTGTTGAAATGAAAAAATGCAATATATCCAGTATTATCCCTTTAAAAATCTTAGAAACATTAAAATTAAGATTCTGTGACTACAGTACTAATAATAACTAACTACTAGTCAGATGTTGTAACTTCAGAGCATTTGCTTCATTTTGTTTGAGTTGTGGGGATTTTTACATACACATTTTCAGGTCTAAATATCAACAGTAATGAGAAATCTTTATTATTATCCATGTGGGCAAGAGTGTTCTGTTGCTTTTCAGCATCCAGCCTCTAATATTTGTACACATGCATTGCCAACTTATGTACTACTTTTTATTCTCTCCTTTTTGTGTGTGTGTTGTAGGTATGCGAGCCTGTATTTCTGCTGTGCAGTAGAGGATCAGGATAATGAACTGATCACCCTGGAGATCATCCACAGATATGTGGAGCTGCTGGACAAGTATTTTGGCAGCGTGAGTCTCAGACCCATTTAACAAGCTCATGGATTTTCTGGGTGAAAAATGTTTACTAGACAGAATCTCTGACATGTTGCTGTTTGTTGTGTCACAGGTGTGTGAGCTGGATATTATCTTCAACTTTGAAAAGGCCTACTTCATCCTGGATGAGTTCCTGTTGGGCGGAGAGGCTCAGGAGACATCCAAGAAGAATGTGCTGAAAGCAATCGAGCAAGCCGACCTGCTGCAGGAGGTACACACACACACACACACACGCACACACACACACACACGCACACACACACACACACACACACACACACACACACACGTCTTCAGCGTCTAATCTGATTATTCATTGTTTAATCAACAGTCCAAAACATGAAGATAGTCAAGCATACTTGACTCTAAAACATTCAAAATCTACATATTTTCACATTTAATAGTGGAACCAGCAAATGTTGATACAGCTTTAATCTAAATGAGGAGTCAGCAAATGTTTTTGGTTTTTTTTTCCCAAGGCCAATACTGACCACCAGTAATCAAGGAGAGAAATTAATATTTGGCCTCAACATATAGTTGCAAGAAAAATTTAATCTTGGTGTGAAAATTTAGAATAATACAGACCCTAACACAAAACTTTGTCAAAATGCCTTTAAGCATAGACTGAATCAAAATAACCTTTATTACCAGTATCATAAATTTGAAAAAAAAAGGGAGCTTCCAGCAGCTTTTCTTATGAAGTTAAAGGTTGTTTGTGTAACAGTCACACTTGGTCCTGTGGTTACATGAAGTTCATGTTGCAGTCATTTGTTGACTCCATTTCTGAGTTAACAGTAGTTTGTGTGGCAGACTGTTCCTGCTATAGAGCCGAGGAGAGAAAATGAATTGCTCATGAGTGAGCTTAAGGATTGTTTGCAAAAAAATACAATCCAGGTCCTCTATAGAGAATCAGTGCACAGATTTTTATCGATGTTTTATAGATCTGTTGACGCAGTGGAAATAAAAGCTATTATGTGTAAATGTCTCCACATCTATTCATGTTGCACTTTTAGTGAACAAGCAAAATAGCCCTCCGAGTTATATTGAAAGTAAATAAAGAACATAAATACAATTCCACAGAGACAGAGGTGGCTGTACCACGGCCAAATGAACATAATAAATTCATAATGTAACTGGATTACTTATTGTAATATGTTAATTATTTTCATTTGTTTCCCCAATCATCATCAAGAAATAGTTATTCCCTCATAATCTGTCCTGGAAAAAAATGTGATTTGTGCATAATGGGGACAAAATGTATACTTAGCACCATTAAAAATACACGGTCCAAACATGTGGTGTAATTTCCAGAAAATGATTTGCTCAGGTGCTTATTTTGTATATGTTGCTCACGAGGCGAGTAACACAGTTAAGAGCTGTATTTTTTTCATTCCCGGCACGCGCGACAACTGTATTTGGACTAATCCCTTAATGTCAGGCATTGAGTCGAATCTCTTGTACAAAGTCAGGCTTGACTGGTAACTAGGTGTGGTCAATAGCCAATGTAAAGGCAGCAAAGAAAACACCAAAATATTTTTACCAGCTCAGGTCTGAGCTGTGGTGAAGTCACTTGCCCTCTGCACTGTCATTGCAGTACGGTCAGTGGTCTGAGTGATCAGATCCCTCAGGACAGGATCCTCAGATTTAGTTTCATGTGTCGTCGCTGCACTGCTTGTTTGGTGGCCAGAGGTGGACACACCCCATATTGAATCATGACACTTTCAGTTTCTGAGTACCTGTATTCATTAACTGAACAAATGTGTTAAGTTGATCACAATTTGTCCACAATTCATTCTCTAATGACCAATGTTTTCCCTCTTTAATATGAAAGTAACCCCAAACCAATGAATTTAATATATCTACAAATATACATATTATTGTGACCCATGCGTTTTTAATGGAGCCAAGTATAGATTGGCCATATTACCCTAGCTTTTCAATCACCATTTAATAATCCTTAGTCTACAAGAGAAACATCAGTCAACTCCTAAACTGGATGCATAACTTATTTTGCTTTCAGTCTTTTTTGTTTTACCTTGTTCTTACTACATACCTCCCATTTTTCTCCTGCTGGTTCACACAAGCAAATGCAGTCCAGCATGTTTCTGTTAGCGTCTAGATGTTGTCATTTGCAGATGACAGCGTAAGTGCTCAGTGGTGTATTTTTAGCCAAGCATGCAGCACTATTGTTATTACAGCACAGCTGACTGTACAGGCCTGAGACAGGTTTAACCCACTAGAGTTAAACCCTTCTCCTGTCCTCATCATGTATTTAATCACCAACAGTTCTATTAATTTTATGTGGGAGCAGTTCTTTACTTTACAAAAGGAACAATCTTCATGTTTTTGTTCCTCTTTCACCCACAGGAGGCCGAGGCACCACGGAGCGTTTTAGAGGAAATCGGGCTGACATAGATCATCACGCTGCCTCGCAGTTCCTCTTTCTCCCTCATTCAGATCTGGAACGATTCATCTCTACCCCGTCCCCTCCTGGTCCCTGTGTCAGTGTTGTATCACCATCTATGTACTGTATGATTCTGTACTGTATTATCCTGTATTGTCCTTTACTGTGGTGCCAATGGTGGTGTTAATGTGTCTTCTGTGCAAACTCCCTCACTGTATTCTGCAGCACGATTACCCACTCTCATAACTTCTTAAAAACTCCACAGACGACAATGTAGCGATGGCATTTGACATGAAACTCCAGCATCCTGTTATAACCGTTCACTAATCGCAGATGTATGTGCTGTTTGGCTTAGAGAACTTCTCAAGGTGCTGTTGAGAGAATCACGTACACTGTTAAAACTTTTTATACATGGGGGAAATTCAACCCACCAAATAAATAAAATCAAGCACCCACAATCAGTATCAGTGTAGACATTTGTGTTTGGTGAATCTCCTGCAGAAATTTACCATGTTCAGTTTCTTTTTGCTTCACATTAGCTGTTTCTATGTGACTAGTGTCATGTATGTTCAAAATGTCATTCAGTCGTCTTTTTGTTGCGCTTTTTTCCTGATTAAAAATGTCTTTACTGGCCTCTGGAGATTAATCTTAGGTCCTTCCCTCTGTCTTATTTAGTCTGGACAAGATAGTGACACAACTTTAAAAACACTATTTTATGCATTATGAGACTTCAGCTTATTCTTAAAGACTAACATTTATGACCAAAGAACACTGTGTTTTCCCGTCTCTATAGCTTCTATAAAAGGCAAACATGGCAGAAAAGGGACTTAAAACAGCAGGATGTTTCACATGGAAGTTATTTGGCCTTAATATTACAGTATTACATTATTCCAGTTGATCTGAAGACTTTGGCCAATTAAAACTTTCTTTGCGTAGTAGGGGTTGGGTAGTAACTGCACATATCAGGGTTTATCATTATTCTTTTCTTCTATGGGGCAAGAAACAAGCCAACAAACTGAATACATCCTCACCGTGCTGTGTTGTAGGTGTTTTTGTTGAATATTCATCACTGGACAAGTATCATGTTCATTTTTGGTTAGTGCAAAATCACATAATTTTGTATTAAACACTGCCAACACATTTGCCAACATTTTCTTACATTGGAAAGATATTAACAATAAATGTATTGGAAAAGTGACCTTGTTTGTGGACGTTTGTTGTTTTTATTCTTGCAACAATGAGTTACTTTGGTTGAAACATTGACAGAATAGTAGCATATTTAACATCTGTACACACTGGTAAGGGGTTTTAATTTATCCAACAGGTTATTCCTCGTTTTATATTCACAGATTTAATAAGAAAAAAATGAACAAAAACTGTAAATGCTACTAGGATGTACTGATGTTACGATTTTCACCAGGCTCGGTTTTGATTTCTGTGTGAGCACAGTCACTTCTTACTTCTGGACTGCTCTTGCTGTCTCCCTGATGCTGCTCTGTGTCTTTTATCTCTGGACTGGGACTTGAAGGATTCTCCTTTTCAGATTCTCCAGATGAAGTCGTCCCCTCGTCTCTTTTCTTCTTGTGTTTCTTCTTACTCTTTTTCTTGCTCTTTTTTGAGTGTTTGTGATGTCGATGCACGCTGCCGTCTACTTTAGGGGTTTTCTCCTTTTTGTTGTCTTTCTTGGGGCTCCGGTTTTTGCTTCTTCCAGACCCGTCGCTGTCCTCTCCACCACTGTCTCTACTTTCACTTAGACTTCTACACTTCTGCTCCCTGTCTGTATCTCTGCTCCTCTTCCTCCGTCTGTCTCTGTCTCTACTTCGACTCCTCGACTTGTCTCTGCTTCTGCTGCGATACCTGGCTCTGCTCCTGTCGCTGTATCTGGACCTGGACCACCGTTGGTCTTCCCTCTGCTGATGGGACGTTCTCCTGTCTCTGCTCCTGCTCCTCCATCGGTCTCCCTCTGGTCTGCTGTGGGATCTCTCAGATCGCGGCGGGCTTCTGCTGCTGCGACGCTGCCTCCACGATCTGTCTCCGTATCGCTCCGAGTGCCACCCGTCTCTATGGCTTCTCCTGACGCTGGCGTCCGGTGACAAATGCAGGTCTCTGTCTGCTTCCCAGAATTCATTACCGGGGTTTCGAAATACATGCAGGAAGTTACAGTGCTTCCCTTTAGGACACTTCTGTCTGTCAAACAACCCTTCAAAGAAAAGAAGATTAAAGTCAGTCAACCTGATAACCTGACTTTTAACATACTTTTACATTTTTTGCACTTTTTAATTGTTCTGTGTATATTCGATTCTGTTTATTGTCTTTTTATTCTCCTCTGCACCGAAAAGTAGTGAGCCCTAATTTCGTTGCATTATTATACTGTATATGATTGTGCAATGACAATGAAGACTTATCTAACGGAAAGTGAACTTCTGTCGAGGTATTTCAGCTCCACTCACCACATATTGCATTCTTCCACCGTGTAACAGGACAAAATTCACAATGAAGCTGGCGGCCTGCGTACCACCTCCCATTAAACTTGATGAAAGCCTCTTTACACTGCTCCTCCCTGGACCACAACAAGAAAGGAAGAGGTGGTAATAAAATGTCATTTTTAGATTTCTACATATTTTTCTATTTGGAAAAATCTGGGCAATCAATTAAATCGAATGTGCGTTATTAGCATGAATGTTGTGAACATCATCGAGCATCAAATTGAACTAAGGATAAACTACAGCAACACAATAAATTAAAAAAAATAAAATAAAATATAGATGTGCAGTACTGTGCAAAGGTTTTAGGTCCTAAGTAGGTTTTTTGTTAAAGAAGAGCATAATGATATATCATAATGTACGGTACAAATGCATTTCTCAGTCTCTTTAACAAGATATAACTGAAATATAGAACAGCATTAAAAACAGGAAATTCAGAAAAAACAGAAGTATCCATTATTTAGTGTGATGTTTCTTTGTAAGATCTTCTGTGCAGACAGTATGAGATTTACTGAGCGAATCTTCCAGTGTTTCACAACAGGTTTCATTCAATACATGTCTAATGCGTCTTATTGTTAGGGCTACTTTTTGTCATGGGAACAGCGATCACATTAAATACTGATTCCTGTGGAAGCCATGTAGTTGTTTTGTCTCCATTTATATTGTTAGTGAGTTTTTAAGGCTGCACACAATATTCCCCTCTATTTTCTTGTTGTGTTTTAATAAAAAGACTAAGAAAAAGATACTATGCTCATTACAATTAAAAACAACAACATACCTAAGGGTGGCCTAAGGTTTCTACACTGTATTATATATAAGGAATCAGGAGCTCATTAAAGACAGAGGAATAATATATAGAAACAAAAACAGGAAAAGCAAAAAAAGACTGTCATAAATAATTAATAGCCAATGTTCAAAAACCAAGCAGTACCCCAAAAAAAAATCAGCCAAAAAAAATATCCAATGACCCAGTAGGTAATAAAGGATTTCTATTTTTGTATTATATTTTGTGAGTCTTTTGGCTTTTCCTGTCTTTAATAATATACATCCTTTAAAAATAAGTAAGAGTATAAAATAAAAAGTTGTAATCCTTACGTGTCAAACTGAATGTAAACGTTTCCTCTCAAATGTGACTCATGATTGCAGCTCACCTAAAAATAAAAAAATTTAAAAAATATTGATCAGTCTCAATATTTCAATATTTGTCCTACACATCAAATGGCCACAGATCTGATATATTAAAGACAAACATGAAGCAATCAATGCAATGCAATGTGATGTGATATGATTCAAACTACTGAGATACTGTACAATTTGATTCAGCACAATTCAATGCAGCGTAAAATGAAGAAAAAAATATGTTTTTTTTATCTTATTTGTTTTTATTGACCTTAAATTGAGCATTATTTGAACAATATAGCATGAATATTTGACCTACTTCCAATGCAGAAAAATTACGTACAGAAAGGAAAAGAACAGTAATATTCACCTGAAATGTATCTTTTTTTGTATCAACAGGATATATTTATCTAGTTGACTGGTTAAATTGTCTAGATCTATGCTGTCTATTTATTTTCAACAAAGGTAATTCTGATTTAAATCTGCTGATTTCAATGTAATTTAATGATCTTCACCTTAATTCTTGACACACATTCTATAAAGTATTTCACAGCGCGCCTTCATACTGCCTATCACTTCAGTTCAAAATACAGAATCAAGTACATCTTACCTTGAACTGCACCACCTTGCCAACACTCCTGAACTCCGGCAGCACGTCATGGTAGAAGTCGAGGAAGTGTTCCTGCAGGTCCTCCTCACTGTGTTCTAAACCAGCATCCATTTCGTAATCATCTCGGCGTGACTGCTCCATGCCAAACGTTATAAACATACTACGGATCATCAGAGTTGGGCTGCTAGCAGGATAATCGTGCTTCCGAGAACATCTGGAGTCACGAGACAGAAGACAGAACATGTACGCTTCACACACAACTATACAGGTAATAGTGGGTTTGTTTTTCAAAAAAGAAGTGAAAGGGCACCTGTCTCCAAATCGACAAGCTCCTGTCTTAAGGAAGAACGGACAGTTGGCTACGTCGCGCTCTGTGCCGTAGTTCTCCGAGTTCTCAGTCACTGGAGCCTCAGGATTCATCCACGGCCCTCCATTTTCTAACTGAAAGTGAAAACAAGAGCAAATAAGTAAAACATAATGTATAACTATACTTTGACAGCACTAACTAAGATGTGGAGAAATTTTCACAAATACGGTCGCGGAAAAAATTATTCGACCACCCTTGTTTTCTTCAATTTCTTGTTCATTTTAATGCCTGGTACAACTAAAGGTACATTTGTTTGGACAAATATAATGAGAACAACAAAAACAGCTCATAAGAGTTTAATTTCAGAGCTGGTATCTATCCATTTTCCATGTTTTCTTGATAATAACCAAAATCATTTCAGTTCTTACATCAGTACCTGTCACTGTACTGACAAAAACAGTGCTTTTATTCATTACATGTTTTCTTTTCTGTCTGTTTTAGTCACATAATACACACAGGAGTTAGTACTTGATTGCATAACCATTGTTTTTGCTCACTTTTGATGGTCTAATAATTTTTTCCACAACTGTATGATCAAGAACATGTGTCTTAAACCTGATCACAGGATTTTTAAAGGAAGTGAGTCATAAGAACTGCTCTCCTAAGCTTGTCACTTTAACACTTTCAGACCGAGACCCAGCTATGCAGAGTACTACAGTCCCAGTATTTATTGTTTGATTTTTATCCAAAATGTTAATTAAGACTCATGGTTATTTGTCTGTAGTTTCTGAAATGGAACTGAACTGGAACATTAATGTACCACACTGGTAGACTCTGATATTTTGAGCAATTCAATTAACTGTATCTTTTATATTCTTCTGTGTGTATATTTGTGTATTTCAAAATGTATATCTATATAGTATACCTATGTCTTTCCTGGGATTCAGAGCTGAAAACAGGTTTTTATTGGCGAGAAAACAAAAATGCCTTTGACCTTTTGACCTGACAGTTATTGATTGATAGTGAACATTTCAAAAGGAATCTGTTTAATGCAACATTTAAAGGGTGTTTTTACCTGACTTTCAGCTTCATCCAACCTTTTCTGAACAGCCTCCTACAAATGGTGCAAAAACATGGCTGGTAAAAATGTGCAGAGGTCAACATACAGTAGCATATCTGTTTACGGTGTGTTAAGACCACATTGACAAGGACTGTACGACTGACATGTGGATAATTCTGGGTTTCTAAAAAAAAGTTTTCATAAACACATTTCACACCAAGTAAAAGATACATCCCGGTTGTGAGATCTGAAGGTGCTGGTAAGGGATTTTCTCTTTGTATCTTAGTTAAGGAGTACGTTGGCTGCTTGTGCTACTCAGTCAAGGAAATTTTGAACAGCAGTATAAGACAAGAGTACATTTTTTCAAAAGAAATACTGAGATGATGCAAAATAATTCATCAGGAGCCAAGAGTGCTGATAAGGCAGTACTCAGGACTAAGTAAAAGAGGATATATTTCTCTTTCTTTCTATCCTCCTGGTGCCCATTTCACCTCTCTGTCTCGCTTCTCCCGCTGCTTCTTCTCTTCTTCTTCTTGCTCTCTTCTCTGCTGGGCTTCCCACTCCTCTTTTATCATCCGCTGAGAAACACAGAAGGTATTTAAATAATAATAAAAAATGTAAAAGCAGCTTTGTCTGTGTTTTGACAGGCAAAGTAAAAAACAGAAAAAGAAAGGATACAATCAATGTTGGAGATGTGAGACAGCAAAGTGTAAAAGAATACATTTAAACAATAAATAATTTTAAAATGTTTTTTAAAAAAGCTATAAAAACAAATAAAAGACTATAAAAGACAATTAAACAAAACAAAAATAAAAACAACAAAATTTAAATTAGAACAATAAAACAACAGTGTGAAAAGGGTAAAAAGAACATAAAATACGAAATCAGGTAAAGGCGTATCTATAAATGAAAAGTTGGTTTTAAGAAACAAATTAAATGAAGTCATTGAATCTTCACATTTTCATTAAAGGCTCTAAAAGTAATTTTTACTCTTAGTGTCATAAAAAAGCTAATTTTGAGAAAATTCCGAGTTTCTGTTCAGCAATCAGGATTTAAGCTTTGGACTGTACAAAATCCTATGGCATATACAAATAAACATCACATCACCTCCTCCTCTTCTTTTCTTTTCTTTGCAGCTTCTTCCCGCTCACATTTGAGTTTAAACTCCTCCTGAGCGAGCCGCTCTCTTTCCAACCACTCCTCATGTAGCCGCTGTCTGAGAAAGCAAGTCAGACACAAATCATCTCAATATTTCCTCTTTATTGATTGAGCAGCAGTGTAAGGAAAGTATCAACATTACAAACATACAGCTTTGGAATAACTATCAGACCACTCTGGAGGCTGTAATAAATGGCTGTTTTGTTTATTTCATCTCTCTTAATGATACCTCTCTCATTGTCCTCTTTATGAAACATCAAGCAATTCTATTCCCCAAGTAGATTTATACATTACATTAGCCTCTATTAACCTTACACTTGTAGCTGAAGTACATCATAATAGGTCTTCTTCTTTGTTGTCTAATGTAAAATTTGATGTTTGAGTAATTTGTGGTTTTTTTTATTTATTTATTGTTATTATTGTAACTGTGTGAATTCCTACAGAAAAAACACAGGTAGTGTATTAGTATTTACAAAGCTGTATTTGTATAAAAATACTGCAATATAGGTTTCATTGCTCTATTGTAATTTAGTTACCCAGAACCAAACTAAGTGTAGTAAAAATAGTTTCTGCATAATCATTTTACAGATTCTTGACATTATAACCTCAACTTTCAACATAACCATGACCCTAATAACAACAAATATGAGACAAAACTAGATTTTAGCACCTTAGCTTTGTGTATAAAGAATAGCCTACAGCTGTAACTGTTATTGTACAGTGTGTATTTTGTGCTTTCTGTCTGCATTTTTGCCCAACAGCACAGTCATCTTATTGGTGAAAACTACTATACCTTTCCTTCTTAGTAGTTTCATGTTCTTCTTCATCATCATCTTCTTCTTCAGCGTCCTCAAATGTATGACTTTCTCCATTTTCTAAACCTGAAATGAGTAAATGAATGGGCTGATGAAGACACAACTCTTTACAAGGTAAATTAGTACAATTTGACAGGGACTGCATCACTGTAGCAACTGTATCTTCATACCAATTTCTCTGGCCTGAGCTAAAGCCTGGCGTTTACGTTTCCTTCTCCCTTTCCTTAGGGCTGCCCTGCGCTGCTTTTGGCTGAAAAGAAGGAAGTTACAGTGGAAATTAATACAAGATCAAACTTGTGAAAAACGCACAACTGAGTCATATACTCCTCTGAAAGCATTTCACAGAGTAGACAACTGCAGTAAGAATGGAACACTTGAAAAATTAGAATTGTATTTTAACTAAATGGGATGTAATGCTAGATATTTTAAATAAATAATTATACTGAAATAAGTCAGTATGAAGCAGTTTTGCTAATTTCCGCAACGCTATCAAACAAGCGTGCAGTAGTTACACCATTAGCTTAGCTGTTTAATAGGTATGTGTGTACAAGCAACTAATGGATATATAGGCTGTCACTGTGTGCCAAGCATACTCTCAAAAACAACCCAATCCAGCCTAAAGAAAAATACACACCTCAAAACGGGAGCAGAGATCACTGGGGCATCGGAGGCTGCCATCGCAGCTAGCACCAGCTAACGTTAGCACGACAACTTACTTTACGAAGGCTTGTATCTCATCAGTGTTTGGCAAAAAGAGAACTATTAGGCCAACTATTCTCTGATGCAACACGTTATTCTCAAATTATAACAGGTTCGGTAGGATTCTGGTGTTATATGTTTAATAAATTTAGCAGCATGAAGATGTATTTTGCTCATGAACCAAACAGGAAGAAGTATAGGAAGTACTTCCGGTTCACGCAAAAAATATTTTACAATTTTATAGACCTTTTGTTTTTCTTTCTATATTTCTTTAAAAAAACACAGCGCCGTATGAGTTTGCAATTAGCAGTTTAATAACTTGAAAAATATATCCCTTCAAAACAGTTTAGTTTTAATCTTTCCAGTCCATGATTTACATGACAAAGTATTTTTAAATCATCATTCACTTAACATAAAGGGACAGTCAAGCTTTTACTTTTACTTTGTTTACCATGACATTTTGCTAGAAGACCTATGTCATTCTTTTTTTTTTATTTTTTTTTCACAATAATCCTCATCAGAAATCATTCTAAAACTAACATAATCTTAAAATATGTATGTCAATGCTAAATAAGACCTTTTTATAACCTGAAAAACACAGACGCAGATTGGAAAGATTTGTTTATTAATTTACATCAACTGCCAAAAAATACTGCAAGTAAACCAGAATGTTGGCAAAAAGCATCCTCTTCTTAAAAAAAAAAAAAAAAGACCAAAATATAAAAACTGTCATTGCATTGCAGACTTCACATATCCAGTACACAAATGTCCAGTATAGCAAATGCATGTATATTCCTTTATGTACTCCAGCTTCTGTTGCTTAACAAATACATAAACAAAGCATTTCATATCTGTATTTATAGTCAATTTTTAAATTAGCTAAAATATTTGATAGTTCAGACTCCAACCATTAAGTAGGCCATTTGGTAGCATTTCCACTACCACCATTTATCCCTTGTAAAGACCAGAGTGAAATCTCCCTGTCCAAATTAAGCAGATGAGCATGTTCTTCAGTCTTTTATTTAGACTTTCCTGATGTCCCTGACATACTTCTTCCCTGTCATTCACTCTTTTTGTCAGCAGTGGGCCTTGATAGGAAGAAGGCAGGCCTGGTGGAGCAGCGGTAGCACAGAAGCTGAGGCACCAGAGCATAGAGGACGTTGACCAACAAGAAGACAGTCTGGCTGTCAGCAGGTACTCTGTAGGAGAATGGCGTCCGAGTGTGAAGAGACGCACCGATATGAGAGAACTGGGCCTGTGAAGTGAATCAGAGAGAGAGAGGGGAGGGTAATGACTAAAGGCTCTGCAGCTCCAATATTCATACTCACAGAACACTGATTTCTTCCACTGCTTACTCATGGTGACTTGTGTTTCTGAACTGACATGTGTCTCCTGCAAGTAACAAAATGTTTTTACTGAAAAACACAGCCAGCTACATCTTATTTTATATGTAAGTTTAAACAGATATTTTTGTTTTCCAAATCTTAATTTCAAATCATTTTGATGCTGTTAGCAAAGAAAGCAGTAGATTTAGAGTTATCTTTTCTTCTTTTTCAGAGTTTCTTAGATAAGATTCTTGTGTCATACATTGCTTGTGAAGCCACTTAACATCAAAATAAGAATAAAAACATTACATAAGAACACCAAATACATATGAAAAGAAGCAGTAAGTACTAAATACATAAAATCAAAAATAATGCACGTATCGCACCTCTAAAAGTTGCATATTATTGAAAAGACGCAAAGTACTGTTACCAATAATATCCATATTGTCAGAGACTATTGCATGAATCAGTTTCTGTTGACGTTTCAGTGTCTGTTCTACAGAATGGGAGGATTTATACAGAGTAATGGGCACAGGTAGAAAATATCTACAATTAGTAACTAAATTTTTATACTGCAGGAGGAGTTCATGGTCTAATGGATTCATACACTGTTGCCCACAAAGTTGATATAATTTTGGTTTTCAGACGCATTCCTCTTTTTATCCCTATTTATACATATGAGTAATAATCTTTTACCAGGTGCAGTGACTGCATATTGAGTCCCAGTTACACTTTATCTATCAAGAATAAATCACATCCTTACAATCATGTAATGAGAAAAGGTAAATGTAGTTTCTGTTGTCTTTATATACACGTACATGTAAATTGTACATGTTTTGCAATTTAACAGGAAAAAACTAACAAAAAAACAAGTAAAGCAATAAAATGATGTAAAACAGGTAGTTTTAGGATTGATTTTTAGCCTAGAACAAACCAGAGGTTGAATACAACCTTATCAAATTCTGCTAAGGCTTTTGCACACAGGCCTGTACTTTTCAGTAAAGCAGACTCTTTACTGTTACCTTTTCAATGAAAGTCACCTAAAAAAAAAATTACAAATGACTTGTATCGTAGCAACCATTGCTGTCTGAGCATCAGCTTCTCTATTTATAGCTTGTCCGAACAGCTGACATTCAAGTGAATACCACCAGTACCTCCATTCCTCATGGTCTGAAGTCATCTTCTGCCCTTATCCCACTGATGAGTGACGTGTCAGCTTGCAGCTCAAACACAATAGTTGCTTTGTGCTTTATAGATGTGACTGGCTACACTGGCTGTTCCTATCACTCTTTGGAATTTCCATTTTTGGATGTAACACTTTTGCTCATTCAGACCATGTGTAGTTGTAAAGAGCTGTTTGAATTTGACTACACTTGAGAACACCTAGACATGCTACACTCGAAATATTACACAGAAGGGCAGCTGAGTTACACAACAAGTGTGATTTAGCCAGAGACACTTTCTCAGCATAATGTTAGCTTATTTAACTGAAACAATGATGTTATTTGAGAAATATGAATGTTGTAGTAGTAGATTTTATCTCTAAGTTTGAAGTATTATTCTATATTAAATTCTGCCATTTTCAGTAACTTACCTATGAAAGTGTGTATTACACATTGTAACAGAAAAATATAGTTCAGACAGTGCATCTGTCTGTCTGGGGACAGTTATGGAACATGTTGACTGTATGAGGAATCTGGGTGGCTGTCATTGGAAGTTAAAAAAGAGCAGCATTTTATAAAGCACTGCTTGTCGTACTACCAATTTATCTTAAATTATATTAAATACAGATCAAGCACACATTGCACCAATTCCCAGACTTTTGTTCTTACAAAAGACATACGCTCACAAATACTTCTCAAGTTAGAAATCATTTGTTTAGTTTACATGAATTGATTAGAAGAATATATGATCATGTTTTGTTTGTCAGGGTGTGCTGTACTTTACGAAAGCCACTTTTACACAGAGATCCTGAAAAAAGGTGAGATGGTGATCCCTCCTTTTTGCCACCATTGACCGATTTCCACAGCCAAACCAAAGGAGTAACAGAGGTGAGACAGGCTGGACTTTTACACAGCTGACCTGCTTTCCGGAATCAAAGGGGCGGTGACATAGCGTAGCGTATAGTGTGATGTATGACTTCTGCGTTGGAAATGCCCCGAGCATAGTGGTGTTGCTAACCTCTCCAGAGTTGGCCCGTCTTTCACCATTCCACAAATGTTAGCATGGATAGAGTCCTCCGCCTGGAGTGACAACAGCTCACTGATCTCGGCGTCTCTCCGGTTTGACATCTTTCCAGTTGCGTTAATATGTTTGTACACACTCTCATTTTTAAATCCCCCTGTGCAGGGGTCGCATGTGCAATGCATCATCAAAATGACACCTTGGTTGTGGAATGAGAGGTCTTCTTTTTACATAGCGTTCCAAAATCATGATTCCACCTTTATCATGGCTCTGTTACTACCTCCTGGTACTCCTGTTACTACCTGGGACCAAATGATCCTACCATTTCAGTTACGTAGACTTTGTTCCGGAATAAAGGTAAAATATTCCTGGAAGAAGAAGTGCTGTGTAAAAGGGGCTATAGTTTATGTCCAATATAGCTGTTCTTTATATCAATGTATTGCAGCTGTATTCCTTGCAGACTGTCCTCAATTCAAAGGAAAAAAACCTCAAGAGGCAGTGCTACAATATTACACTTCCTCTATGGGGGGGTCTGTAGAGTCCTGCTCAACAAGCAACAAAAAAACAGGGCTTCCCCACCCTTTTGCAGGCAGCATATAGTGGTAGGTGTGATGTTGAGTACATTGTCCAAGAGCAACAGGTGGTAGAAAATGCTGTGGTAAACTTACTTCTTTTGAGTGCTTGAAAGTGTTGGCTACATATCTGTTCAATCACATTCAGGTATTATAAGCTGTGTGAATTAATCACATTGCTATTATTACATCTGGCAAAGTGCTGAACATGAGTCAATTTCCATTTTCATAAAAGACACTAGCTTTTTGTTTCCTAATAAAATGAACTGGACATCACAATTTAGAAACACACACTAACCTACCTTGAACCTGAACCCAGGTCTAATCAGCCTAATGCAAAGTCCTTTACTGGAAGGTTTAGTTCACCTTGATCACCAGCCAAGATGAAGCAATAAACCAGCAGAACTTACCTGTGCCAGAGCCCCAGAGTGTACAAGAGTTAGGTCTGGCATCCATTCACATCCTGGGACCAGCAGCCCATAAAGAGTAATGATGTAGTATGGTCCAGAGTACAGCATGTTTGCCAACATCTGACAAACACAGACACTGTTCAGTTTCAGTAAACAGAGCTCTGTGTCGAGATAGAGTTTGGATGAAAATGTGGTCACTCATTTACCTGTACTTTTGGATAAGCTGAAGGATCTTTGAGGTAAGGTTCATACTGTTGTGTGTAGTCCTGACACCATTTGCTGGAACAATCCAGGGCAATCTAAAATACATGTATCATGAAATACAGAAGCACTGAGGATTTATCATCCCTCTGTATTTAAAGTATCTGTCCAAGTTTCTCACCAGGCCTCTGAAGACACAGAAAGCAAAAGCAGGAATGAGGTAGATAACAAAGAGTAAGTCTAGTGGTCTTTGAAACAAGTTCCTCCTGTGAGTTTTCTGGATGCTCTGATGGAGAAAAAGAATCAAAAACTTTTTGATATGCAACATATTATGACAAAAACACATTTACATTTGATCAACTGAGGGTCTTACTGTCAGCTCCCGTGTGGAAGGCTGGCTGAAGATGCGGAAGCAGGCCCAGACAGATACTGTGACGTATAGCAAATGCAGGAGGCAAAAAGGGCCAATGTGAGTCCCATATTTTCCTGGAGAATGGGCAGAACAATACAATATGTAAAAAGAGTTTAAAGAAAGCTAAAGAAGCAATATCTTAATAACCTGCCTTTCCCAAACTTAGTTCTGTATGCTACGGACATGATTTATTAGATTAAGTAAAATGTATAACAGATACATTGGAATTAATTTCCTAATTAAATACAAGAGAGGTATTCTTTTTGTTTTTGCTACAATGGTCTGTTCAGGTCAGATGTGGTATACTTGACTCTAAATGTGTTTTAAGTGAGAAGGTAAACAGTAATCAAAGCTTCAGTGATCAATGTTGGAGTAAATCTATTGAATTTCTCCAGTGCAAAGAAGAAATGATTCACTGCAGAAAAGTAAGTCAGTCATGTTTGTTGTACATTAGCAATTAAATTCTTTGTTTGGTACTAGTGTACTGCTGTACTGATGTTACGGCTCCAGATTTCTCGTTTGGGTTTTGAGCTGAAATGGTTTGAGAAACCCAGATTTGGATTATTGTTATCTTCTCATCGTGGTGATGGAAGGGGTTGGGGGGTAAGTTTACATGGACAAGCCATCCAATTATTTTTAGTGTACTTACCCACAGCATTCCCAAGAATGTAGACTATGGCACACATGAGAAAGGATCCAACCCAGTAGAGGCCTATAGCTCGGTAACTGTCCCTGTGCAAACCACGCAACACTGCCATTGTCAAAGCCAGATGAACACATTATATTTACAAAGACTATAGATTAGATTAGATAGATAGATAGATAGATAGATAGATAGATAGATAGATAGATAGATAGATAGATAGATAGATAG
>JAPQRP010000019.1:29963630-29978562 GCA_037367295.1 Apogon hyalosoma | reverse complement strand
ATAGATAGATAGATAGATAGATAGATAGATAGATAGATAGATAGATAGATAGATAGATAGATAGATAGATATTTTTTGCTTTAAAATTGAACACTTACTCCCATGTTATTGCAGCAATCACAAGTAGATACATGAGATAATGCACACAGCCATCCCAATAGGAGATCATGTGCCCATGTGCTGTATTGATATGAGGATCTGCCTAAAATACAGGTCATTTTTATTTATCTATCAGCATGAACAAGTGAAGACACATACTGCTCATTCACAAAAAATTTAAGACTTGCCTGTCTGAGGTAAAATGTCACGAATCCATCAATGATGTTGTCCTGCTCCAGCCCGATGATCAGATTGACAACGCTGAGGAATGCGAACACTGCGTACACTAAACAGACACACACTGCATGTTTAGTTTATTTGGACCGTTTCCAAAACTTGATACGAACTTAGGCTACTGTTGATCAGTTTTAACCACCACAAGAAGATTTTAGACACAAACACATACTATCATTCGATTACAGTAACGATAAACCATTGATGAAATTCCTAAACAGAGATATGTGAACGCATACCATAGAAAAGAGGGTCTGCTGGAACCTTCTTCTTGAGCATAAACCGGACTGAGATGGTTAGGGTGATAACTGTGGTACACCCAGCGAAGAAGCAAGCTTCAGCACTAAGATCAGAATGGAAAACAGTTTTCCAAATGTCTGATAAATATGAGTATTCGAGTAATAAGTTATGGATCCATTGATGAGCTGTAAAACGCACTCACCTATTGTTGTAAATAAGAGAATTAAATAAATAACAGATGGGGATGGACATCAAGGAGAGCACAAACACACCCGTCCCTGCAGATGCGCTCATCGCGGATCTGCGTGGAGCGATTCCCTGTTGGATGAGGCTTTGAAATGTAGAGAAACCGGTGGTAATGTATCCGCAATAAACACTATGAGTCACATTTTTTTAAGGTTTGCACAAAAAGTCTCAGTTCGTCCAACAAAAACAAGACAGACAACTCTGTGTGCGGCTCCTGTTTACATGCTCTGTCTTGATCTGATTCTGCTTTTCACTCCTTCCTTTACCTTTACCCCCTCCCACACACACATAGACAGGCACGGATGCTGTGTTTTATCTGCTTCAGGACTGACTAATCCATCTTGAATGCAAAACTACACGATCCTGTGTTATTTGCAGGGTTTCACTGGTGGTCCATGCGTTTATTAGCCTATATTTCAAAAGTAGGAATCATTTATTACTTAATTGTATCCTGTCAGGTTTTAGTGAATGTGACACTGTCATCAAGCGGTCGACCAGAGAAGTTCAAGAGGACACATCAAAATATAGACTAATTATTTAGATATTCCACAATCTAAAAATGATGTGGTTAAAGTGTTTTTGACCGTGAAGGTATATTTAAAGTGCAATGGTATTGTCACTTTACTGTTTAGCTAAGAGAATGTTTTTATTTTTCTACAATTGTTAAGATAATGATATTGCTGTGTGATAAATGTGAAACTCTTAATTTCGAGTTTCTTTACTAAGGTTTGCCTCTGGTTAGTGTTATATTTGTAGACCTATAGTTGTCAGGGTTTATCCTGTCCTAAGTGCTGCACCTGAGCCATTTTGGTCACCACGTAAAGTAAAATGAATGTAAAATCAATGTGTATCAATTAATGGAACCCCCCCAGATCTAATAGTAAGAGTTGGTCCACAGTGGACTTTTGTTTGGAAGCATTCTGCAGTTGGTTTATTATCTAGCCTATTCTTCAAAATGTGTGTACTCAGATAAGGAATATATGGTTGTATATATTTTTTTTTAATTGAAAAGTATAGACCACGCGAATCCCCTGGCTGACAGACTCACAGTATGTGAAAAGTCAAAAAATGTAAAATGACCTAAGGATAGGGCTCCCTGCCAAATCCCATTTTCCAAGCAGAGCAATCTAAGCCTTCCACAAAATGCATATGAGCCTAAATATAGGCTACATACATGTGTGTGACATCTATTAAATCAATGCCTATTTATTTATTTACAGTATTCTACTCCAGTATAAATGGATATGATATGTGTTGCCGTCCGTGCCTATTGACTCATATTCTGACATTGTTTATTTTTTGCGTGTTGTCACTGAGCTTGGAAATAAAGTTTCGATGGGGGAAAAAAAAAAAAAAAAAAATTGCTTGCTGTTTGCGCATGCGCCCTTTCTACAGTGACCTGCGCGCTCTAGCTACTAGCAGGTAGCTAAACATCAAAGTGCGATGGCGTCCTCTGCGATGGGCAACACGTCAACACATTACGGCTTCTACTTCACGCTTTGATTTATGTCAACACCAGCTTGTTGTAAATTAGAAGAAAAATACAAGCGATAATGGCGACTGGGGGCGGTGGCAGCGTCGGCTTGGCGTCAAATCATGACGGTCAAGAACCAGCATCCAACTCGGGTCAGTCCGGAGCGGCGGCGGCGCTCTCCGGTGTCCCAGCCTCCGCTCCTGCCCCGTCCGCCTCTCCGCCAGTCCTCGGCCTTCACCGGGAGCCCATGTACAACTGGCAGGCAACAAAGAGCTCCCTGAAGGAGCGCTTCGCCTTCCTCTTCAACAACGAGCTGCTCAGCGACGTCAGGTTCATCGTAGGCAAAGGCAGGCAGGCCCAGAGGATACCGGCTCATAAATTCGTCCTGGCCGCCGGCAGTGCTGTTTTTGATGCCATGTTCAATGGCGGGATGGCGACGACCTCCGCTGAAATAGAGCTGCCTGATGTGGAACCGGCAGCTTTTCTAGCCCTGCTCAGGTAGGACAGGACCCCCACAGACCAGAGCTGTAGCTGATGGACACTTTGATAATAGTCTGTGTTCATGATGATCACGATTAAAGGTGATTTCAGGTCTTCGGTGGAAGTTGAAGAGCCATCTATTTATCTGTAGTATTATACCTTTCTTTTTAGTCGGCCATAATAAGAAGGACTCGTAGAAAGGGCGTGTGATTAAAGCGGAAGGTTAAAGGTGCTGCACACCTAACAGATAATGGCATAGAAGACTAAATTAACAACACGTTTTTTATCACTAAAAACCTTTGACAACAAACGCAGGCGTGTACATCCGAGCACCACACCTGTCACAAACCTATTCTGCTGGTGAGTCTTGTAGTCAAAGATTCAAAGAGTTTATTGTCATGTGTACAGTATAGACAAAGGTTTCCCTGTGCAATGAAAATCTTACTTTGCCTTCCATGCTGAATACCACAAGAATTTAAGATAAGTATAAAAAAAAATTTAATATGATTTAACGAGGAAGTTACACAATCAGAACAAAGTGGCGTTTAAAAAATTGCATGCAAGAGAAAAAGCATAAAAATATAAACTACTATTACAAAGAGAAAAATATATATTTACATAAATGTGCAACATCTGGTAATTGTGCAAACTGTCAGATGTAAATGGCATACAACATGGGCATAACTACCTGAGATAGGTGAGATGTGCAAAATTGTCGGAGATAAACAGGCAGAGATAGCAGTATGATATATAATAGTATTTACGGTACCATTAGGTTATTAGATGCTGCTAAGGATGTTAATGCATTTTTTGTTTATTTGCTGTTTAGCATTAGCTCGTGAATATCAGACTATAGCAGCTCCTTTAAAGATGCATTATTTTTAAAATAGAAGTGTTATCTCTGCACGTTTTCAGACTAGCAAGCAACTGGGTTGTCAACCAAACAGACATTCAGTGAGTTCATTCATTTCATTTTATTTTACTTTGCTCATCACCAAATACACTTGACACTTGATTACTTTGATTCCTCTCAGTTCTAGAAAAACAAAGAGCTGCCATATCCACATGTCATTTGACTTACACAGACAAAAATGTAAAAATAACAACTGATAATGTCAACAAATAAAGTGATGGCAATGACAGACAGCCCTGCATCACACAGACAGGGGTCAAAGTTGGTTACTATGGCAACGGGATGAATGACCCAAATACTGAGATCTAGTAATTTTTTTTTTTTTTTGTTTTGGTAGACCAATCAGTTAATCACAAAAATAAGTAGTGTGGATGGAAACAACAACATCAAGTAGGAAATAAATTAATGAGTTTGACTCTAATGATCAAACCTTGAGGTTATTGTAATAAAAATCACCTAACTGTTTCCTTGTGTTGTAATTTTTAGAGTAATAACATGTAGATTACATTTGTATTAAGGCTGATAGATAAAATTATAGTGTTTTAATGTCATAGTGCAATATAAATTTCCTTCTTTCATTTAGGGTTTATTTTCTGTACATTATCAGCCAATTCAATGTTGTGTTTACTCTTAATTTAACTTTCAATGTTGAAAAACAAACATATTATTAAAGGCTTGTTTTGAGCAGTATAGCTGTAATGTTTATTGCTTTATAAGTGTTTGTTGGACTGAATCAGCTGATGTTTTGTCTGTTTTCTTAGGTTCCTTTACTCTGACGAGGTCCATATTGGTCCAGAAACTGTGATGACAACTCTGTACACGGCTAAGAAGTATGCCGTTCCAGCTCTAGAGGGTCACTGTGTGGAATTCCTCACCAAGCACCTCAGAGCTGACAATGCTTTCATGCTCCTCACTCAGGTGACTTAAACTGTCATTAAAGAGCTTTGGTTTACCACAAAAGTCATCTACATTTAACCCTTTGATGGATAGATGGATGGAGGGAGGGAGGGAGTGACGGACGGACGGAAGGACTGACTAACTGACTTTATTTATTCATTTATTCATTCCTTCCTGCCTTCCTTCCGTACTGGGAAATTACAGTGTAGCAGCAGCATGGCACATATTCAATAATAACAATATAAAACAAAACCACAGCAAACATGAGTAAAGACTAATATAACATAAGAGTAAACACTATATACTATACACTATAAATATGAAGTAAAAAGATGAGTAGAATCTTGATAATAACTGTATGTGCTGAAATAGAACTGAAAGGTGCAGACAGACCAGCATCACTCAGACAGGCTGATGCTGTCTGATGCGATCTATCTATTGAGGTAATCTATGTGTTTAGCTTTTAGTTTTTATGTGCTGAAGTTTTGAGAAATTAGTGTCTACTGCTCCAAAACAGTGAAAGTATCAAATGAGCTTCACAGCAGAAGCAGAGGGACCCAAAAGCAAATAGCTGTCTATGGCAGAACCATGACAAACGCAAAGTCAATCTAATCCTATTTGCAATGTCCGTCTGTGTTGTTATATAACTGCAAAAGGCTATAAACAGCATATTGTCCGGAGTGTGCAGTTTGCATTCTCTTACTGACTTTTCACTGGCTGGTCTTAAATATGACCAGTTAATGTCTGTTTATGTCATCGATCATGTGCTGTGTTGGGTCATATGACTGTCCACTTTTGCGTTATTTTCAGTTTGAGCTCAGCCTCATTGAGCAGAAAGAGGTACTGTGCAAAGCATGGAATGGAACGTATGAACACTACAAATGTATGTCAGCAACAGAAATATACACATTTCCATTGAAAACAAATTGACTCATCCATGAAATCATATAAATGTTATAACTAATAATGTTATAACCATGTAAATGTTATCACTTATCAAATTATGCAGCCCTATTTTTAAAGCCATCTCAGTTTGATTTTAACTGTGTTGTCAGTGTTTTTTTTTTTTTTTTTTTTTTTAAACAGTGTGGTAACAGTAGTATTTCAGTTATTTATATCTCCTTCTTTCCAGCTGTCAGAAACTGTCAGTAGTAGATGATCAAACCATTTTTCTTTGTATGCATCTGTGTCATCTTCCACTCCTTAAAGATTGAGTTTTGAGGTCATTAGTTGATCTATTTTTAGAATGTGTTGTTATATGGTTTGTTTCAGCATTTTGCTCCTTGTTCTGCTGCCAGCTGCATATTCTACTGTCTAAGAAAATAGCCTTAAGTACTCCAATGTAAAGGAGAAACTTCCTTTAGGAATCTGTAGAAAAGGATCATAGAATCAGTAAAATCAGGTGGTTTTAAAATCAAAATATATTTTTTAAAAAAATCTACTTTCTAGTCACAATATTTTCATTAAAATGAGCAGTTCTCTTTCTTAGATACAGCTGATTTCATATTTATAAGCTACTTATACAAGCCTTTTATACATGTAGGCTATACAATGTATTAAGTTTTTGAGTCACAAATCACTTTTCAGATCAGAAAAAAGGGACAAATATAAATTTGATTTGGGTTTATTGCTCTGAAAACTAAAACAGAGTTTAAAGCAATGAATAATAAAAATCACTTGTTGAAGAGCAATACATGGCATGATTCACATAATAAACATTTTGTAACTTTTCTTTAATGACAAATTCAACAGTGTCTGCATGGTTAAACCCTGACTATTACTGTAGCCACCAGAATCTATTATTCCTCTTACTCAATCTCAGAATAAAGTGTTTCAATAACCAAACAGAGCTTTTTGAATCCAGCTTAATATTAATTCTAGTCAGTTATAGCTCACATTACTGAGATAACAGTCACTCATGTTTTACCTGTCTATCTGTATTAATGTGTAGCTCTCTGTATTAGTTTTACAATTTTTTTTTCATTAAACGAGGTGGAGTGATAAAATGTGGTCCATGGAAGAACCTATTTAATATTGGTGCAGATTCATAAACAAAGTGGAAGTTTTTTTTTGTTGGCTTTGGTAAAATAGTGTTCTGGTGGACGTGCACTTTCACTGTCCCTTCTACATGTTATGATATGTAAATGCTGCATCAGTAGCAAATGAGCTCAGTTAAGTAAATTTTATTTGTAGAGTACTTTTCACAGTCACAAAGTGCTTTACAGTGTGAAATACAAATAAAATACCATTAAAAATACAATTAACATACAAATAAAATATGATAACTACATAAAGTGCAATCAGTTGGTAGCAGCCCAAGGTCAGTTGGGAAATTAAAAAGCCTGCTTGAACAGGAGTGTTGCGTCCCCTTAATAACGGTGTTATAAATTGGCCGGGCTAGAGGATGGTGACGCAACAGCCTATGCCTAGGTCTACTGGGTTAGATTTAACCAGACTCTAAGTGGTAGGTGTGGGGCAAAACAGCAACAGAAGGTAGAGTTTTTGTCCTTTTCCAAATGAAAAGGGATTTTTATTGCCAACAGATAAAAGGTCAAGGTAGTAACAATGTTATAAAGTAAATTCACATGACAGTAACAAAATGTCACAAACAAAATACAACAGGTAGTCTTAAATAAAGAACAAAGCAAACTGACAGAAGGCAACACTGGGAGAGCTAACAGAGGGTAGGAGGACATAGGTAGAAGGGCCCTGTGGGCAGTGCCACTATACACACACAAAACCCTAACCTTCCCCTACACCTCGTCCCTATCAACTTCCTGATGCCTGTGTGACAGCCCTAACTAGCTAACTGAGCCTACCCGGAACCTCACCTGTCTGCTACAAGAAGACGTGGCAGCCACCCACTCTTACCTTGTGTGTATATACAGGTAATTTCCTACTTGCAGAATGTATACCCCAGGGTGTCTTACCTTGAGCCCTTCTCCTAAGATGAAGACAATGCAAAACTAGGGAGATGCAACCTGACACAGAACACACTAGGTGGGACAGACAGGTTTTTACAAAAACAAAAACTGGTATGCTGTACAATCAAAAATGGTAGACTGAGCTACAAAAACTTCCATTAACACAGTAAATCTCCAAACAAAGCGCACATACCTCCTCTCTCCCCACAAACACAGAAAACAATGACATGTATATAGGAACAGGACTGGAGGATGATTGGCTGGTTAGTTGATTAGTAACAGGTGTGGAGGTTGATTGCTGAAGCCGGCTTGATGATGTCAGGAAAAATGACGGGGGAAGGGAAGACACCACAAATGGACACCTGGGGTAGACATACGTAAGTAATAGAACACTAGACCAACATGAAGACACCACCAGCTGTAACAAGGAGTGTCTTGAGATGTTTTTAAAACTCTACAGAGTCCATGGACCATAGGTGTAAAGGGAGGGCATTCCAAAGACGCAGCACTACAGCTTTAAAAGACCTGTCACCTCACATGCTAAAACAGGTGTGAGGAACCATCAGCAGGCGCTGCCCTGAAGACCTCAGGCTACGAGCCGAGCTGTAGGGCTGGATCAGGGCAGCGATGTATGCTGGGGCCTGGCCATGTAAAGCACGGAAGGTTAGCACCAGAATTTTAAAATGAAAACGATATAGAACAGGGAGCCAATGTAGTGATTTAAGAATGGGTGTGATGTGAGCTCTCCTGTTTGTGTGGGTCAGAAGCCTCACAGCAGAGTTCTGGACAAACTAGATGAGCTAGCTCCTCCTCGCTTAAGCATGTGAACAGGCTGTTGCAGTAGTCTAAGCGAGAAGACACAAATGCGTAGATAATCATCTCAAGCTCATTGATTGACACCATGGATCTGAGTTTGGAGATATTGCGAAGTTGGAAGAAACAGTTCTTCACCAGATGTTTACAGTTAATGTTAGTCCCTTTTAATAAACGTGTTTTTTTTTTGCTATTTTGGTGATGAAGTAAAACTATTTAAGGTTGCAGTTCACGGGTCAACAGCCTAAACTACAATTATACTTTCAGTTGATCTGCTGTTCACATGTGACCTGAACTGTGGGGAGCGATCCAAACAGATCAGGGATCAGCTATCAATTCAACACTAGTAACCTATATATGAATGTGTCTTGTGTGTCTCTTTACAGGCCAGATTATTTGATGAGCCTCAGCTTGCCAGTCTCTGCCTGGACACGATAGACAAAAGCACTGCAGATGCAATAAACGCCGAAGGCTTCACAGACATTGACCTTGGTACATGAGCACTCCTAACCAGCTTTTATTTCCTGGTTACTTATTTGACTGTCCATCAGCATTTTTATGTTTGTGTGTGTTTGTCGGCATAGACACTTTATGTGCAGTGTTGGAAAGAGACACTCTGAGCATCAGGGAGAACCGTCTGTTTGGGGCAGTGGTGCGCTGGGCAGAGGCAGAGTGTTACCGACAACAGCTCCCCCCCACCTCAGAGAACAAACAGAAGGTTCTGGGAAAAGCCCTCCCACTCATACGCTTCCCACTCATGACTGTTGAGGAGTTCGCGGCAGGTAAGTTAATCAGAAAAATTCAATTAGTTTCTTAAGCGGTAATGATTCTCCTCACACTTTTCTTTTCATGTTCCTGATAACCATACTGTACAACTCAAACCACAGAAACCAGTTTGATATTCTTTCTTGTGCAACAGGGCCTGCCCAGTCTGGGATATTGTTCGATCGGGAGGTGGTAAATCTGTTTTTACACTTTACAGTAAACCCCAAACCTCGGGTCGACTACATTGACAGGCCCCGCTGCTGCCTCAGGGGGGAGGAATGCAGCATTAATAGATTCCAGCAGGTTGAGAGTCGGTGGGGGTACAGCGGTACCAGCGACAGAATCAGGTGAGATTACAGACTCCATCAAAACAGGAACAAAGTTGAACAGACAGATACTTAAAGTTAATGTTCTCACCCTGTTCATCTCTGTCTCCATGTCTCTAGGTTCAATGTTAACAGAAGAATATCTATAGTTGGTTTTGGCTTGTACGGTTCAATACATGGACCCACAGATTACCAGGTCAACATACAGGTAAGTTTTACACCGCTGACACCATCCATGGCTTAGTCCTTAGTGTTACATAGGAGTGTAATTGACATTTTCAGTAGGATTGCCTATCGTATGCCCCGTCCACACTAATACTGATAATTTGAAAAACAGATATTTTTCTCTATGTTTGGGCCTCCACACACAGACAGCATTTTAAGTCACAAAAACAGAGTCCAAAGGTGAAAATTCTGGTTTGTGTGTCTTGTCAAAAGAGACATTTTGGTCAAAAATTTTTGACAATTTTTTTTGTTTTAAATGGAAGAAGGAAGTGTCTATTTCGATAAATCTCTTGGTTAGTATGGATAGGACAGTAGAGCTGTGGGGAAGATGTGTTTGCAGATCAGCCCAGAACTTATATCATCCTGTTCACTCATCAGAAAGTCAGTGGTATTTTGTTGGATTTTGGTTCATTGCATGTTTTGTTTTTTTTGGTTTAAGAAATAGTTTTTACAAAGATAAACATTTTTTATTAATAAACCATACATGTAATTTGTTAAGTATTAATGTTAGGCTGTACATTAACTACTCAACAGCAGCACAGTTAGCATGGATTAGACACATATACAGACAGCCATGCAAATGTGAAACATCTCTTTAAGTCAAACACGAAATAACACACATATTTATCAGAATCTGTCAATTAATGTTAATATTAGGATATGAAGGAATCAGTTAAAACACCTACAGCCAGATGCTTCTGTCCTTTAAAATCACTTAGAATACATGTTGGTGTCAAAACTTCCTCCTTCAGAGTTTTTTAGTTCATTCCACACAGAGAAAGCAGCATATTTCAGCATCTTTTTTTCAGAGGTCAGTACCAGCCTTTGGTACAGATACTTGGAATAATTCCTAGGCTGAAAGACTGTAGTCGCTTTTCCATTGGACATATGAGCAAAGCTTTACCAATATTTACTAAATGTTGAAGAAAAATGAGAATTTTAGCAAAATTGTCATTTTTCCATTAGGTACATTTTTATGTGCTAGTTATATTTGTGCAATTTGAGGGTCAATGGAAAAGCGACTAGTGGCTGCCCACATTTTTTAGACAGAAGTAGATCTAAAGTTGTAAAGGAAGTAGACCTGACATAGACTTATAAAGAAGAACACGTCTGTATTAGTCTGTGGGTGGACAAGGAGGACAGTTCAACCCAAGTAGACAAACAAACAAACAGTAGTTTGAGTACAACACAACAAGGCTGTAAACACAGATGAGTGAAGGCAACCAATGGACACTGATGATGTCTGATGTCCCAACAAAAGTTTAACTTTTCTACTTGTTAGAACAGTTTTTCTGAAGAGCTTTGAGCTTCAGAATTCATGAACTTTGGTAAATTATGCTATTCAAATCTGGTCCTTGAGGGCCAGTATCCTGCATGTTTTAGACATTTCCCTCTTCCATCATACCTGGAAGTCATTACATCCTTATCAGGCTTCTGCAGAGCTTTATGATGAGCTGATCATTCATTGAACCAGGTGTACTGGAAGAGGGAAACAACTAAAACATGCAGGATGCCAGCCCTCGAGGACCGGATTTGAATACCCCTGTTGTAGAACAAAATGGTTTTAAGCACTGACCTAATGTAAATCTAATCAGAACACCTAATGACTTTAAGAAGAGGTAACTGGAAGTACAAAACGCAAACTCATTCTGAGGTTTTAAGCCTCATTTTAGTACTTTATACAGTACCTCAAGCAAAACCTGTAACCAAACAACACTATCCATAGCATAAAGATGCAGTATTTTACTGATGTCAAGCTTGTGTCGGGGTCAGTGTGGTGCTGGAAGTCATTTAATTAAGATAACGCCATTAGATAATTGTACCTGGTGTTGCATAGTACTGCCAAAAACAAGCAAGTGAAAGGATTTTTGCAGAAAATCCAACCTGATTCCTCTCATAGAAGTGGCTGTTATCATAGATGTGGCAAACACAAACTGTCGTTACCTTAGAAATGGAGTTAGTTAACATAAATAAACAACTTCACCTCACATAAACACACAGGCCTGGTCAGATCTTACACATCAAAGCTTTAATTTTTTTGCTTTTGTTGTTTTTTAATACAAAACCCTTCTTATTAAACCAAACAGAAGCTAAACTACCGTCCCAATAGTCATCTTCTCTTTCACCTCATTTCATGACATCTCTCTTTTGTCAGGCAGCATAAAAATGCTACACATTTGCACAGTGTTGTTCATTCAGTTAAAACATTTCTCTATTCTGCAGATCATCGAGAGCGACAAGCGCGTCACCCTCGGTCAGAACGACACAGGTTTCAGTTGTGATGGCACAGCGAATACTTTCAGAGTGATGTTCAAAGAGCCTGTGGAGATCCTCCCTAATGTCAGCTACACTGCATGTGCCACTTTAAAGGTTAGTCTGAAACTGCTGCATTTAATTTAAGCCCAGGATGCTTGCGCAGGTCTTGAAAGTCTTAAAAATTATGGAATTTTGAAATGTTTTCCAGACCTTGAAAAATCTGGAATTTTGTGTGAAAGTCTTAATAAAGGATGGAAAAAAGTTTCTCTCATAGTTGAATTTTAGAGTATGTTCAAAGGCACTTAATCTTGTAAGATAAGAAATACATGAGGGAGGCATCTAAAAAACTTGATATGGTTTCACTAACCAGTCGGTACTGGAATGATATCCAATCGAAGCTCCTGTAGCCTATGTGTTCAACTTGAGGAGGTCATTATTTGTCATGTGTCTGAATCTGTTAACATTACATTTGTAGGAAGCAAATCACCACAGACTCTAGTGTACCTTGTTTGTGTGATATCCATTAACGTTTCTGTCAGTAAAACATAATTTACTGCAAATTGTGCATTCTACACACAATAGGTACAATCTCAACCAAAAAAAGTAGCCACTGAACTGTAAAAGTACGTAGTCAAGATTTTGGGGGGGAAAAAAGCAGTTTTGAAAAAGTCTGGAATTTTTATGTGGATAAAGAGCAAGTGCCCTGCAAGTGTGTAATGTGTTGAATTGCAGTGAAATTGAAATAATATCCTTGATTGTTTTCCTGTGCTTCCATTTAGGGCCCAGACTCCCATTACGGCACCAAAGGGTTGAAGAAAGTAACCCAGGAATCAGCAACAGGGACCAAGACCACATTTTTCTTCTTTAGTTCACCTGGAAATAACAATGGTACATCAGTGGAGGATGGACAGATACCAGAGATCATTTACTACACTTAAACGTGACGCAGCGACATGCACGTACGTTGAACCAGGAAGACCTCAGACTGCTGGGAAGACTGGACCGCTGGAGATTTAGTGCCTCATAATTCCACAGAGTAGAGAATGTGTGAATGTGTGTTTATGTATGTGTATGTGCTGTGTTTCTTTCCATTAAAAAAACAAGTGTTGTACAGACATGCCCGTTAATGTGGCAACAGTTGGAATTGTAGAAAAAATCACAGCTCTGCTGATTGGGTCTAAACTATCATCATTTTGTAAATTATTTTGAAAACATGTGTTGTATCTTCATCAGTAAGCTGCCAGCGCAGGACTCAGACCTGCGTATGTGACACTACAGAGACACTACCTTGTGTTGATCAATGCCATTTGATTTTGTCATTTTGTCACCGTTTTTGCTGATGCATTTACTGAAAGTATAATTTCTGCATTTTTTATCGTGCACTGTTATTTACTCAGCAGGCGTCTGCAAGTATTTTATTTTTGGCATTGTAACAGGATCAATCTGTGTTATGTAACTTTACCAGTGGTACATGCTGTAATTTATGACTTCATGTTTGCCTATCACGTCATTAAATGTTAAAAAAATGTCTTGTTAATTATTAGTCCAACGGCCCAAAAGGACCGATGGACTATTGGTATCATTTGGTGTTTGTCCATCATCTGTAAACAGTTTTTCAACAATCTTCTCTGAAACCATCAGTCAGAATGACACATTTGTTGTGGATCGTCTTTGTGGGAAGGTCCACCAAGTTTGTTTGAAGAATTCGGAAATATTGATTTTTTTTTGGAAATTTGATAGTGGGACACATTTCAAAGTGCTGTAACTTCAAAACAGTTGAAGATATTGATATAATTACAATTGGTAATAGATAGGAAGTCACATATGGGCTTTCATTTGGTGCCATGACCTGTGACCTTGAAAGGTCAAATAAAAATTAATGTCTTTAAATATGCCATTGGACTACAGGACCCTTGGTCCTATTTTTAATTCAATTTAGTTGTATTTGTAGAGCCCTATATCACAGGGCTTTACAGAATTAGTTGGATATATTGTATGTTATATATCACAGATGTCAAACATACAACCAAAACTGGCCTGCCAAAGGGTCCAATCCAGCCAATGGGATGAATTTTTGAAGTGCAAAAATTATGGCGTTAATTATTTTGTTAATTTTTTAATTCATTTGACTTATTTTATGCCTGTATTTGCCTATTTTATTATTTTTTCTTCAAATTTGTTTAGTTTGTAGCTTATTTTCTTCATGTTATTTATTTTATTAATTTATTATTCATTTTTGTTAAGTTTATTGATCACTTTGGCAGTTTTTGTTCATTTTGTTGTTTATTCTTTTTTTAAAAAAAACTTAATTTTAGTGAAGTCTTATTTTTTCCACATTATTTAATATATTTGTAAATGTATTATTCATCTTTGTTCATTTTATTAACATAAACCCAGTGTGTCCATCCATTGTCATTGAGCCAACTCCAAGGGTTTTAATGTTGTAAAAGATGACAGTGTTTCCATGGTAACTACACAGCCTCTGAACGTCCAAATGGGTCATATCTGATGACCATGAAAAGATGATAAACTGTATTTTACACCAGTTATTCACATGTATTGGTAGGATCAGTGGATCAACAGGTATTAAACATTAGATCAGTAGATGGTTTTGATCATTGGTGAGTTGTTTGGGTCTTTATGGGTTAATAAACGTAATTCTAAGGCAAAAGCTTAAGATGCTGAACATGCACCAATGTAATGTAGATTTTTACTCAGACTCTTAACTTCTATAAAAAGATTTGAAACATAACCAGCTTTGTAATTTGATAGGTTTAAACACCACCTAACAGAGAAAAATAACAAGGAGAAAGACACAAAAGACAATGAGTCATGTTCTTCTTTTACTCGCCAGGAGAATGGACAAAGCGCCGTTCAGCCACAGCTCACGCCTTGTCTACCCATTCTGAAGGATGCTCTGCCATCCCCTCATGTTTTATTGAAACAGGGAGTTCCCTAGTTACATGGGGTGTGATTTTGTCTAAGGGAATTCAAATTTTCAAAGTATCAGTCACAATAGGTAAAAACATCATATTATCAG
>JAPQRP010000019.1:29925005-29945255 GCA_037367295.1 Apogon hyalosoma | reverse complement strand
CTGGGATAGGCTCCAGCGACCCCCGTGACCCTAGTGAGGATAAAGCGGGCTCAGAAAATGGATGGATGGATGGATATATATAATACATATCTCACTGCATACATATGTGACTTGATCATCTACTTGTCATGTATTTTTGATAATTCAGACATTTTTGGTTGTTGGATGGATAAAACATTGTGACGGTGCCACTTGGCGCTCAAAGTCTGTTATTTAGGCTACCTATAGATCAAAACATTCAATAAGAAACTTCTGTCTGCCACTGACTTAACCCTCCATATACTTATAATTAATCCCATTTAAACATATTAAACCTGAAAATCCTAAATGTCCCAGTATCTGTATTTTTGCACAGCCTCATTACAATGTAACGGCTGATTAATTAGTCACAGTGCTCCTCCACTTGATCCATCAAATCATCAAATTTCTGTTTCTCCAAGTGGCAGAAATTGCATTGCATTCTGTGTGTGTAAAGGTGGTATGATGTGTGTTTGTAGGGCCGACAGGGTGAGGTGGAGATCGACCCCTGGGAGGATGCAGACTACAGCATCTATAAAGTCATCGACCGCTTTGGCTTCATGCAGTGAGTCTCTGCAGGTTTATGTGCACACCGTGGCCTTTGTGTGTCAAATGGTGTCACCTTTAAACTGATTTGTTTCTCTTTCATTGTTTCTCAGTGAAGAAGAGCTGCCAGTCACAACTGCGCATGAAGAGAAGGTAAGAAAGCTAACAGTCATTGAAATGTGTATCCCATAATGGAGCCTTTGGTGTCATTCTCTACACAGGTTGAACATATTTCTTCTTGTAGCACCTCTTTCTTCTCATAAACTCCACCTTACTTACTATTATTTATTAATGAAGGGGGGACTGTGGTTGAAAATTAGCGCTCATGCTAACTGGCATATTTACATGTTTATACTGAAATGGAATGTATAAATGTGTTCATTAATGTGCACTGTCCTGCCTAAATAAAGAAATATAATAATAAAAAATAATAACTATTTTAATATAGTGTTTTGTATTTGATTCCCCATTGGAATAGCCTTTCTGCATGCATGGAGGTTAAGATAAGATATGACTTTATTTATTTATATGTGGGGAAATTTCACTGTTAACAGCAGCAACATACAACAGAGAAAAAGACAGGTAGAGAAAACGAGTGTTTACAGTTGAGAACTGTTGTATAGTTTTCTGGCTGTGGGGACAAACCAGGCCTCTTAAATGTCCAGGGACATTTGATATAAATCTCAAATGTATTTAGCTGGCAGAAGGATGAACAGGTCTGCTGTTTTGCTGACAGGGTTTCACACCTGTTTCACAGTTAAAGCAGCTGGAGGTGGAACGAGCAGAGAAATGGCTGAAGATGGTGAAGAAATGGGACAAATACAGGAACAGTGACAGGGTGAGTCAACTCACATATCACAGACCTGATTTTACAACATTTGAAAAAGACTTTCATTATTAGTGGTCAGGGATAATTACCCAGAATTCCTGCATGATCACTCAGTCTGATACAGCTGCAATAGGGTTTAGTGTGATCTTCAAATATTTACAATTAAGAATCTGCATTTGTCAGTAGGGTTCACATACACAGACATGCACATACATCACACACCAAAATTAGTCTTCTGCATTTAACCCATCACTAGCTCATTCATGCATACATTACACACTGCATACTAGGAGCAGTGGACTAAGTTACGTGCCTTGCTCAAGGGCACATCCGCCTACAGCTCTCCGCCAGTCCAGGGAATCGAACCAGTCGGTCACAAGCTGACTCTTCAGCCGATTCTCGCGCGGCCTTGACATATGAGCTAATCTGAAAGATATTTTGAAAGAAAACCTCTGCCCACATGAGAAAAGAGAACTGAAGTGAAACCAGATCTTCCAGATTCTGTTGCAGAAGTAGGAAAACACCACGCAAACATCCACAAATATTTTGAGTAAATCAAATAAGAAAACCAGCAGTCCTGGTGGTTCACCCTGTGTATTTTCATGTTTTTGTCTTTTATTTAAAATATAAATAGCATTGTCATTTTTATTGTAATATGATATTATTTATATCAATTAAAGGAGCAATTTACTATATTTTATACTTTGTATTTTTAAGGGCTCAGCAGGAGTGACGCTCTATTATGTTATGATTAGTTTTATCATTACATTACTACATTAAATACTACTATACTAACATTGTGTGCAAAAACCTGCTAATGCTAGCATGCCAAATACATCTGTGTAAGCATTAGCATTAGCTTTAGCATCAGCTTTAGTATCTTGAAGAAAGAGCAAAAACACAATAGAGTTATTTATCTTCTTGTTGAGGCTGCAGAGGTTGTTTGTTATATCATCAGAAATCATCTTAATACAATGCTAAAACCTGACATGCAACTTTTATATCTTTTTCCTCAAAGGAACCACACTCCTTTAACAAAAACAGTTGTTTAACCATGCGCACAGGAATTGCAGAGAATTTCTCTTTGCCAAATGAGTCTGGCTCCTGTTGGAAAACGATGACTGATGACATGGTAAAACATAAAGTGTATAGCACACTGGTTTAACTTATACCAGTTTTATTTTCCTGTACTGTACTGTTTTACTGTTCATACTATATATTGCCATAGCATTTCATAGCTAAATTCTGCACTTTTTCTGCATCTTGCTTCAGTTTTATTTTTAGCTTGATTATTTTTTGCTCCACTCAGTTTTTTTTCTCACTTTACTTTTAACTTTTAAGTCTCATAAAAGGGACAGGTACTGCAAATTAGCGTTCACTACAAACACTATTAAATTTCCATCAGATTGCTGTTTTCAGTTTGTGCAGACTGTAACTGTCTCTTTCAAATAAACCATGAATAAATTAACATTGCATTGTATTGAGAGAACACCTTAACCTTATATTTCTCATACGCTTGTAACACAAGAAATGTCATAAACTGAAATCCTGGCTCATTTGTGACTATTTTAGTAAAACTCTTGTATCCTAGCTGTCCATACAGTACTGTTAGATAACACAACTATTCTCCCCAGTAGCCAGTTAATTCATATCCTTTCCTTACTCTCTGCAGCTCCTCTGTTGAGTGAATATGCTCAGTAAAGGTGACAACCTTTTACTTTGTTCCTGTGAACACGGTCGTAGGCGGTCAGTAGGCGTTCACAGTTTCCAGTGACTCACAGTGCTCACTTTCCTTAGTCTCCTCTACTCTGTGTCGTCAGATGGTGAAGCGGGTGTATAAGGGCATCCCCCTGCAGCTGAGAGGCCGAGCCTGGGCCCTGATGTTGGATGTGGAAAGGGCCAAGAAGGACAACGAGGGAAAATACGAGGTTAATGCTCCTACGACCATAACTGTACCCTATGCAGTTATCTGGAGGCATTTAGGCTGAACACATCTCATGATTTATAAATGCATTAAAGCCCTGAAGCCCCCCAAATGACTAGACTAGACTAGACTACAATAGAATCGAACAGGATTTATCACTGTTATAGGAACAATGAAAATCAGTTTAGCTGCTCTGTTTCTTCTAAGCAGCAAATGCTTGAAGTTCAAAAAGACTGTATAGACTGTAAAAAAAAAAATCATACAAATTATACCAAAAAATATTAGCAATATACAAAATTAAAATACTAAACCTGATACTAAGGTAGACAAAAAGCCAATTCTATACTATAGAAGGAAGAAATATGTATAACATATAATGGATATTCACAGGTAATATAAGATATATACATGATAAGACTGTAAAAAACATGCGTGAGTTGTGATTATTGCACTGAGGTTGGGTGAGTATTGCATTGATCATATAAACTGAGGGTGGTGGGGGGTGTTTAACTGCTAAAGTTATGTATCTACAGTTGTATGCATTTAGATTGACCTCAAAGTGATTCTAATCACTAAAACATGTTCTATGCAACGTATTCAGAATTATGTGGCTGGATTGGTACTGGTGACAGATATTTAAAACAATTCATTTTAAATAACTCACCACTTCCTGTTTTAAAACCTTGAGCCTTCCCACCGTAACCATGAAACAGTCAAAGATTTAGATCAGCTCTACATTATTAAATTTGTTCATCACCACTAATCCGAGATGTTCATTCCACTTGTCCTTCAGGCAGATTCATCCACACCTCTATAATTCCATGATGGTTCTATTCTGAACTCACACACAGACAAGAAAAAGCACTTGCCATGTAAAACCACTGCGTCGATCAGTTAATTTGTTTGTCAGTTTGGATCTGAAATAATGCATTGAAATTCCAGTAACACAGTTTTGAGTAAGTTAAAGTTAGTATAATTGGCTGAGTTACAGGCCTTATTGAGGCAACACAGAAATCAGTTAATTATTATTGCAGTCAGTGTAGTAATATTTTATAACTCCATCAACACTGTTTATCCAGGGACAGTAAATAGAGTGCCCCAGGGATGATGTCTTTTTCTAAAGGCCTACATTCTATCTGACCTGGAAATTTAGAATTTCGGAGTTGCCTGTATGAAATTTCAACTCACATACCTGCAGATATCATATTTGCATCACAGAAAGTCGGGCCAAACTCATCTGCCCTGACTTCAAAGTTAAAGAAACTGGCCGGTGCATTAGTGAAAGCTGTAGTAATCAACACATCTGTGTGATTTGTGCATTAAATGTATTAAATAAACTGTGCAGTAAATAAAACATATGATTTTTACACTTTTTGTTCAATAAGATAACACAAATCACAAATGAAAACCACTTTTATGATTTCTCAAGTGTAAATACATTAGTAAAACATAAAGCCTTAACTTTATACAGTACCTTTAAGCTTCCAACCACTAGTTAGATTTCAGGTACGTAACTGTTCTACAAAAAAATTCTTCTTATTGTGATTTGATCCAGTTAATGAATAGAAACGTTTTCATGTTATGTGTGATGATGATAAATGTCCTAAATTCAGTCTCAGTTATCCACTTCTTTATATAACCTTTTTTCCAAGACATGTAAAATCTCCAAAATTAATGTGTTGGGGCATTTAATAGTGTGTTTCATGTATTTCAGGCATGTGTTAACCAGATTTATTTTAGACATCAAACCAAAAAATACACTGACTTTAAGATGACTAGACAAATTGGATGTGTTAAGGCTAACTCATTTCTGCAGCACTTTAATGTCATTATATATTTCAACTCAGTATTTTAAATAAGATAATTGTTTGTCACAGATGAATTGACCTGTGTGTTTCCTGTCAGAAAATGAAGGAGCAGGCCAGACTCTATTCCTCTGAGATCAAGCAGATTGACCTGGATATCAACAGGACTTTCAGAAAACACATCATGTTCATGGACCGCTTCGGGGTTAAGTAAGTATCACACTTTATGCATTTTACACATGAAATTGATGTTCAACAGATTCATCATTCATTTTTTAGATGTTCAACAACATGGGGCACAATAACTTCTGCTTCTTCTTTTTTTTTTGACAATGATAAAGTTCAAGTTTAATACAAAACGCTATAATATTTAACTGATAATGTATGTCTCATACTTTTCAATACATAATACAGTGAAATTTAGTGTAGTAATCAAGGTTTACTGTGGGATTCAGTATTTATTACAGCTATAAAGTCTGTGAAATGTTAAATATGCCCAACTTTACAGCAGAGATACATGTTTACAGTCTAGTACAAAAATGGCTTTAGTTGTATCAGTATCAACCTTTTTGTGTAACTGTACAATGAGGTTTTATATTTTTATTGTTTATTGGATGAAATGTGCTTTTCACTAATGAACAGCTCTACTGTGGTTAGACATCACACTAACACGACTGCCAGAGGATTCTGTCATGTAAATGTTTCATGACATTTACTGCACTGTGGTCTGTTATAACTTGGCTACATTAGGCTAGCTAATGTTAGCATTAATTTGTTTTGGGTGTTACAGTCTGTCAGCTAACCTGCTAATGTCTTTAGATGTGTTTGTACATCACGACATAACTGTATGTGTTAACGTTTATCCTCCAGCTGATGTGACCTGGTGCTGTTTGTTAGTTTGCGGTGTAGATGGTGTTTTCAGCAGGCTAGCATTAGCTCGGACAGTTTCTGTACTCCTTAAAACTTCTTTTATTATTGAAGCTGCTACTGGCTTGAAAAAACCAAGATGGCGATTACCAAATACCCAACATGAGTCCAAATCAGCAGTCCACAAACCAGTAGAGGACCAAAGTCCTGCCACATCTGGTTTTGTCCCATAGGACATGAATTTAGAAAAAAATCTAAGAGAACAGTTATTTTTACCTCACTGGCCGATTGGCCATGAGCTAAAGGGCTGTGTCCAGCACCATCTTTGTCTTTGTCGTCATCTTAGCAATGTCTTTAAACATCTTCTCTGATGAAACTACTGGTTGGATTCATTTCCAGTTGTATATGTGGCTTCCTTGGGACAATGTCTACAAAGTTTGTTCACAGATTTGAGAAACTTTGATTTTTTAATTTTTGCTTAATTTTTGAAGTATTAAAAATTTGCCTTTACTTGTAATGGTCCATATTTTATGGCTTATAACATGGAAGTGGTTACAGATATCAATATAGTTACTATTGAGTACTGATATGAGGTCATATATGGACTTTCTTTTCATTAGTTGAGCTCTCCTCCAGTGAAAGTACCACCCACTTCTACTAGGAGAATGATCTAAATCAATACCACAGAACTCTAACATAGCGCCAGAACCTTACAACCTCACAAATTAACTTGTTATTGATTCGTGATAGAACATGGCAGTGAGATACAGGGACATTGATCCTATTTTGTGATCCTGGTTGAATTATGCATCGTTTATACATATGATGTTTGGCTATTTAAAGGATCATTTGAAGTCAAGGAAGTTGCAGTTTACTGATAAATAGTTTAAGTATTAGACTTAAAATACCTAGTTTTAAAAATCACACATCTGAAAGTAACTGTGTCTTACAGCCATTTTGGTGACGTGTCATATCAGAAATAGAGTCACTTGAGCTTTTTAACACAAAACTTAATGTTTCTCTATCATCTTTGACACAAACTGTCTTGTAAAACTACTTTTTAGATTGAAACGTCATATATGTAAATAGTGATATGATTAATTCCAAAGTGATCCCATGGAGCACAAAGGAAAGGGCCTCTCTATGCATATTTTATACACTCTATCAGAATAATCCAAAAGTGAGTTTTAAAGAATATTTAAAAACATTTGTCTTGATGTCAGTAAAAACATCCTGCAGTCAGTTGAACTTTTGGCCTAGTACTTCCTCCACAGTTCCTTCCCTAAATGTACAGATGACCTGTGACCATTTGGTCTTCAGAAGGAGCATTTGTTCTGCAGGTTAAAACTGCAGGATTTTTCCAACTGTGTCCGTCTGATTTGTGACCCCATAGTGAACTTGAGCAGAGGTGGGAGGAGGTATATGAGGTGGGCGGAGGCAGGCTGTTGGATGGCGGTAGGTTTGTTTGGAACCTGAGCCTGTAACAGGGTGATGTCACTGACAGTTTAATAGACCGCAGGCCTGTTGGGGAGCCGCAGTGGAAAGTCTGGGACCACAAAACCCCTGAGCATTTTACTGTAGTTCAACAAAATGAAACCAGTTACAACAACAGCGTCCAAGCAGCAGAAGTGACAGGCTGTTCTCTCTGTGTTCAATATTTCTCCTCCACTTTTTTCCCTGAAAGAGCAGAACAAACAAAAGTCATAAGTGTCACATCATTCACTTGTGTCTGTTACTTCACATATTCTCATTGTTTTGCTCCTTGTCTCTTCTTTACAGACAGCAGTCGCTCTTTCATGTCCTCTCTGCATATTCTGTCTACAACACAGTAAGTGTCTCTGTTTATAAATAAAACATTTCTTCCTTTTAGAGATATGTTGATTGTGAAATTCTAGGCTGAGAGTTTCTTATTTTGTGTTTGTTTTATTTTTATTGCTATTTTTGTTTACCATATAATCTATATAAAAACGATTTAATCACGCTGTCCTTGAATTTATTCATTCAAAGACATTCATTGGTGAAGTGTTGTTTTATTTTTCTAGTGCCATCCAATAAGACAGCTAATGACCAATACTGATGTTCTGCAGGCATGTCTTTTCTTTTTTAAATTAGTATAATAATGATACTAATACTACTACTACTACTACTACTACTACTACTACTACTACTAATAATAATAATGATAATAATAAGAATAAGAATGATAATAATAATAATAATAATAATAATAATAATAATAATAATAATAATAAGAATCATACTAATAATAAGAACAATAATAGTGTAATTTTTTATATCTAATTTTCAGAATATAGATAAACTGAATATCAGTTAGGCTACTGGATACTGTTATTTTCTCCTCATAAAATGAATGGGTTTAAAAATGCTCTTCTTTGGCTCTGGTGAAGGTGCATCTGTAATCTCCATTGTGTGGTCTTCAACAACATCTGACATGTCAAGAATATTTTCCAGAAAATGATATTAATTTACTTATTTATTTGCTGATAGTTCATCCAACGTGAAAAGAGACAATGTTATTATAATAAATAATATTAATGAGTTGTACTTTCTGATTTGATTTCAGTTTAAATGCATCACATTAAAGTTTAATGTTAATTTAAAACTTGAAACACGGCTTTTTAAAAAAAAATTTATTCAGGTTTACTTTTGATTCCAAATGTAAGTTAGGACTTTCACGGATAACCAGTTCACAGAAAAACATATTCTCTGGTATCTTTTCCCCTTGTTTCAGGAAATTAAGTCTGTCTGTTAAAATATTTGTTTATTTGTATTGATGTGCCACATTCACAGTTTTATGAAGAAACACTGAAAATAAACAAAATGTCAGCCTCAGCCTCCCCTGCTGTGTCTCCTTCAGGAGGTGAGTTACTGTCAGGGGATGAGTCAGATCGCTGCCCTGCTGCTCATGTTCATGAACGAGGAGGACGCCTTCTGGGCCCTGTCACAGCTGCTGACCAATCAGAAACACGCCATGCATGGTGAGAACTGATCTGACACGCAGCTCCTGGCGGCAGCATGAAGAAACACACTGGAATAAGAGCCATTCTGTTCTGTTATTAGTGCAGACTAAAATAAAAAAAACCTACGCCCTCTTCCTTTTCCAGGGTTTTTTGTTCCTGGGTTTCCCAAACTTCAGCGTTTTCAGACGCATCATGACCAGGTTATTTCCAAACTCATCCCCAAACTGAAGAAACATCTGGTGAGATACATGAAGAGAAACACATTTTCAGCAAGGAAAGTACAAGCGCCATGTTGTAGTTTTCTGTTGTTGAATTCATAGATTATTTTTCTGTCTGTCTGTAGGATAAAGAACAGATGTCTGCAGGGATTTACAGCACTAAATGGTTCCTGCAGTGCTTCATCGACAGGGTGAGAAATCATCTGACGCTCACATGTCCAAATAAACCCTCAAACACAGTCTGTCGTCTGTTTTTCCTCCTGATCCCTTCACATGTTTCAATGGAAATAGAGTGATAACTTCCTCTGTCCCTTACATAACTCCATCTTAAGTCCACCTCTATACAGTGTGAGTTGTAACATAGAGGCATGCTTTTGTTTGCTAAGCTAACATTAGCATCTAATGTTGGAGCAAACACAGTATTAAGTGACAGAATGAACACTATGGACACACACATATTGACTGGTAATTAATTTACACTACAACGGCTCCACTAAAAAAGTAAAATGAATGAGCTATAATCATGAGAATTTTCCCTCATACAATAGTTCAACTGTGAACTAAGTGGTTCTGATGATATTTGAGCTGCGTGCTGCACAAGCATTAATATATGTAAGCGGCTGCTAGTCTCACCCATGAGGCCCACAGTCCTGCGGTGGAGGGCTGGCACTGTTTACACACTGTCAGCACATCTTGGTCCTGCGGAGTCTCCTGTAGACCTCTCAGGTTCCTGTGGGCCTCTGAGGTCTGGGACTGAACCAAACGAACATCCTGACTCCAGCCAGACTCACTTCACTGACATGGATGTGACCTGTGCTGACCTTTGATCTGTTGTTTCTGCAGACGCCGTTCACACTGACACTTCGACTGTGGGACATTTTCATCCTGGAGGGGGAGAGGCTGCTGACGGCCATGTCCTACACCATCCTCAAAGTTCACAAGAGTAAGGACAGTGTCATGTGTCCTTCACAGACGAGAGAAGAATTTAGTGCACATGTGGACTTAAATTACACTTGTGGTTGACTGGGCGATACTCACATATAGCACCACCACTACTATTATTCTACTAATCAGAGCAGATTTTGTAGCTGTGCCTGAATCCTGGTCATGTTTCAGACATTTTTAAACCTGAAATTTACCCACTGATATACAGTATATAGACATGTTTCATGTACATTTTGTGGCATAGATTCAAAAGGTTGACTGTCTTAGTGTCAACCTTCTGTGTGATTTAGAAAAGGAATTGGCATGTAATTCAGATTTTTTTTTAAATATTAAAAACAACAATGTTTTTCATGACTTTACAGTTTGTGTAGAGCTGGAAATCCAGGTGCAGTGTGCAGTAGCTGTTGAAGTTGAAGTTGCAAATGAACATCTTGCCATGCTCCCCTTGTCTCCAGCTGATAGATGTACCTTAGTCATATGTCTTTGTTCTTACAACTACTTGTAATGAAGTGAGAAGTCTAACTGTAGTGTGAACCAAACCATGACTTCTGTTGTTGTTACACCCTTAATAAGCAGAGTATAAATGCAGACTAGGGACGATACTAGGATTTAGACCTCTTCACACAGGGAATGTTAGATGTGTTGAGCCAGTGATCCAAGAAAAGAGCACAAAGCTGATGATATGTAGTTCCATCTGATCGATAACAGGCCAGGTACCTATTTGATCTGTATGTAAGTATGTGTTTGTGTGTGCAGAGCGTCTGTTGAAGATGTCGCTGGAGGAGCTCAGGGACTTCCTGCAGGAGAGGATTGCTCAGACATTCTTCTACAGTGATGATGTCATCATCGAGCAGCTACAGGCTGCTATGACTGAGTTGAAGAAGATGAAGCTGGACCTTCCTCCTCCTGGTAACTACTTAGAATGAATCCCAGTGCAGACTGAAGATTCACCCTGAGATGAAGCTTTGACCTTTTAGAATGATTGACACATCAGTGGTTTCAACAACCAGCTGGTCAAAACAGTAGATTTTTGGCCTCATCAGTTTGTATGACACAATCATTAAACCACATGAATGATGAAAATTCTTGACCCTCTCGTTTTGTGTTATGGCTGTTTCATCAGCATTAATTAATTAATAAAGTAGTAAATAACTCTGACTATTCTCACACATATGACACTCCAAATCAAACCCATATAGAACCAGGGCTGAGAAGCTGGCACCTAGAATGTAAGTAAGAGGGTGACTGCTAGTTGCATTGATGTGACCTGCCAGGTTCTCAGGATGTTGCAGCTTTGAAAATACCTTCAATGTATTTGTCTTGTCATGAATCGCTGATCTGAACATAACCAGAGGAGAAGGTTTGGGTTCATCCTAGTCCATGGTCTGGACTTTCTGATAAGCTGTTCCATCACACTGCTGATTCTGGTTCTGATTCTGGTTTGTCTTTAGGGAAATCAGATGAGTTACCTCGGAGGCCTCTGGGTCAGGAGCCACCTGTTCTTCTAAGTCCTGTCCAGCCTCCCAGAGGGAGGCAATCTTCAGCCAGCAGAGCTGGTCTGAGCATCCACATCACCCCCCACCAACCAGACTCCATCTCCCCAGACCAGAGCCCCTCCAAGGACCCCAGAGATCTAGACCCTGTGGAAGAGGATGAACCCCCACTGCCTTCCCCAGACCCTGTCATCATCCACAACCAGGTCCCACCCTCTCCTGATGGCTCCCCTCTCACAGGTCCTCCACCGTACCAGCCTCCAGACAGCCAGTCAGGAGTCACAGAGGTCCCTGATGAGAGGAGGGAACAGGAGGGACCTGAAGCAGCAGGTATGACAGGACCAGAACCTTCAGCTGACCCATCTGCAGCCCCTTACTGCAGGGTCCCTCGGACCGTGTCAGCACCTGTGGCCTGTCCTGGTCCTGGTCTGTCTCTGTCTGAGAGTCTGATGGCAGCAGAGAGAGCCGAGGACCAGTATGTGGTTGAGCTGCTGAATCAGGCCTCAGCTCTGTCCCCCAAGAGGAACATGAACCAAGACACAAGTCCAGATTCAGAGGAGACCCCACACACAGAGACGTCATGAGACAACACATCAATAGTCAGCTGATGAGTCAGCTGATCGCCTTCCACATTATTGGTGACAGTGAAAGGTCCTCCAGGTTTACAACTAAAAAGGTTATGTAATTGTTGCCATGAGTTTTTCTGTCTTTCAGAAGGATTATGTAAAAGGTTTGCATGATACAAACCTAAGGGTTAGAGATGGGAGACCCCTGGAACATGCAGGACTTAGATTTTCTATTCAACAGACAGACAGACAGACAGACAGACAGACAGACAGACAGACAGACAGACAGACACCCTCAGCAACACTTTTTGAACTAAATGATGGAGCTAAAACTAGGGAGTCCTGATGTGTAGAGTATAAACAATAACTGTCGTCTTGTAATGTTTCAGTGATGGTGCATTTGTTTGCACCTTGAAATAATTCATAATTCTCTTTCTGTGTAAAAAGCAAAGAACATGGACGCATACCTGAGAGATGGACTGGTGTATAAAGGAGAGAAGGCTCTGAGCCGAAAAAGAAGCACAGGACATTTATTTACTTCATGTAAAAACACCTCAAAGGTATTGTTAAATAAACCAGTTGGGTTCAGGTTATTATAAAAGTCAAGTATGATATACTGTATGTATCAGTCATATTATCAGTGCCAAGCAATAAGTGTTAAATCTAGAACCAGTATCGACTTGTGTCTGATGCATTAGTGTGATATATTAGGACGAATTCAACAGTTTCAATAGTTTAATGTGTCATTTTCAGTGGATGAATTTAGCAAGTTTAGAGCTTTTAAAAAGTAGCAGATTTACTTGTTAAAAACCGGATTAATTGATGTTAACAGAAAACAGTGACAAACTACTACAGCAGGAAGATATGAAACATGTCGGTGAGGAATTTTTCACAGATATCCTAGAAGACAAACTGCAGTGATGCCTCCACATGGTGACTTTACATAAGCCTCAGAGAGACGATTTTCTGAAAATGTTTGTCAGCTTTAAACAGATCAAACAGCTTTGAAACAGATCTGTGAGGCTTCTTTCACTCCTTCAATACCAGAATCACTTTTGTAGTTTTGTATAGTCGTTGGCTGAGTCAGCTTTTGTAAAACGTTTGCTAGCAGAGTTCCAGTTTTATTTTTTGTACTACGTCTTGATGCCTTACGTGGATCTGCTTCGGTTCTTCATGTTACCAAGTTAGGGTCAGTGAATCTGACTGTGCAGAAGCAGAAGAACAAGACATGGTGAGCTGGCTCACTGCTGATTGTACACTGTTCATCTTCTTTTCATGTGTTTTATAGCTTAGTAATTTATTGTTTCTCCTCTTACAGAGATGTTCAGGTCATGAATCGCTCTTTGTGCTTTAATATTTAACCTCACAGAGAAGGATGCGATGTAGAAGTATTAGATATGAGCATCGGTTGAACTCTGATGTTAGAAAACACTTTCTTCAGCTCTGCGGTTAGAAGTAGTGGAATGCTGACATCTAGTGGTTGGATTAGTTAAAGCATGTCTGTGTTTAGATCCAGGAAAGAGATTTGGTTTGAAACTTCAATAAATTCATAAGACAAAGAATCAGAGCATTCAGTTCCATTTAACCAGAAATCTGTGGATATTTTCAGACATTTGACTGTAGTTTAATTCTAAAACTCCTAGAGTATAATTTACACGTGTTGAATGATTGTATCGCCTACTTTAACAGTTAATTAAATAGTTAACAGAAAATGACCTATTCACAGTTTTGATAGTTAGTAAACCATTTAAATAAATAATGAGGAAAATGCTCATTCTCTGTGGTCACTTTCTTCTGTGTCTCATTGTCTGCTTTTTCTTTTTCTTTATGCAATGGATATTTGTTGTTAGATGAAACTACTTCAAGTGAGAAAAATGTTGAAGTTGTTCATACTGAACACATTGAATATGCATGTGTGACACAAAATTAGAATAAAATATAACAACTGCCAGTAAAACATGCCACTCGAGTTTATTGTAAGATATTAAGCTTAGTAAGTTTCAGTGAAAGAGGAAAAGGGCAGGACTGATCAAATCCTTATCCATCATTCCCTAATCCTCCATTCAGTTTGTAATTCGGGGTGGGGGTAGTTACCACTGAAACTACAGCACAATGTTGACTTAAACTCTGGGTTTAACAGATCATCAGGCTGGGTCCCCCTAAAACAACCCTGTTATTTTATTTTATTTTTACCAGTGATGGAATGTTTCACATTTACTCAAGTACTTGAGAACAATTTAAGATACTTGTACTTAATGGGTGTTTACACATTATGTTAGATTTATTATATTTACTACATTTTTTCTGACAGTTATAGTTCCTTAGTTGATACAATAGGTAATAGAATAACACATACAGTAGCTAAAGATTACATCAGTGGTTTATAATCTTTTTGTCTTCTGACATGTCACAAAAAACAGTATGTTGATTGAGTTGATAGTGTGAAGATCTGAGGGAAAAGGTCATTAACTTTTTTCTCTCTTTCTATCACTAATCATGTGATGAGCCCTGAGATTTCTCTGACGAATTCACTGATATGAAACTGGCTGGCTCACTATTAATAATGTAATGATAGTAGGGGAGACCAGGGATGATAGTAACACTTTTTGTTTGAGCAAGTGTAACTTAGTGGTTCTTAGTGCTAGAGATCTCAAATTTTGACATGTGGTACCCATATTTGTCTGCCATAAATGACATATGCTTGGACTTCTACTACACCATCACAGATTATGTAAATTAATGTTAAATACAAAGAGGTATGTTGTTACAATCTACCCCACTACTGGGGTGAGTTGTAACACTACTTGAGAGTGGATGTAAGAGTTAAATTATTATGCTTCAAAAAGATCCACACTAATAAATGTATGGAAGCACTTTAATGAATAATAAAAAAGGAACCATAAACTTGCAAGACTATAATAATAATAATAATATAAATAAAAAATATAAGTAAAAATCAATAAAAATTAATAATAATAATAATAATAATGGATTAAATTTCTATGGTGCTTTTCTATGAACGCATGCTCAAAGCGCATACAGTGGATCCATTATTCATTCACTCCCACATTCTCACTCTGGTGGTGGTAAACTACATATGTATCCACAGCTACCCTGGGGCAGGCTGACGGAAGCATGGCTGCCAATTCGCACCTATGACCACCACCGAACATTCATACACATTCATTATACATATGCGTTCATACACACTGGAGGCAAGGAGGGAGAAGTGTGCTGCCCAAGGACACAACAGCACATGACTAGGACTGAGAGGAATTCGAACCGCCAACCCTTCGGTTACTGGACGACACGCTCAACCTCCTGAGCCGTACATAACTATATATAATGTAAAATAAATAAAATAAAGTATAAACTAGTGTGTGTGTTATGTGTGTTTTGTAGCCTGAAACAGTTTAATGTGAAAAAGTATTTTAACATTTGGAGATCTGTGGAACTATCAACAAACCACTTTTGAGCAGTGTGATGCAAAGCTGCACTAAGTACTTAATAAGTACTAAAAGGCATTTGACCAGTTGAACTGTCTATTGAACAATAAACAAAACACATTTGAACAGTATGTTTTTAAGGTGCAGAAGTACTTAGTAACTATTAACTAAGCAAACTGCCTAAGGCATAATACATATGTTTACACTTTTTAAGAACAGTTACAACCCTCCCCATGCCAGGCAGCCATTAAAAAGCTAACTGTTTTAAGCATTTAGCTTCAAAGCTAGCACTAATACAACATATCAAAATAAACTACAGAAACTACTGCTTGAGCTTATGTAAGTGAAACAATTGTATCTACAACACAATGGACAATATGCAAAAAAAAAAAAAAAATTGTGCAGATATTTCTTACTTTCTTACCTATAAAATAGTGTTTTGGCTCCAGAACAGACAGTTTTCAAGTCAGAGACCCAAGGCTTTACCAGCGAGCTCAATTTATAAATGGGCATGGACTGTATTGATGACATCACCACAGCTCGTTTCTGATTGGTCAAACTGAGAGTTTTACAACTATCCCTTTGTTACAACCATCCCCGGTCTCCCCTACATAGTACCATATATTTTGTTGTGATTAACTCTGGTATTTAGTATATTTAGGAGTATTTGTCATGCTGCACTTTTACTTGTAATATATTTTTACATAGCTGTATTACAACTTTTACTTAATTAAGGCCTCTTCCACCACTAATTTAATGTTTGTTTTTTTTTTAATTGTTTGGTGCTTCAGAGACGAGGAAATATATCATTGGGTGAACGGATGAAAGTGCTGGAATGTACAGGATGGATAACTCAAAATAAAAAGTTTTCTTCCTTTCTTTTCCAAATGAAAATGTAAAACCTGCAGCTCAGATCCCATGTGGTCTTTATTTGTCCGCAGGGAGGCGCCGTAGACCAGTGTGAGCTTTGCCTCCGGCTGTGATCTGATTGGTCCACTGTGTTTCTACTCATCTTATAATTTGATGAGTTTTGGTTCAGTGTGCCAGACTGTGTCACACATTAAACCTCAGTTCTGGGTTCATGGGAATCCTCTCTGTTTAAACCTGCAGCTGCTTCTGAACCATGTCGACCAGTCTGGTAGTGAAGACCCTGGAGGACCTGAGCCTGGACCCGGGCTACGTGACCGGGGACCCCTGCCCGTCCCTCAGCCTGTCCTCCGGGAGGTCGGGACATGGTCTGCTCCGAGCCGGTTCTCGGCGTTGGAAGCGGACCGGTTCTCTGCGCAGTAGGAACGGCAGCTGGGACACGGTGAGCTCGGTACCGGAGGACGCGGCAGAAGTCCTGACAAAGTGTCCGTGCCTGCCCGAGCTGGAGGAGTACCCGTGGACCGAGCAGGAGCTCAGGGGGGTGGTGCGTAAAGTGTCCGGCTCGGATGCGTGCTTCACCGTGGAGGCGGTGCAGCGGCTGTCCGTGCTGCTCCGCCGGGCTGTGGTGCGCATCTCCCGGGAGGCGCAGCGGCTGAGCGAACTCCACCGCCGGTGCACGCGCCTGGAGGTGCAGAGCGCGGCCAGGCTGGTTCTGAGTTGGACTCTGGCCGAGAAGTGCATCTCCTCCGCGGTCAGAGCCGTGTCCCTTCACTGCATGAGCGCCGGGGACGACGCGCGCCAACGGAGCAAGTCCTCCCGGTGCGGCCTCGCGCTCTCCGTGGGCCGCTTCTTCAAGTGGATGGTGGAGACGCGCGTGTCGGTGCGCGTGCACGAGTACGCAGCCGTGTGCTTGACAGCCTGCGTGGAAAGTTTGGCGGAGGAGGTGGCAGGTAGAGCGCTGCAGGCGGCGACAGTGACCGCGGGGGAGGTGGAGGAGCGGGTCTGGTGTCCGGTGACCCCGGAGATCCTGGACGGAGCCGTGAACCAGGACGCGGAACTGTGGGGGTTCCTGCAGGTCTACGAGCATCTCATGTGTGGGAAAAATGCACACGGTGAGTGCAGTGGCATGATGACTGTTTGCACGTTCACATACAGTTTTAATAGTTTCCGTTTTCTATTTAATCAATCCAGATCGTATATTTATTTAGTTATAGTGTCTGATGATTGTGATTTGTTGAAAACGTCCTCAAGTGTTTTCTAGGACTATAGCAACTCAGCCTGTCTCTCTGATCTGACATGACTTTTACAAAATAGAATATGTCTGTGTATTTAGTCACAAACTACTCTGAAGAGCTTTTTCCAGTAACAGTAGGGATTGTACATTTTTAACCTGGATCAGGGCCAGTGAAGTTTTATTCACAGCCATAGTCTTAATATAAGCTATAGTTTGCAAGTTCATAACATGTCATTTCTTTTGGCAGTAGTGGAGGAATTGTCCAAATCTCATATTTAATTAAAAATACCAATACATCAAAGTGAAAATTCATTCATTCATATACATTTTCAGGCATCAGATTTAGAAGTATTTTACTGACAGTTAGATCACCAGCACATCATACTCCCCCTTAGGACTATAAACTTCCATCTGTAGACAAAAAGATGGAATTCTGCACAAATGATGCAGAATGAGGCTGTTGATCATTCCAACCAAAGAACATATAAAACATATTCAGTAAGTGCATAATATGTTTTGGCAGAGGCTGGATTCTGCAGAAACACTCACTTTCTGTGAGCTGCAGATTTATTTCTGAAAATATCAATTAATGCAGGACCAGAAACTTTGACAGGACTTGTAAATTCATGGTGAACACAACCACACTGTGTTTCTCTTCCGTGTGCACAAAGCATTCTGTGATACAACCCACTCACTCACACACACACACACACACACACACACGCACACACACACACACACACACACACACACACACACACACACACACACACCTCCCATGAGTGGAGTGAGGTAAATGAGCCAGTGTTGTTAACCTTTGACCTGCAGACGACAAAAGGCAACTCTCACTGCTCACATTGAACAAACTGCTTCTGTGCACAGAACAGCATTCTGTCACCTTGTTTTCACTCTCTAACTGAACAAACGTCCTGATCTGATGGTATCTGTACGTTTCAGAAATGAAAACTGAAAAAATGTTTCCTTTCACTTTGTTCAGATGCTGCAGATGAAATCCAGACATTTACTGTGTTTTTGTGCCTAAAAATGGATATAATATACTGTAAATGTAAAATTTTATAAGTTTAGTCCTGTTGTCTGGGGTGGAGAAGTTGCTGTATGGTTTAGATGAACACAGATGGTAATATATGGATCAGATCTGTGTCAACGTTAGGTCTTTGCTTACTTTTGTTGTCATACTGAGAAGATGAAGATGCTTCCCCATGTTTAACTAATGAACTTTTTTCTTCAACCTTCAGGCATTACCAGGGGATTCTTAAAAATATGCAAGTGCCCATTTTTCCTGTACTGTAATTACTTTTTTCTTTTCTTTTGTCTTGTAATTTTTCTCATATATGTATATTCAGTATTGTGCTGCTACTGGAACCTTAATCTCCTGATGTCTCTGCCCAAAGGATCAATATACTTCAATCTAATCTAATCTAATCTAATCTAATCTAACCTAAAACTGGCTCCATTACAAAATACTATGACATATGTTTTAATTAATATGGAAGCCCACTTTAGTGTCAGAATATAACTTCTATGAATTTTATTGATTATCAGATCTCTTTTATTCTTTGGTTTAATGTGTTTGAGCAAATAAATTTAGTGGCTGAATGATGGCATAGAGGACACTGGACAGAGGCAAAACAGCAGCACATGAAAACACGTGAAACCCTGTTGGCCCCTCTGTCCATTCTGCTCTGTGTCACCAGGAGCACTGTCACGTTTTCCACCACTTCAGCTTTGACCGCTTCTCTCTGCATGACATCATGACTTTGGTGTTGACGTTGAATGCGTTTGCATGTGGATGTGCCTTTAGCTCAGCTCTGCAGCTCGCCTGCCAGACAGAGGTGAGAATTGCGCGGGAAGCCGATGTTTTCGTAGTTTAATCTGGTTAAAACCAGAGGCTGGTCCGTCTGGAGCCGGCTCACACTAAACTTCACAGACAGATCACTGAACCAGGATCAGCAGCTAGAGCATGGCCCCTCTATCATGAACTAGAAGTGTTTGGATTCATCTTTCAATTTCTGATCTGAAGGAAGAGTTTTATAGTTGTAGGAGAGAACCTGCTATTCAGAAAAGAGAGGAGACAGAAATGGTTAAGTTGCACATTTTATCTATGTCAGATATGATCCCTTTATCTGGTTCTGGATTGTGCCCAGTTCTCTTGGTATTCATACTCATACTCTTAACAGGCAGAAAGTTGTACAATCCGATTTTAGTCAGTATAATCAAACAAAGTTTATTAAATAACAACAAAAGTAAGAAATGAATAAAGAATAAAACATAAGATTTTGGAGAGAATAAGGCAGTGTTTTTCAACCTTGGGGTCAGGACCCCATGTGGGGTCACCTGAAATTTCTAGTAATTGATAAAAAAAATAATACTAATAAAAAATATATGGTGAGTTGAGAGAGACAGTCGCAATACATAAAAGACATGACAAACTGTGAAGCTGAAACTGAAGCACTGTGGTACTGTTTATCTGTCAGATGTTCAAACTGAAGC
>JAPQRP010000019.1:29913784-29924259 GCA_037367295.1 Apogon hyalosoma | reverse complement strand
TTAATTTTAGCAAAAAAAATGTCTCTGTTTTGAATGTCTGGGGTCGCCAGAAATTTGTGATGTTAAAATGGGGTCACAAGCCTAAAAAGGTTGGGAACCACTGGACTAAGGTCATTAAAGCAAAAAAAAACAACCTCATCTCAAAAGTAAAACTTACAACTTATGACTATCAATTAAATGCTGCACTGCAGAGAGCAATAACTGAAACACTTTTTTACGCTTCACACTTTACCATCCCAGAAAGTCACTTGCAAGGGTCTTATTTGAGAAGGGGTCTTACAAGTCTCCAAATGTAGTGAGAAAATGGCTAAGTTGGCAACACTGGTTCTAACTTAAAATCTGTTAGAGTCAGCAGTTTCAAAAGGTTACCCAGCTTCTATCACAGCTACATTCTGCTGATATCCATAAAATGCCAAATTAGTGCTTATTAGTCCGCCCAACCAGTTACCAGTGCATCTATAACCTTTATTAATGCAGTCACAGACATAAATGACATCAACAGTTGTGATCTCTGTGTCTCAGCTCAGTGACTCCAGGTTGGATTTTTAAGTCTAACCTGATCCCTCACACAGTCCTGTTGATGTTCAGAGTGTGACGGGGGTTCAACCTGGTCCTCACAAGGACAGATTTCCACAGTCCCACCCTCCACTCAGCCCTGTGTGCTGCTGTTGTTGAGGCAGACAGTTGTACTATTATACGTCTGTGCAGAAAGAGCTGCTGTTTTTAGACCACTCACTGTGACTCTGTTTTCATTTGGGACTCACTCACTCTCTCTCTGTATGTACGATTGTATTTTGGGGGTTTGTGAGTTTTTTTTGACAGGAAATGGTTTAATCACGCTGACTGTGGCGGTAGTGTGTGTTTGTGCGTCCGAGGTGTGTGTTGGGGGGCGGGGCTTCCCGCAGGTACAGAACTCACAACAGTGGTTTGTGTTTAGCAGACTAATGAATAGGGGCCTGTTCGCTCTGTAAACACAGCAGCCAATCACGGCTCATTATCTGTCACACATTCAGGGAAAGTAAAGATTTCTTTCTTTACTTTCCGACCAAAGTGTCTCAGCTCAGAGTGATCAATCTGTTCAATAATCAAGCTTTTGTTGAATATCGGCCAATCAGCAGCGTTCTCCTCTAGCGTGATCTTAAAGAGCATAGAAACTGTTTTCACTCCAGTATGGTGGAGGTGTAGCTCTGCGTCCTACACTGTTTAACCGTACAACAAAGAATTAGCTTGTTCTTCTGCTTCAGGTAACTTCTTTGACAGTGACAAAAAATACAAAATTAACATTTAAGAACTGCTTTCGTCTAGAATGGCGCAACAACAGTTCTGTTGCAAACATTGTGCCAGCTTTAAGTTTTTTAGTTCCCAGTTATACAAAAGACACTGTTAGATTCAGTCATGTATTTCATTCACTCTCAACCAGTGCGAAGGAAGATGTTAACCTCTTGGACAGACCACTTTTCTGTTCATTATTCAACATCATACTCCTCTTAAACAGCCCATGCAGACAGAATGTTTCTCACTCATGTTACATCTTTGCTAGAATTGTACATGTGAGAACTTCCATTTCACCATTTATTTATTTTCTGCATATTATACAGTCTTGAAGGACATAGATACAATGACATTTTTTGAGAAAAGCAACAATTGTAAGATACACATTTTAGTTTGTGCACAAATAGAAGAACACGCATCAACAATGTTACCTATAATCATAATTACTGTCTAAAGAGTGTAAACATGTTACAGTTAGAAAGCTGTTCATGATCATGACTTTTGTTTTTCGATTTGCTAACTGCACATTTAGGGCACACAAGGCTTCATCTTTCTGCAGTTTGTCCTCACTGAAGCTCTTTCTATTGTGTGAAGATCAGAGTCAGCAGAAACAATTCAACAAAACACAAAGCGCTGAGCTGAGTGTGTGTATGTGTGTAGTTTTGTGTTCATCACATAGGCTTCACATGCATGTGTATTAGCGACAGTATCTGTGTTGTGGTCTGATTTGTAGCAGCAGATTCCACAATAATAAACAGAAACATTAGCTGCAAACTCACAGACCTGATTTATTTCACCCAAATCTGAAGCACAAACAAATGAATCCGTTGTAGAAGTGCCAAGAGCTGCTGTTCCTCCAATGACCACTTGAGGCAGGCTTTAAATCAACAGCTGTTCTGTAGTTGTGGTTCCTGATGTTACACTAATAAAACTAATGTAGGATTCATGGCACTGACGTTTGCTACTACTTAAACAACTGTTCTGTTAGCATAGCTTAGCTACATTGGCTAATATTAGAACAAACTTGGAATAGCATTGGAGAATCTGTAAATAATGTAGTCATTACTATCATCAAAAATCTGTACGTTATAACACTGAGCAACTTACTGATATTACTTGTTGTCGCTTAACATAATTTCCGTAACACTGCTAACTTGAAAAAGTTAGCTAGGAGATTTTCACTCTTCCACAGTCCATACTTGGGTCCAGATAGGGTCACTTCCTGCTCCTAAATCCATGATAGCATTGGCCAAAATGGAAAATTCTAAGTAAACCAATGGGTGACTTCATGGGAGCTGAGTTCACTTTTTCTGGTGTTAATGTAAAACATTTACAGTAGAGAAGTTATCATTTTAAAGTGATATATCACAATAAAACTACAGCGCAAACCTGTGCAGAATGTGAATGGATCCACAGGTCTTTCAGCTTCAGCCTGTCTGTGTGTGTTTAGGTGAGCTGTCTCTGCCGACTCTAATCAGTCCATACTCCAAGGCTCCCGATGACCTGATGGAGAGCAGGGAGGACATCTACGCCCAGCTGGAGCTCCAGTCACTTGAACAGTCCCTGCTGGCCACCTGTGTGGGCAGCATCGGCGAGCTCAGTAAGTGTGTGTTTGTGTGTGTGACAGTCGTCTCTGTGTTTCAGTGTTTGTGTAATTGGCTGCTGTGTCTCCTGGGGCTCCTTGTTAGACGTTGCCGGCTTCACTCACAGTTACATAACAGGCAGGTTCTGTGTGAGGAAACAAAGACACCTTCAGACCTTGCAGGCCACCATAGCTCATTATCTGAAGTGTTGCTGCTGTTAGGGACTGAGGGACCTCTTGACATGTTGGTGGACACAAAACACAAGTCTTTTACAAGCGTCAGGTTTCCATGTGTCGTGTACTTTGTCCTAATATAATGGCAAATACTGAAGATAACAGAGAAGACATTCAAGTAATATACATATATAATGATAGAGATAATAGCTTTACTGTAAGTTGCTCCACAAATCAGTATTATTATGTAATATAAACTTAGCTTTAGGTTAATTGAGTAAACAGAAAATAATGAAAATAAAATAAAATGTCAGATAATCATTTAAAAAACTATTATTGTGTACAGCCTTAATCCAAGATTAAAATGTAATTAAATCAGAGCAAAACTGATCTGTTTGTTCATTTTTTTCTTCCTGCAGGTGATATTGTGTCTCGAGCGATGCATCACATGCAGCGTCTTCGCAGCTCAACTCCTTCAGTCACTTCCACACGATCAGCCAATCAGACATCAGTATCCTGGGCTCCGAACGCCCTGCGTACCCTCTACTACTTTCTGTCTAGCCCACAGATGGAGTCTATGGAGAATCCAAACCTGGAGCCTCCGAGCATGACGCTGACTAAAGACAGGTATGTGTGTGTGCGTGCGTGTGTATATGTGTGTGTGTGTGTGTGTGTGTGCGTGTGTGTGTGTGTGTGTGTGTGTGTGTGTGTGCCTATATAAGCAACTTGCTGTTCTTCAATAATTTCAATTATTTCCCCCTGCGATTAATAAAGTATTGTGATGGCTCAGTAACATCATAAAAATGCTTCCTTTCATAATTTATAATTTTCCCATAAACAGACAACTGCTCTGCAAAATGATTATAAGATAAGCAAAACTCTTCTGTTGTTTTCTTGCATATATTTTCAAGCAAAAAAATTAACTCATTGAATTAACAGAAAATATAGAAAATTAAAATATGACAGGATTGTATTACATAAATGTTTGAACTTTGCTCTCAACTGTTGTAACATATTAGCCAATTTTAGCATTAATTCAGCATTGGACTATGTTTATGAAAGTTTGCTAGTTAACCAGCTAGCTCTACTTTGCATTCTTGTACATTACACAAATCAAACACACTGTCATCAACAGAGCTGTATGTGTAAAAATATATTAATTAGATGAAATTACTTGGTGATGTTTAACACAACAGCCTAATCCAATCAGTGAACACTAACAACAGCAAAAAAAGCTAAAGAGTCGTATCTGCATCCTGTTGCTCCTCCAGGCCCTTCCTGCTGCTGGCTCCTCTCATGGAGTGGATCAAAGTTGCCACGGTCCACGCAGAACATCGCCGCAGCCTATTGGTGGACAGCGATGATGTCAGACAGGCAGCCAGGCAGCTCCTCCCTGGGTTGGACTGTGAGCCACGACAGCTGCGGTAACTAAACAACCGGTCCATGTGATGCTAGAACCACTACTGATGGTTTTGGGTACTAGTAAGTTTTTCTCTGTGTCTGCAGGTCTGAGTGCTGTTTCCAGTCCTTCAGGTGTATGGAGGCCGATGCTGCCTCAGTCCGGTTCCGGATGGATTTGGGTTTCAGGATGTTGTGTTGTGGTCGATCAGATCTGGTCCATCAGGCCACCCAGTTGCTGGGCGCTGACGGAGTGGATACCATGGACGACCAGGTGAGACGCCAGCGCTCACTCCATGCTTAACAGAGAGACGATGATAAGGGAGATGATCGTCTCAAAACTAACTACATAAATGTGTCTGTAGGGAATGACGGCTCTGATGTACGCCTCTGCAGCAGGAGATGAAGCTCTGGTTCAGATGCTCATTGAGGCCGGAGCTCAGCTGGACCTGCAGGTACAAGCAGCTGCTGACACACCTGTATGACATCCTGCATACTTTAGCTGCTTTGAGTCTCTAATCCAAGGTGTATGTTTGTTGTTCAGATCCCATCCTGCTCTGTCAAACATCCGTCAGTTCATCCAGGCAGTCGTCACTGGGCGGCGCTGACATTTGCAGTGCTGCATGCTCACCTGTCTGTGGGTCAGGTCAGAAGAAACATCATAACATCATAACTAAAGTTGCAAACAGTTACAGTCCCTGAGTCTGTTTTTTCAGAACTGTACAGTCACTTTTAACTGACACTAACCAAAAGGTACCAATTATCAAAATTCACTTAAAAAAAAAATGCAAGTATAGAAATGTTAGACCAATAATACTGTTTCAAGTATTCATTCAAGTCTCATTCTCTCCATTTGTAAAGTAATTCCTCTGTTAATATAATTGTAAGTAGAGCCATGTGGGCTTTCACATCACACTTTTGTTTCTGTTTATTAAATTAAACTTTTTTCCAGATAGCTTAACAGTAGTTGTGGTTTATAACAACTGAGCATGATGTGATTTAGTTAAATTATTTATGAAGTTTAGTACTACTTAGTGGGCTTATGCATCGAGTAAAGTTGACATTACTTTTAATTTATTCAGACAAACCGCATTAAAGTTTATCTAGTAGCTGACATTCAATTCAAATCAAACTACTTTATTTATCCGCATAGGGCAATTTAGTTTACAGACTACCAGTTGTTGAATTCAACAAAAACATCTAATATACACACATACACAAAGAAAACAAAATCACATGGAAAGACTTTCAGTGCAATTGAAATGCAGGAACCAGAGCAGCATAGGTCAAAGTGCATGAACCAGCACGGACCAGAATAAATGAATATATAGATAGATAAGCAAACAGATACATATTGTGGTCACAATGTTTAACCATCAACAGAATTAAGAAGCCTGATGGCAGAGGGAATAAAAGAGCTGGCGTATTTTGGTGATGTGTCGCTTAAACTTAGCATATTTATCTCTTGCTCTTCACTGTTTGTGGTCATTTCTGGCTCCAAAACTATCTAGATGGCAACTACCAAAATCTCAGACCTGTGGCTTCAAAACAACAGTAAACAACCAATGGCTATACAGGCTATTGGTAAACTATTAAATGAAGCAGTGTGTAACATGTGTTTTCTGTTCTGCTGTAGCTGCTGTTGGAGGCAGGGGCAGATGTGGAGGGCGGAGCGCTGCTGGATGGTCATGACAGTTCAGTGGAGACACCGCTGCAGTTGGCTGCTGCTGCAGGTAAAAAGTCACAGCAAAAATAGACAACATCCTCCAACATCATATTTAGATGTCTGACCAACATTTTACCCTTGTAGGTCATTATGAGATGGTCAGCTTATTGCTAACATATGGGGCAGATCCTTTGCTTAGAATGCATCATGGGAATTCACTGACATCACCGCTATATGAAGACATGAACTGCTTCAGCTGGGCTGCAGCACATGGACACAGGTGAGCCAGACATCTCACATGTAGTGTTTCTTAGCTGATCACTCCACACATAAAGTAAAAAAACAACAGTGTCATCTGCAAAACCTATTATATGAGTTGAATACAGAGTCTGTGTTCCCCGTACATTAAACTGTAATCTTTGTAACCAACACTCAGTAGCAGTTTTCCCATATGGTCTAGTGGTTAGGATTCCTGGTTTTCACTCAGGTGGCCTGGGCTCAACTCCCAGTGTGGGAAGGACTTTACACATAATATTGCTGTACATACTGTTTTTCCTTTTTTTTTTTCCATGTATGTTGTACATACTTAGATAGATAGATAGACAGACAGACAGACAGACAGACAGACAGACAGACAGACAGATAGATAGATAGATAGTCTAACTTTCATCATGTGTACACAAAATGACAAAAAACATTCTTGAATCTTGAATCTTAAACCATCTTTATGACTAGGATACAATATCAAGAGTTACTTGGTACCTCAGTGATCATCTATGAAATAATTAAATGTCACAATTCTTTGGCTACTATGTCTTTATTGTATATGATGAAATGATCAAACTTGCCTTCTACAGAAATGTTCTGAGAAGGCTTCTCCTGCAGCCTCAGCACAGGAAGGAGGACATCCTGTCTCTGGAGGAGATCCTGGCTGAAGGAGTGGATGAAGAAGAGGAGGAGGAAGATAGGGAGGACTCTATTAAACCTGCACCTAGGCTCTGTAAAGCCAGGATAAAAGCTCTGCAGCAGGCAGTGTATTATAGCGCTGAGCATGGATATCTGGATGTTACCATGGAGATCAGAGAGATGGGTGAGTCCTGTATGGTACAAAGTCAAGGCAAAATGACTCATTTTATTGATTCTGTGTTTGTAGGACTGATGGTGATCCGAGAGTAGATGAATGGTGATGGTTAAATGAAAATGTTATGAACACCAGGATTAAAAACATTCACATTTTATTAAAAAGCTCTTAAATGTATGGAAACTGGGTTGTAAATTGTCAACTTCTCTGTTCAGAAAACTGTTTTTTTGTTTGTTTTTTTTTTTTTAAATCTAAGGCCATTAAAAAAATCTTATTTTCATTTCTGGAAGGTCTTAGAGATTTCAAAATTATTAAGTACACAGACTTTTGTTTTCTGAGGTTTGTAAATCCCATATGACTTCTTCACATGAATCCTCTCAGACTCTGAAATAAGAATTGCAGTGATTGGCTGCTGATGAGATGTCATGTGACCTCCTCTGTGCAGGAGTTCCCTGGAGGCTGCATACCTGGCTGCAGTCACTCATCAGAGCTCATCAGCTGAGCAGACGCCGAGTCATCTCCTCCCTCCTCATGGAGTTCTCCACCATCAGCCCGGAGGATTACACCCCAGACCTCGTCTCCTCAGGCATACCTCTGATGTTCAGGCTGTTGGAGAGCAGCAAGGTCTGTCATCTGTCAGTAAAAATATAGTATAAGAAACAGAGCCTTGGAGACTTGTTGCCCTGTTAACATTGTGTTCTTTCTCTTACTAGGACTACATAATAACGAAGCGTCTGGCCGCCCTGTTTTCTCACTGTTATGGCCGCTCTCCTGCTCCTCCCATCAAGCCGCTGGATGTCGCTGTGTCAACGCAACTCGGTAACACATCACTGGTCACATGATTTATTCAAGGAATAGGTTTATTTGTATTTTAATGGTTATTTGTTAAGCTGAAAACCACTGACTCACCTGTGGGTCCTCATCCTCAGATGTCCATTTTCTGAACAACCAGGAGATGTCAGATGTGACGTTCATGGTGGAAGGACGTCCGTTCTTTGCTCATCGAGTGCTGCTGATGTCGGCGTCTGAAAGGTCTGACTATAGCTGATGATACATGTTATATTTCCAGATTCAGAGTGCATTTTAATCAGTTTAAAGTGTTGCATAAGACTGAGGCAGAGAAAGAGATGAATGATAATTAAAAGCAGAGAAGAACTGAAAAAGTTTTAAAGTTTTGAATGTTTTGTCACATAAAGTTAAAGAATTAAATGAGTCTAACTAGAAAACACTGGGAGCACAAAGCGCTGCCAAGACAACATATGGTGCTATCCTCAGCATCACATTGATGAAAATGAATAAACATTTTCCTTTTATGTACTTTGTTTCCTTTTTGTTTGACCCTGATTATGCAAATCTGTGCAAATCCACTCCAGATTTTATTTAGTATCCTGGAGGAGAATGGACCAAAGTTACCACAGTTTACATTTGACAAAACTCTGTACAAACACTTGACATACTGTGATTCCTACAAAATAATCTTCTGTCTTTGAATTTTGAGCTTCAAGATTTAACTATCCTAGATGCAGTACATGTATGTTGTAAATTAGTATCAAATTAGATGAATTTTGACTAAGATAGGAGTTTTGTAAATTTCACCCCATTTTGGGAAATGTGAATTTTTCTCGACCTTTGGATTTGACCTAGAACATATCAAATGTCTGTAATCCGTGTAATTAGGAACTCACACATGAGTTTTAGTCATTTTTAGGTGAAAAAACATAACCTTATTGATGAAGACAATTCAATAAATAAGTAGATGAATAGATTCTAGTGAGAACAAATATGAAACAGATTTCTTAAATTCCAGAATCACTATAACTGAGATTCAAACACATTATTTTAGCCTGTATAGACAATGTTACTACTTTTATCCAACAGGGGGCAATATGTCTGTTAACTGAGTAGAGCTGAAGTCCACACATGAACACAGGCCACAGTGATACAGACACTTTGGCATATTTTACCCTAATCATAGTGGTTTATTTAGTATTACAACAAAATCTTCTAGTTAGGGTGACAGTAGACAATTTATCAAATACCTGTGGAACAAGTACCAACAATTTCAGTCGGTCTTCACAGTCAATTCATTGCCTTCTCTTCATCACCATGTCTGAAAGACACACATTGCCGAGAACTGCAGAATAAACATATAATATCTAAATATATTAATACAAGAACTAAACTAAATATGAATATAATAACTGAAATGAACATATATTGAAGGCAGTAAAGACCTATAACTAAGCGCTGTTGAGATCCAATGGTGTAGTAAAAAAAAAAAAAAATTCAGTATTAAATTGCAGTTGAAGTAGAATTTCAATTCTTAAGAATCATGTTACATCAGTACCAGAGTACTGTGACAGTATAAAATCAGGAGACTGGGGTATCATCAAAGTCCATCTGATAAATCTGGCTTTTTGTCCTCAGGTTCCGTTGTCTGTTGAGTGACTCCCCTGACAACATCATCCACATCAGTCACATGACCTACAGTACGTTCCAGGTGAGTACATCATGCCCACTGTACAGTCTGATGATACAGATCAGACACAGATGACACTCTGGGATATTTTTTTTCTGCAGGTGATGATGAAGTCTCTGTACTGTGGAGGAACAGATGGCCTCACTCTGTCCCATTCTGATGCCATGAAGGTAAAACAGTCACTCACCTGTTTATCTGCTGCATATTAACATTCAATAATATATGACAATCACTCACTTCAAATGTAAGTCTAGAAGAAAATTTATACCTAAACACAAAGGTGAAATGTCAAAACAAATATAAAATGATCAAACTGTACTGAAGCACATTAAACACCTGAATTTGTCAGAGGAATGAATGAAAGCTTAACTAGTCTGTTGTTCGTCGTGCAGGTGCTGCCAGTCAGCTCTTTCTTCCAACTCAAAGGACTCCAGAGGAGCTGTGAGATACAGCTGTCGAAAAGTTTGACTCTGGACAATGTCGTCCACATCTACCAGATCGCCAAGGTACACGAACACCGAGAGAAACACAAAAACAACTGAGAAATACACACAACAACATATAAAAACTGAACAAAACACAAAACTGAACAAAAACATATGTAGAAACACGTAAAATGTGGAAAAGCATACAAAATAACACAATTTAGATGTAAAGCACTATTACTATCAATCTTAATTATTTGTTACTGACAGACTGACTCATTTACAAAAATACTCAGGACTACGACTGACTTTGAGGCAACTTACAGTTTTTCTCAGTTGCTTTGGTGCATTTCTCACATCACTTTTAACATTTGCACAACAGTTAGTGCATTTTTCAA
>JAPQRP010000019.1:29902648-29913684 GCA_037367295.1 Apogon hyalosoma | reverse complement strand
TGACATGACATAAGCAAATGATAATGGTTTAAAACAGCAGATAATTGTTTGAAAGTAGTTGATGAATGTCCAAAAGCGTTTGCAGTTTGTTGGAAAGAATGAGAAACTGCTACTATGATGTGCACAAATGACTAAATGTTGTGGATGCCGAACTAACATTTATGAAAATTTTAATTCTGTTCAAGCAACTGAGAAAAACTGTAAGATGAACCTATTTCTATCAATGAAGTCTTGAAATTCAGTGAATAATGTTGTATTAAGCAATGAAATATTAATAGTTGAATAAAAAAGTTATTAGATTTCTGCTTAACCCATAAAGACAGGCAGATTCACCGTTGACCAAAAGCATCTACTGATCTAAACTGTTCATTGACTGATCCTATCAATACATGCAAATAATTGGTGTTAAATGCAGTTTGTCATCTTTTCATGGTCATCAGATATGACCCATTCAGAGGCTTCGTAGTAAATGTGGAAACACCATCATCTTCTACAACATTGATTCACCAGTAAAACCCATGGAGTTGGATCAGTGACAGTGGATGGAGACATTGGGTTTATGTTCAGTTAATGATACATTTTACTGAAATATTCACTTTTTCTTCAGTTTTTCCTGTTTTGATGCAATAACCTTTGACTTTGCTCAGAGGTTTTATGAACATCTTTATGATCAGTCAGTTAAACATGGGAAAATAGATGATTTTAACTGGAAAAAATGCAAAATTCAGAGGATAATATTACAATAAATGGTGATAAATCACTTAGGAAAAGTTAAATTGAGAGAAAAATTAATTTGGGAACTGCCACAAAAGTCACACTGGGTCCTTATGGGTTAAGGAAGAGTTACAGCTGTGATACATCTGTAAACATAATATGCTTAATGCTCATTTATATTTGCTTATAAATAATTTATGCTTATGTTTTGATATGAATGAGAGAACTTAATGAAATGTATTTCTGATGGGAGATCTTTGTGTAAAGTGTAGTCTGTTTGTTGACATATGACCTGTTCAGACGGGGCATGAACATATTTTTCATGATCAGAGATGCATTGAGATCCAATTAAGACAACATGGGGAGGTGTTCTGGGCCACATATGTCCAATGCATATGTATTCTTTAACCCTTTATAGGACACTCATAGAAATACTCTGAAATTCAAAATTTCAGCTTTAGTGTTTTATTGGAGGACATAACAAGACTTTATTACTTTTTAAATTTTTTATTGTCATGTAGAAAGTCAAGGTCAATGAAGTTACTGTATTTGGTTCCTTGCCTGTATGTGGCAAAAAAAAAAAAAAAAAAATCCAAGAAGTATATATTACAAAATACAAGAAAAACAAATGTAATGTGAAGGGAACATGTATTTTAGAACATTAGACCAACATAAGTGCTGATCCAGACCCCTGTCCACATCCACATGATCCCTTTGAACATCATTCCTTTCATTAGTACCATTACTTCATGGTACCGAACAAAGCAGGCACACTCACTGTTCATGCAGAGGTGGACCTCACAGACCCTGCAGACCACATTGGATCTGAGATTGTTGTCTCACTGTCACTTGCCTGATAAAGGGTTAACCCTTTGTCTGCTGCACCAACAGCAGCATATTGAAGTATGAGTACTTCATAAACACAGTGCTACCTGAGTGAAGGGAGGACACAGAATATTCATTATTCTCATAATCTTGTTGAAATGTCAGGGTTAGGGTTTAGTGAATATCCTCCTTGAGAACTAACAAAAACAAAGAAAGCCAGAGTTGTCATATTGACATTAAATTGTATAGGTTGACTTGTAATAAATGCAAAGAAAACACAATGCCTTAAAAGCTGCAGTCAATTACATTTTCAAAGAAACATCACACATTTTGCAGCTTGCATTATGTCTTAATTTCTAGCTCTCACTGAATCACCAAAATGATGTTAAATGCCAGGCCTGAACAGCCTGAACAGTCACATAGGTGCCAAAAGAAAACACTATTAATGTCGCAACTATTTGTCGTTCTTCTCAACTCAAAGACACACTTGTCCATATGTTTCTAGTTTTATCCATTGTGTTTGTATTTATGTTTTCAGCATCATGCAGCAGCAGAACTCCGCAGGTTCTGTGAAGGTTTCTTCCTGCAGAACATGGACCAGCTCCTGGACCAGGATGACTTCCACCGTCTGCTGCTGGGGCCCGTTGATCAGGATGTGCTCTGCCCAGGGAATGACACTCACGCTGGTCTGGTACAAGAGCACGAGGACCAGAACCGGCCTGAGCTGCTGCGGGACCTGGAGGCTGCACTGATCTACAGACTTTGTGCTGTCAACGCATCCTGTCGCGGCTAAAAACCCTGTGGCGCTGGTACAGATGTTCACCCAGCTGGATATGTCTGGTGCCATAAACTTTGACTATTTGTTCTTTTTATGGACAACATACTGCAGTAGGTGTTTTAAAAATCACCACCTAATAATTCAACATATTTATTTATCTTGACACAAGTACACAACTCTATCATTAGAGTAAAATCAGTTCCTTTCTTTAAAAAATGTAATGAGTCAAATAATCATATTTACCACTTATTATTCTGATGTATTTCAGTAGCAACTTTTCCACTTTTGTAATTTTGTTTAGGCTCGATGTTTTATGTTTCTTTTTTTCGTGAATTTTATATAAAATTGTTTTTTCAATTAATAACCTTAGAAAGACGTTTGACTTGTGTCAAGATTTCCTCAGACATAGATAGGATTTGAATATTTAAAGGAAAATAGTTGCAAGTATGAAGGAAATTCTGCATATGTTTACAGGAATGAGATATTTTCTTGGTTTTCTACTTTTCTATAATATTTAAACTTGATAATCTACCAAAGTTATTGTTGTAATTAATTGTGCAATCATGATGCTTCAACAAATATCAACTCTTTTGACTTACATTCACTCTAGACAGGCAATCCTTTAGTGACATTATATTTAAAAGAAAAAAGCAAGCGCATGTGGGTTACACTTTGAACATGTAAAATATGTACATATTTTCATAAATAAACATTTTAATGATCAAACTGTTGGGAAAAGTCTGCATCACACACATCATCAAATACATCTGCACACATCTCCAAAGTCAACAGATTTATTTCCTTTAGCACTGAAGTTGTTCACAGTAACATCACAAGGGTATACATTGCCAGTGGTTATCCTGCTCAGTGGTAGCGCTCCGTGCTCCGAGTCCTTTCTGTGTGCTCTGGATTCCCACAGTAGAAAAAGAGGAAAGCGAACAATGGAAGGTATTGCTTTTAGTTTTCTCTCTTATCACCCAGCACCCACCCAGCTGGTCTGAGCGAGCGACCCAATCGCCAGCGAGGTCCCTCTTTGAGAGAACAAAGGAGGATGCATTTGCAGGGTTACTGCATGTGCACAGTAATCTAAAAGGGCGAGAAGACAGCAAAGGAAATTAAAAAAAAAAAAAAAAAAAAGAAATATTAAATTATAACAAATGCACATAAAGAACAAAAATACAGAAATAAGTGTGAAGAGAGAAAGGGAACAAGATAACAATTCCAACGACGACATGCAAAGAAAAGACAAATGCTGAACATGCAAACAACCGTACGAGTTCAAAGCTAAGAGTAGGAATCCCCTTGGTTTGAAATAAGCTTGTCAGTAAACTCGGCTTATTTACAGGATGAGTGTTTGGTGAGTTCTGAGTCTTCATACACACAGGGGAGAAAGAGCAGACAGTTATCAACAGAGGGTTTGTTCCTCTCAAAGAGGCTAGTCTACATTCTTAAATTACGGTAAATCATTTTCCAAAGGTATATTACACAAAGTCTCTCTGAACAAAAAGCCAGGAAAAGGAGTCCACAAACATCTGGAGATTTTTCACTGTTCAATAACTTAAACATGACAAAAATATCCTTAAATAATTTGACAGAAGAAACATTCTCAACATCTTTCATATAAATAACCAAGAATAAATTAATAACAAAAAGACAAAGTACAAAAATATACACAGCAGTTCGATATTGTCTGAATCCTGCAGATAATTCAAAGAAACCCAAATGACAAAATAAAAAGAAATACAAAATTTATAGACATGGTAAGTACTGAACCAAATTTACAAAAAGTGCAAAAGAAAATGAGACAGACTTAAATAGAAACAAAACAAGTTCTCTAAACAAAAAGTCACAACTACACTTTATTTGTACATAAGAAATGCTATTTAGTCTGTACAACAGAATAGATCATTCATTTATTTATCACCTCCTCCAGTCTACTTTATCACACTTTAGTGGATGTGGATGAACCCACATAATGAACAGACGCCACAGAGCGCACTCGAAAAATCCTGACAGTAAAAAGAAATACAATCCAGCCAGCGTCCGACTGTCCATCTCCTCTTATTCTCTCTGTAAGTGTGTGCAAGTCAGTACATCCCGCAGAAAAGTCATGTCTGTATCTTTATACAAGTGGAGAAAAAACTGCCCCACATAGACAAAGAGCAGGAACTATATGGGCTAATTCATGAAGCCAGTTAGCTTTAGCATTAGCATAAGTTAGCTGTCTTTGTCCAAGCATGACTACATTTTACTTTTGCTTAATTTAGTTGTATAATATTAAAACCAAATGATCGCATTTCAGTTATGCTACAGATAAAATGAATCTACTGCTTTGACTTTAGGTAAACCTAACTCAGGCTCACAGGCCAGTTAGCAACTTAAAGTTAGCCTTTTCTACTCTGCTAAGAAACTTAGCATATCAGCAGGATTTTTGCTAAGATTAGCACTTTCATTCAGAACATAAACAAAACATGTCAGTTACAGCACATATGTGTTTGATGATTAGATATTTAATGTTTAGGAGTGTATCTAGGCATCCAGTTCAATGTGCATGGTTTCCAGTTTTTGATAATCCTGAATAACTTAACCTCAATCCAAAGAATGGGAACAAAGGACACGTCATTGTGTTCCTGTTAACATGTCACATGACACTATCTGTGAAAAATAGGCCTGACTCTGCTAAGTCTGTCTCACTGCTTAGCTTCACTTCTTGCTGAAACGTGGCATACCATTACCAAACAATTTCTTTGATATTTACTTTCAGTATTTAGCTGTGTATATTTGTTTGGTTTTGTCTCTAATAAGCTGCTGATCTGAGGATTCCAAATATTGTTGTTTTTTTTGTTTTTTTTCCTAATCCCTGTGACTTAACATTGTCAGTGTTTAATAGGACAGACACTAGCACAGTTGTCTCCCAATAGACATTTGTTTAATTTAATATTTAACACTGGAAAAATTCTAGATAACCTTATAGATCATAAACAAATCCACAGCTTTAATAGTTTGTTTTACAGTTTGCATCTTATCCGAATAAAAAAAAAGGTATCGTAACAGTCAAGATTTATTTTTTCAGCTGACAATAAATGATGAATATTGATTATTTCATGTGTATTGTTACTTATTAAAATACTTTGTTTGGTTGGACCAATAGTCTATAACCTTTACTATCACCATCTATAGCAGCAAGCTTCTACATGTCAGACGGAGAAACACTGAATTTAGGATTTAACCAAGAATAAGGCAATCAGTTATCAAACTAGTCATCTTCTGTCACTCATCGCTCAATTCATTGCTTCGTTTCTCTCAGGTTTCCACACCAAGACCAAACTAGTTCCTGCTTTTTGGCTTTGTAGGACACATCAGAAGAGAAAAGAAAGAGGAGATGAGTGTAGATCGACAAACATCACTGTCTTAAGGCCTTTTTTGTCTTTTTACATCTCCTCTGAGGTGTCTCTGGGTTTGGACTGGAGGGGGCGAAGTGAACCGAAGACGTGGAGGTGAAGTGAAGCGGGGTAAGTGAGGGGAAATGGATGTCTTCTGTCTTTTTCCTCAGCTGTGGAAACAGTTGGTGAGCGGTGTCGGTGAGCCGCCGTGGTTGGGTGTTAATAGTTATTATGGATGATCCCTGGTGGCAGAGACAAGTGAAGCCATCACACATGTGAAGAGGACAGAAACCCCGGACACAGAGAGGGACATTAGGTGGTGACAACAAAGCTACATCTGCTACTTATTGTAAAATACTGATCAATCTTTAACTGAAATAGCCATTCCCAGTATACAGTACAAAAGTTCATAGGCAAAAAGTAGATTTTTATTTTCTTCTTTTCATAGAGCAACACTCTTAACTAAAGGGCAAAGGTAGCAGCTTTCCTCTGTGGTCGTATGTAATGACCTGCTCACTGCTTATCGTCTAGTCATGCACAGCTACCGCTCCTTAAGGTTGTTCCTGTGTCCTGCTGCTGGAGGCCGTCTTTGTTTTGTCTTTGCCGGGGGGGCATTTAGAGTCATTGGGCGGGGGCTGGTTGGGCTTGCTGCTGGGGGCATGCTTGGCGGGGGAGCTAGGCGTGGCAGGGGCGCCAGGGGAGTGGGACGCTTGGATGTTCTTGTCGTCTGAAAAAAGCTGTTTAATTACGTCAAAGAAGTTACTCAACGGGCTGCCTACACAGACGGGAAGAAAAGAAAAAAACAGAGAGAGAGAGAACAAACAACAGATGAGCAATGGGGTTAACATGAGGAGAAGAGGAGATGATGGAGGGATGAGAGGAGGACGGAAGCTAGGGGAAAAGGAGACTCTGTAGGTGGAGAAAAGAGGGCAGGGATGTCCAGGTAACAGAGAGCCAAAACTGAAGAGTTGAGGTTTGATAGCGTTTACCGTTTTAATACAGACCTACTCTGATGGCATTTATTAGACTGGTTAGGTCAACTTAAATATCTGCATTAAACTAGACTCCAAGGAAAATGACTCAAACTGCTAATTAAGTTTAGAAGTATTATAGTTTATTTCTATTTATGATGTTTTCACCATTGATTCCATTTTTTCCCCCACTTTTGTTGCTACATTTAGCAACTTTTCAAACTACCCCAGCAACTTTTTTCTAAAACACACACATTTCCCCTCTAAATGACTCAAAGTCATTTTCTCTGAGAAGCTGCAAAAGTCAGTGTTGCCAATTTAACCACTTTGTTGCTATATTTAGTGATTTTTCAAACCCCTCTAGCAAGTCTATCAAAAAAGCGACTAGCTGCAAACCTAGCAACTTTTTCTAGTGTCATTGGAGACTTTTGGAGACTCTGATGTGAAACCATGTTCTTTGTCTGAAACAAATAACTGCACTGAACATACATCACTGAAATTGCCATTAACATTTTTTCTTTTGTTTGGTCCATTTAGATTATTAATGTATATGGAAAATTTAAACTTAGTAGTTAAAAATGTTCATGTTTTGCCGCGACATGTATGCTCCTACATGGACCGTAAGGTGAAAAACCAAACGTAAGAAAATTAAGCTAAAAACTAAACGATCAAATAAACAAACAAATAAATAAATAAATAGCCTAAGTAACTGCCCCAGAGTGTCTGTTTTGGTCACTTTAGTCTGGATATAGGAGGAGGGTTGGAACTGTGACATAAAAAAACAAGAATCAACATACTATAGTTCATTTGTAGTTTTTATACTCACTTTTTGTCTCTCCCACAAAGTGATTCCTATCTTCTACATCATTCAAGTACATGCACATTTCAGATTGTGCAAATTGGGTGACTTCTAGCTTCTAGCAACTTTTAAGACAGACAATAGCTACTTTCCTTACTGAGAAGTTGGCAACACTGGTTATCTGAAGGCTTGAACCAAGTGTAGTTTTTTGTGGCACTGTTCATATTTGGTTGGCCTAGTTTTGCTTTTACATTGTAATTTGTTATCAGCCTAATAGGTCCTGTATATGCTGAGTCTCCATATACTTAATATCAATTAGTTTATAGATGGATATCTGTTTGCTGTAAGGATATTGTCAATTTGATTAATTTATAATCATCTTTAGTTGTTTTTGATAGCTCTTTGAATTGGTCGTGTGATTGGTCTGTGTAATGTTATCGCACAGTATATGGATCAGTTTGATATGCGCCAGGACCATTTCTGCTGGTTGGACCAAAGACCAGGTGTTTGGTCCAGAGGAGGTTTCACACCTGCAAAATGAAACTAGACTGTCCAGAAGACCTGACCAAAAGAGGTAGGTGTGAAAGAACCTGCAGACTTTAGAGAAGGTTTGTTTTTGCATCTGGTTTGACCTAGAATACACACATGTATAGTGCCTAGATGTGTTAAAAAAAAAAAAAAAAGTCTTACCATAAGCCCAACAGAAAGTCTGTCATTTTTAATTAACTACCCTTTTTGGCCCTGTTTTCCATTTCCATTCTATTTAACCCAATAAGCTCCTAAACTTAATCTGAGCAAATCTGGTCAGTGTCTTCAAAAGCTCTTACAATGAGCACATGTAAAAATGATGACTTTTCCCTCAAATAATGTGATAACAGCAAATGTTAAAGTTTCTCCATAAAACAGTGAGTTGTAATAAGTCACATTATTATTATAAAATTTGCTCAAAACATCTCATGTTAATAATAATCCAATTTGATTGGACTGACTGACCATCTCCAATTTGCTTCATGGTTTCAGATAACATTATTAGTCCTACTAAATATAGCCTGATAGACACCATCGGGAATTTTAGTCTTATAGGTATCTTTAAGTCTCTGTAAGGTGTTTGGCCTTTGAAAATGGGGCATGACTTATTTTAAGTGTAAAAATGAGTGGTCCAAAAAAGATGCAGAAGTTCAATTAGTCATTATAATCCAGCTATTCATGACAGATAAATGAAATGTTCAGGGTTTGTTCTAAGGTGCAGCATGTGTAAAACAGAATATTTACCAAAATGTGGTCATTTGATGTAGATTTGCTCATTTATGAGTTAATATTAAGTTACAGTTGTAAAACCACCCATGAGAAACAGGAATCAGCCTTAAGAGACAAACATATACATGAGGGCTTCAAAAAGTTCATGGAAAAAGGACAATTGGAAAAAACAGTTTAAGTTATAATGTTTATTTTTCAACATATGCTCCATCTAAGTCAATAAACTTCTGTAAGCGTTGATACCAGCCTTTAGGGCTACGTTCAGACAGCAGGTCTTAATGCACAATTTGGATTTTTCTGGTAAAATCAGATTTTTTTGTGTGCTCGTTCATATTACATATTAAATCTGACTTCTATCAGTTTTGAGTGTGAACTGAATGCGACCCTGTAGTGATCCGCATGTGCAAAAGGGGTCCTGATGTAACACGTGACCACGCAGGCACGCACTGTGTTTACGGAAGTAAATATGTTTTTCTTGCCGTTCCTCCTCCTGGGACACAGAATTGTGATATTTGTCACATTTCAGTGACGTAAAGGGCAGATAAATGCGACCTGGCCGTTCAGACTGAAGTCGCATTGCAAAATATCAGATACATATAGGATTTAGGACCACATATGAAAGTGGCCTGGGTTGGATTTGAAAAAATCAGATTTGTGCTGTTCAATCTGTCTTCAACAGATCAGATACAGGTCACATATGGGCAAAAAAATCGGATTTGTGCCACTTTTGCCTACAGTCTGAACATAGCCTTAGTCCATCTGTGTAAAACTGGGGGCCATGTGATTTAAACCACGTCAAAGCTATTTTTGTTTTCCAAAAACCTTTTGAAGCCCCCTCTTATGGTGTCATATCCTTAGTGGGTGTTTTCTAGTGCCACATTGTGGACACAGGAAGTGGTATTTAACTGCTTTGCACAATATCCTAATTATTTAATGTTGTATTTTTAGTATTTTTTATTTGACCTTTCCTTGTCTTCCAGTTAAATAATGAGAAAATAGGAAAAAAAAAAAAAAAAAAAACAGCTGAGAGGGTTGTTAGGGTCACTGTACTGTGGATATTTTGTGACCTGATTCAGACTAACTCGCTATCAAAACCCAACCAACAGAGCATCCAAAAACATTTCTCAGAGGGTCTTTGAAAATAGACCAGTGTTCAGAGTCTCTGTTTCCTCTGCCATGGGTGGAGAGCTAACCGGAGCACTGAGAGACTTAGTTTTTTTTCCCACAAAGGAACATGGTGAAAATCTTTTATTTATCTCCCACCCACATAACACTTAATTTTTAATGCAAAATACTGTTGTTGAGTATTCTGCATTTCAGATGCAGATTTTGTTTTTGTGTCTGTCAAAGCTCCTGTTAACTCTCCTTCACATCAGCACACAAATACATCCATTAAGACACAACTTTGTTTAGTCAGTGCTTGGAACAGTCATGAGTGGATTAAAACATGCAACAGTACAACACAGTACACACATCAATGCATTTATCATCCCAAAGGTTAGTCGTCACACCGTGTATCCTTCTGTATTAAACCAGGTCCCTGTGTGTTAATAAGTGTGCACTTCAGAGTGAACTTACCAGTATTACACATGTGCATATTTGTTTTCAGTGATTTTAAATATGGAAAGTTTAAGGGTTGGGGAAGGGGCAACTCAGCATCAAGCATCACCATGCAGTGGGTTACTGGGGTCAGTAAAGAGCCACAAACACGTTCACTCAGTAAAGTATGTCCATTTTATCAAGTCACAGAGTCCCTAAACTGAATTTTACAAATGGATGTGGAACATAATGTGGAAATCACACATATAGATCTCAAAATGAGTGATTATTACATAATTATTGGTATAGATGGTATGTTTTATGAAGTGTTTTGGACATTTTAACCCATAAATGTGAAAATATTACATTAAAGTGAATAAAAGAGCATGATATTAAGGATTTTTTTTAACTTCACTTTTTATTACAATACATTTTTTCTTGTTTTATTGTAACTATAGACTATATTAAATGTGGGCATATACACAATGATGGCCTACCTTTTTATCACCCTTTAGTATTCAGATTGTTTTCATTGTGTTTTTTGGCCAAAATAGATGGGTGAAACTGAAGTTAACACACACTAACTGAAAACACTGACTGCGCAGCCAATTAATACAGTTAGTTTTAACGCCATTAAGTAATTTCAGCTACTCATAAAAGTGTACTTTACACATACAGTCGTGTTTCATAACAGTAATGGTAACTGTGTAAAGTATGAACACATTAAAGTGCTATCCTACCTGATTAAGAAACACTTGTCATTAACAGGG
>JAPQRP010000019.1:29884049-29895285 GCA_037367295.1 Apogon hyalosoma | reverse complement strand
AAATATCTCATCACACTTAAAACAAGACATAATCACTTAAAGAGTAACTTTTCAGTGAGATATAAGAACTTATTTTTAGACAATAGATCTTGAAAATTTTATTTCAAGACACTTTACTAAGATAATTTTCACTTGTTCCATTGGCAGATTTTTTTTTCTTAATTCAAGCAAAAAAAAAAATCTGCGAGTGGAACAAGTGAAAATTATCTTAGTAAGGTGTCTTGAAAAAAGATTACATCATATTATTCTAATATAGATGTTTATCAATCTACACTAACATGTTTAATCACTTCATCAACAGAATGCAACTTATTACATTTACTTGTTCTATTATTTTTTAGTGTTTTAAACTGGATAATGAAGCTGAAATCCTAAAAATAGCCCATCATTTTAAACCAACACTGCACAGTAATGTACGAACACACAACTTATGTACAGGTTCTAATGTGTTCTTTCTATAAAGATGGATACACTTTCACATCAAAAATACTGTCTTAAGTCTTATTTAGGAAAACACAGGTTCATTTTTCCATCTACAGGTGGGGACCTGAGTGACAAGGTTTTGAGGGTCAAGACCAAGATCCAGACAGGACAAGACCAAGTCAACTAGACTAGAAACACAATTAAATCATTACGTTGATCTGATATTTCAAACATTCCAGAATGATATGGTTTAACCTCTCCATTCCCACTGGATCATAGCATGCCTATATTGTCAAAATAGGTGTACCGTGTTAGGAAGCTTAGATTCTCTGTAAATGAGTTGCTAAGTTATTTTATAGTATTTATTGAAAACCAAAATGTAAATAGTGCAAGAGTCACCTGGATAGTGATCAAAGCTAATGGGACTTCCTGCCTGTTTGGTGTTCATGAGGTTACATTACTGGTCCATTTCATGATCAGTTACATTCCTGTTCAAAAATGGATAAAAAAAAAAAAATAATAAAATTTTTCTACTAAATTTAACTTATTGAATATACTAAAAAATTACATTCTCTGAAACTAGAGGTTATTACCTTTCAGATAAAGTGTCATGGATTCATTTTGGCTGTGTGGTTCTTCAGTTATGGGCTTTGGAACTTAGGTAAATTGGTGAAAATTAACACAAACGGAAGAGGTTAAAGGAGCAGAATGAACAAGCTTGTGGAAAACCCGATCAAGAATTGGCAACAAGTCCTATATCTTGAAGAAATAACTCAACGCTGTGAGGATTTTAACAAATAAGTAAAAAAAAAAACACCAGAAATTTAGTGGCGTTCCTGTAATTGTGGTTTAGACTGATCTTATATGAAGTCCAGAATCCTCTTTGTCCCAGACTGAGACAAGGCCGAGGCCTTCAAACAGTGATCGAGAGTCTGTAGATGAAGACCAATCTTGAGTACGACAACACAACAGATTTCCGATTTAATACATAACTAGTGTTTCATTCTGTTCATTCATTAATCAAGTGTTTCCATCACAGGTAATAAACATAAGTATTGAATGTTCTTTTTATTTTAAGCACTAGAAGAAGACATTTCAAATAATGTGAGGCAGGTTTGAGGAACCAAAATGTATTCATGGTCATTTTTTATGTAATTTTGTTGTAATGACAGATAAACAGGTGACGGCTGCTTCTCTCTTACGGTTATACGTAAATATAAGGCACATAAATATATAACATGCAAACATATTCATTACCCCAAATTTGGTTAGTTGGGATCTGGTCACCCTATGAGGAGCAGGAGGGGCAGAGGCGGAGGTGGCCGGGTGGCGAGGGGCTGGACTTACCAGAGATCTGGGGCTGGCTCCCGGGCTGGTCGCTGGAGCTGAGCAGCTGAGCCTGGATGGTCTCCACCACACGCTTGAACCTCCGGCTGGGACCTGAGCAGAACAGAGCAGACAGACGTTCACTCAGCAGAGTCGATGCACCCAACTGTCGCATTTGACCCATTTTACTCCGAGAGATCAAACATTCATGACGCGGTCGTGTTCAGAGAGGATTCTGGGACCTCAACATTTCTGCTCCTGTCACTGCTGCCACACACTTCATCATTTATTCACAGTTTATTCTACTTTTTGTTTGTTATTTAACTTATTCCAAAGTTGAAAACACAAAGGGATGTTTGATGACAGCATTTCATTGTTCCTTTGTTTGGTCTGTGTCCAAATACAAGTTAATTACCTGTAGTTTCTATGTTTGACTGGATTTCTCCTGTTGCTTTAGAGCTTTCGTGCATAATCCAAAGCAGCTGAAATCTCTCGTTCGGCAGTGATTGGTGATGTTTTTGGTTAAAACTAGGCTAAATTTAGCTTCTTCTGATTCTAGTGTTTTATTTACCTCAAATCATTAAAACTTCAGGTGACAGAATTGGGAGTTGACTGTTTCCAGGGTTGGGTCGCTATTGTTTTGATGACAGGTTTAAGCAGTGCGAGGAAGAATCTGAATTCAAACTCCACAATTTGAGGATGCACATTTTCTTCTGCAGCTCTCTCCAAATCAAAAGACTAAATAAACAAAGATAGACTATTGGAGTACAGAGTATTTCATATGGACCACTGATATGGGAGCAGAGCAGTGGAGTCACATCTGATGAAATCATAACAGTGACCTGTAACTAAACCTGACCTTCACGTTTTTTTTAAGATCCTGTTACGTGGGGTACATTACCACATTCTTTAATTTGCTAGTTTGCATCTATCAATCTGAAACAAACAAACAAAAAACCCTCATTAACCAGGATAATTAAAGTCAGCAGTAAAATTATTGGTACCGAACAATAAGCAGGCGTCAAAGAAAGTAAATCTATTATGTCTGACAATATTTACCCTCTGTACTCTGAATTTAAGATCCTGCCCTCTGCTTCTCGCCTCAAACAACCATCAGCCAAAACCAATACTTACTAATTCTCCTTCATACTATCAGCCCTCTCTATGCTCAACTCTGTACAGCACAGGTAGCATTACCAGTAGTTTACATTTTATTTCAGTGTTTTTACACACCGCCAATTTTTATGGGATTGTCGTCTTGTGTCTCACTTTGTTTCGTCATTGATGTTTGTTGTCAAATTGTTGTTTTAACCCATAAAGACCCAAACAGCCACTGATGACCAAAACCATCTACTGATCTAAAATGTGAAATACCAGCTGATCCACTAATCCTATTAATACATGTCAATAATTGAGATAAAATGCAGTTTGTCGTCTTTTCACGGTCATCAGACATGACCCATTTGGATGTTTGCACATTGATTCACCAGTAAAACCCATGGAGTTTGATCAATGACAGTGGATGAACACATTTGTTTTTGTGTTCAGTTATTGATATCTTTGCTGAAAGTCACTTTTTCTTCATTTTTCTCTGTTTCTGACTGAATAACCCTTAATGTTAATCCTAGCTTTTATGAACATCTACATGATCAGTGAATTAAATATAGGAAAATACATGATTTTCACAAAAAAAAGCAAAATACAGAGGATAATTTCATAATAAATGGTGATAAATCACTTAAGAAATGTGAAATCTAGAGAAAAATTCATTTGAATCATTGAATCAGGTCTTGAATCTTGAATTTTCTTGAGTCTACAGAAGGTGCAGAATGAGATAGTGCTCAAAAGCAATTGTTGTTTTTTTTCAGCACCAAAAATATCATCCACTGAAGCTTTACAGTAATACAGCTCATTTGTCCCAGACAGAAAATTACCTCCTATTGTTCAGTCACACTCATCTGTGACTTAAGTGCAAGCTGTAAAATATGTATTTTATATGAAACCAGGAAAATACTATGCAAGTTCAGGATAAAACAGTTCCTGTTTTCATCTGTATGATACTGTTGAATCTAAGACCAGCTGTGGATCAACCCTGGGTTTTAGTTAAGGTCTTAAGTTTATTTCACAACGTAGTAAAACAACTATGATATTCCAGTGAAGAGACTTGGACATTATTAGGTCCTTAATATCTACCTCCAGTTTATGTTGCAGAACGTATATGTAAATATTCAATAGTAATTTCCACCCAGTGAGTACTGGTGGTATGGTACACTACATGGACAAAAGTATTTGGCCACATCACACCTACAGTGTGTAGGACTTCGCATTCCTGTTCATTTAAAATATTATCATAAAACAGTTCATGTTCGTTGTTGTAAATAATTATCATATGTTATTAAATAATTTCTTCAAAGTTTGCTCTAAATTTTCTTCTTCTGGGTGAGAGTGGATGAAACCAGACCTTAACTTGTGGTTTAATTTCATTATTTAAAGAAATTATATGGAAATTAAAAAATACAGACATTTATTGGTAAAATATTTAAAATGATTATAATAATAGAAATGAAATAAAAACTCTGAGGCATTTTGTCTTTTAGATGACAATGTAAACAAAAAGAACCCTAATGAAAACCTTTTGTCCATATATTGATTCCCTCACTGAGGTAGGATATAACATGAACAAGGTGAGGTGTCTACTACAGTTACTCATAAAAAATAAAAAAAAAACAGCTGAAGGGAAATAAATACAAATGGTGTCATCTTATAAATTCTTAGGCATTATTATTGATGAAAATCTGTCCTTTAAGCAGCACATTGAGCATCTAGTACATAAATTAAAGCAAAAACTTGGTTTTCTCCTCAGAAACAATTCCTCTTTCTCTGTTCATGCAAGGAAATGATTAATTTCTGCTACTTTTTTTTATCTATAATGAATATTTTTTATGAATGCATCTGAATATCTTTCTAAAAATCTAGACACTGTCTACCACTGCCTTATGTTTTATGACTGGCTGTGGAAATCACATTCACCATTGTACTTTGTATGCTGTGGCTGAATTCGCTTCTCTGTATGTTCACGGGTGGTCTCATCAGTTGATTTTCATTTACAAATGTATTCTCGGGCTCCTCCCATCTTACCTCTGTACTTATAAGCGGAAAAACCAACCACAGCATGCTCTGTGTTCGCAAAAAATCATACTGATGGTGGTTCCTAGAGTAAGAGTCTAAAAATCAGTCAAGTTGACAAATATATCAACTTATATATGTGTTTTTGAAGCAATATATTGAAAAACTGTTAAATATTCTGCTCAGTAAATGTTTGGTATATATTTTGTGTAAAAATCAGACAGTGGACAACCTGATTGAAGTTTCTACTCAACAGATTCAGTGTTTACTTCATGCTTTCTGCTGATTCACAGGCTGATGATTTCTGTTCTGATGTCACCATGTCTAAGCTGGACTGAGATCCTTTACACTGACCTCAGGGTGAAGGTGTTTACCTGACAGCAGGGTGAAGGTGACCGAGTAGATGCCGTTCTCCTTGGTGGCGCCGCTGCTCTCCGTGTAGGTGATGTCCACCTGGAACTTCACCGGCTTCTGGAAAACTGTTGGCCCGGCCGTGGACTTGTACTCGGCCCGGAAACTGGTCTGAGAGATGACGCTGTGGCTCAGACTGGGAATCTGAGTAATAAACAGAACAAGGTTTTCAAATTATTTATTTTATTCTTTATCCAAAAATGCTGAGAAATAGTTAAAGAGATTGGGAAAAAAAGACTCACAGAGAGGAAGGCGTGGACGATGTCTGCCTTTATGGAGCTCAGAGGTTTGTCTCTGATCACTATGAAGATCTGCTCTTCTTTCTCCAAATTGATGAAGTTACCAAACCATGACTTCTTAGCCAGTCTGCAAAGAGGAGACAAAATCACATCATAATTACAGCTAAAAATAGGACAAATGGCCCTGTAGCTCACCGGCATGTTCTATCGAGAATGAATAACAAGTGTGAGGTTGTCAGGTTCTGCTGCTTTGTTAGAGTCCTGTGGTCTTGATGCAGGAGATCAATCTCCCAACAGAAGTGGGTGGTACTTTCACTGGAGGAGAACTCAACTAATTAAATGAAAGTCCATATATGACTTCCCATCAGTGCTCAATAGTAACTATAGTGACATCTGTAACCATTTCCATGTTTTAAACTATCAAAATATGGACGATTATAAGTAAAGGCTCATTTTTAATATTTAAAAAAATCTAAATTTCTCAAAACTATGAACAAACTTTGTAGATATTGTCCCAAGGAAGCTACATATAGAATTTGAAATGAATCTAACCAGTAGTTTCGTTGAAGAAGATGTTTGAAGAAATTGCTAATGACAGCGATGAAGACAATGAAGACGATGAAGATGAAGACGACGCTGGACACACGCCTTCACAATCGCTCATGGCCTATGAGCCGGTGAGCTAAAAATGTTACTACGATGCATGTCAAATCACTATTTCTTTGCAGTTTAAAGGCTGGTTACTGGTCTTCAGAGAAATGTTGAGAAACAATTGGTTATAAATGGTTTTAACTGTTCTTTAAGGTCAGAACAAAGGATTCAGAAATCTAGATGTAGAACATTCAAAATAGGAATAATAAAATATATGCTCTAAATTAGAAAATGCACGAGTGGAATTTCATAAAACAAAAGAACAAAAAAAAACTCAAAGTCAAAAATTTAATGTATAACATGGTACTTTTTGTCAAGATGTGAAATTTGAGTGATGGTTTAACTGATCAGCTCTAATCACAGAAACTAACATCATTTACAACACTAGTGTATGTCTTCAGGCAAAACACTGAAACATGAAAACATTCAACTGTTATCTGTTATCTTTTCCTTCTTGGGGTTAATAAAGTTAAATAAGTGTCTCCACATGTAACTGCAACCACATCTGTCAGGAAAAATTTACCTCAAAAACACAGAACAACACCCAGAAAAAAAAAAAGAGCTTCAAAATGGAATAAAAACTGAAGGTGTAAAGGCTGGAATATAAAATGATCTGAGACTGTTATTTGTTGCTCAACATGAAACAAATAAATTGAGTGAAAGTGACAGCTGATGAAAATGTATGTAGTGTTTGTACTGAAAAAAGTATAGTATAGTAAATACTGCATATTGGTACTTGCATAAGGACTTTAATATTGAGTTCATTCAGCTTAAACAGTCTATTTAAATTTTTTAAACGCTATAACACTGGTTTTCTCATTTAATATTCTTCAGAAACGGTATTTGTTAAAATAATGAGTCTGTGGTTGTGTGGATAGTTTATCAAATGCACACGAGTCTATGAACGTCTGTGTATATGGAGTGAAACTTTACTTTTACTGTAGATAAAATAACACAGAGATACAGAGAGTACATACGTTAGATCCATACAAAAGCATTTAAACAACCAATCTGTAATAGTTTTCTAATGTGATGCAATGCAATGACAATTTCCACCCTGGACTGTTGGTGTTACTCACTCTGGAGACGAGTCTGGAGTCAAACTGGACATGTCCTCCTGTGTGGGAACTGTGGAAACACATAGAGGTCAAAGGTCAAGGACAGAGGTTAAAGTGTAAAGACATTAACCTGCTGTGCTTCACCTCTGTTCTTGTCAGCTGTCAATAAACCATCAATAATGTGTTTCATTCATTCATCTGTAATTAAAACATAAAAAGAACAACATGCTGACGGTGAATTCACACATTAACATCAAAGACGCTTCACTATTGTTCCTTTAGGCAAAGACAGAAAAAAACAACTTTCTGCTGAATCGATTATCACACTGATGAGAGGAAAATAACATCATTAAGAGGTAATTTAAATAAATTAAAAACATAATCTGAGCTGGATTACACGGTTAGCAGGGCTGCAGGGCTGACAATGATCTAGTAGCTCTGTTTAACCCTCGAGAGACGAGTGTAGTGTCAACAAACACATGATTTATAAAACATTAAGCAACTTTTGAACCGTTTATTGAAGAGACCTTAAATTGAGTGTGAACCATGAGATTTATCGCTTTGTTGTGCCTTTACAACAAACCAGGAAAATTTACAGTGTGTGCAGTCATTTGATACAGACACAATCTGCCTTTTTTTAACAGCTGGAGAACACGTTTCCCAAGAAAGAAGACAAAACTAAGCACATGGTGCAGGTTTTAGATATTATTTTACACAAATACACCTTTGCCTTATTTTTTTTAAACAGAGGTATTTTCCAATAATGCATAACATTTCTGTAAGTCACACATTCCTACTGAAAAATTCCATTTTACTTTGCACATTATAGTTTATTGTTGCACCTCACTATTTGATTGTCCAGATTTTTATTTATTTATTTATTTTTACCAGTTTATGCTTCTTGTGTTCTTGTGTTCTCTTTTTTATTCTTGGGTTCTATTTTTACTGTTTGTCATGCTCCTGCTGCTGCTGCTCTACAATTTCCCAGTTACGATCAGTAAAGCATATCTATCTATCTATTGATATATTGTTGATATATGACTTAAAACTTATTCATGCAGGACTAACATTACCTGTGGACCTCTGGTAATTCATACTGTGATCTTGATCCCATGTAAATCTGCCATGTCTATAATTTGTAAAGTAACAATTTCACCACAAATGATCAACCCTATTTCAGCAAACACAGACATCCTGTGACGTATTAGTTCTGTTATAATTGTTTGATCTGTAGGGTTAGCAATGTTTGGTGTTTCATCCGAGCTTATTCAGCCTATTTCCTGATCGAGGATGATGAAGGGGCAGGATGGTCATAATACATCAAAGTTTTACAAGTGTTTTCTGGTTGGAGGTTCATGTCATATCATAGATATTCACTGAAAGAGCAAACATATTCTTTAGAAAAGCAACATCTTGAAACATGATGAGATGGATGACATGCACAACAGTTACAGGAAGGAAACTTCTTCTGTCTTTGTTGGCTCTAAGTGGTGAGTCTGCTCTTGATGTGAAACCCCACCCACCCCAAAAAAACCCTTAACCCTTGTGAATGTGCCACATGTAACACACATGCAGTGTGTTAATTTCCTAATCACAGGAGAGCCCCGGGTTATAGCAGTCCTGTGTGAACAGGGCTTAATACTGCATTTTTTGTTAAAAAATATAGATAAAAAATGTACTCAGCACTGAGCTGAATAAAAAGTGTATTTGCAAATTTACATGATCCAAACAACTACATGCATGGATACTTTTTATGGTAAAAATGCATGATGATAACTTCACACTGTACCTGATGTATACATTATAATGATCTCAGGAATAACCTCAGAACTGGAAAAAAAAAAAGATCTCTTCAAGACATCTCTACAGTTTTCTCCAGGGTGATTTTAGAAATACTGTTCTAGTATCCCTTTGTTTTCTCTTTTACATTTTGATTAAATTACATGCATAAATAAATGAACCTTTAAAAGCCCAACAGGGACATTTAATGTACATGTCATATACTTTCCCATCATACCTTGCATTTTCCTGCGGTGGAAGCGTGGCGAGCCCAGGAAGCTGTTCTTGATGGAGTTGAGACGCGTCCTCCAGGGCATCCCCCCAATGGAGGGGCTGGGTGGGGGTGTCGGGCTGGGCGTGCCGGCCGGGCTGTCCTTAGGCGTGTGCACCGGGGTGCCTTTGGGAGTAGGGAGGGGGCTCCCTCTGGGGGAGGGGTGAGGGGTCACCTGTGTGATGGGGACAGATTTGCCATTGTGGTCAGGGTGGAGGTGGTGCCGACGGAGGGGAGACATAGGAGGCACAGGGGACAGAGGGATGGACAGTTTGGGTGGTACGGTGAGGGGCGGGTGGCGTCTCACCCTGGGGCTGTTGGGTATGCAGGGGGCCAGAGGCTGGCAGGGGGTGGACGGTTCCGATTTAGGGGTAGAGGGGTTCTGGGCTGAGTTGGGGAGGGGGTTGGATCTGGTGGTCTGCAGTGGCTTCTCAGACACTTTGGGCTTGGCGGGGAGGGTCTGAGTGCGTGGGTGCATGAGGGGGGAGCCCATCTTTGGCTGGTAGGAGTTGGCTGTGCGGGGCCCCACCCCATTAAGGCGGAGCTCTGAGGAGTGGGTGGGGCTGCAGTTGGGGGACTGACACAGGTCTGGGGACTGGGGCGGGACGAAAAACCGCCTGTGGGGCTGCGAGTGGTCATGCAGCAAAGGCGGCGGCATCAGCCAATGAGAAAGCCACAGGAAGAGCAAGTCGCATTCCCACCAAAATAAAAGCAGAGCAGGAAATAAAAGAGGTGGTGGAGGTGCAGAGGTGGAGACATGGAGCAGGCAGGGAGAGGTGAGAGTGCAAGAAAGAAAGAAAGAACAAGACATGCGATTAGCTCAGTGATCAGCCAATCCAGACGCAGCAGTGGAGCATTCATGACACAGTAACAGCAGGGATGCACCGAGGCCAAATCAGCAACCACACGTCCTATCTCTTCAAAACCCTGACGTGGATCATATTACTTTTTTATATAACTTTTTTGTAATAGCATTATAGTTGAAACAAACAAGCGTTTAATACACAAGAGCTGTGCACAGTTAAATAAATATGATGCTAAAAAAAAGCAACACATTAAAATAATCCTTCTATATATTTTATGTCTGTGCTTTTGTGGTGTTTGTGCCCTGGGTGCTGGTTGTTTGTTGGCATTAGCTGAATACACCGCTGCTGTAACAGAGCAGAAACATTAAAAATATAAAGCTGGAGTAAGCTGGATTTAACCAACACCAACAAACAACCAACAACCAACTCTCAGCAAAAGCAGATTCAAACTCCAACTTCATATGAGCACATGTGAATGTTACATATTGATCCTTTAATAAAATGACATTCATTATGATAGTTTAACTGATTTCATCTCTCCTTGACTGCAATAATCAGGCCTATGACAGCACATTAGGGTAATAATAAGTGAAAAATGGATCACTCATTATAGTATTTTTACTGTATCGGATACTTCGGTGCATCCCTTAATAACAGCAGGTGAACCTGAACAGAGTAGCTTCGCCTCCACCTGAGGAAACAGCAGAGAGCATGCACAGTGCTGAAGCACGATGCTGTGGAATGAATGGACAGGTAACTGACAGTGTGGTGACCTGTCTGTTCTCATAACAGCATCAGAAAAATGATGTGAGGACGACTTTGTGCAATGAGATCAAATCAGTGAAAAAGGTCAAATCTATTCATGCTCAGATCAAACTAACACTGAACTGATCCGCTAAGATGTGTTGACTAAGGCTGAGCTGCACCAACAAGAAGTCATTTCTAAATCAGGACTGAACTTTAACATTAACATGAAGAAATAAAGGCAGTCTAAATGAAAAAAATGTTAAATGTAGAGGAAAGCTGGTTAAATTTTATTCATCAAAACTTTTACCTCCAATTTTGTTGCATGAATACAATGAATACAAGATCTATTCTATTCTATTCTATTCTATTCTATTCTATTCTATTCTATTCTATTCTATT
>JAPQRP010000019.1:29846919-29862022 GCA_037367295.1 Apogon hyalosoma | reverse complement strand
ATGAAAGGTCATGACCTGGGGATGCCTCACGTCATGACATCATAGCTGTCTGGTTAAAGATTGGGGGCGTTCGGGGATATATCCCTAGCCATCACTTCCAATGGTGTAAGCCTAGTTTTCTGATGTTTTATACCAGGTTTCATTCAACAAATGTCAGATGTTTTTAACTGTTTGTGCTTCTTGTCATGGGGTCAGAGGTTACATTAAACAGTGACTTTAACCTTTACAACCCATTTAGTTCAGTTTTTGTGTGTCTTTTAAGACTGTGAACATATACACTGTATATTCTTGTATCTGAAGAAACTAGAATGAGATATAAATATGTATGATCACTTCACCAGCAAAAACAACATACTTAGGGGTGGACTTTTGAAGAGTCCTGCATGTGTAAATAATGACTAGATTCACACAGAATAAAAAAAACACAACTGTAAGGGGCGGGACTTTCGCTCTATTGATAATATTAGTATGAATCTCAGCTACAACAACCAAACACTGTCCATTACTGTGTAAATACATCAAATATTATGATTTTGTAGAAGGAATCTCTTTTTCATTCCGTTAGTTTTCTGTTTCTCTCTACATTCAGCGCATGGTTTGGAGCAGGAAGAGTCTGCACATTCATGATTCTGCAGTCACTCACCACTAAAAGTGCAAACAGGATGACTCCACAGCTCCACGCATCAGCTTTCCTCCCATCGTACTTCTCACCCTGAAACAGACAGACGTACAGACATGAGCTGGTGGCTCTTATCAAACTCTTCTATGGCGTCACAGACAAGCTCAGTTAAAGGCCAACACATCCATACACTTTACCCTTAAGTTTATGCAATAAATGCTCAGATTTTTTTCCATTTGTAGCCACGTTTAAATGTACTGGGGTTTTATGTGCCTATTTTATATTTTATTTCACTTGTTAAATATTAATTTCTATCTAGATCTACTATGCATTATGTTGTAAATAGAATGCATGTCATGTGTTTTTACATTTTTATCACTAACACTGTTCATTTTTCATCAATTTATTTAATATACAGTCATTTGAGACACATTTTGAGCTATAGATTGATATAGATCAGGGGTTCCCAAAGTGGGGTATGAGTACCCCCAGGGGTACTTGGAAGAAACCCAGGGGGTACTTGAAATTTTTTGGGAAAAAATACATTAAATAAGTTATCATGTACCGAATATAAAATAAATATTGAGAATCAATGCTGAAAATATAAACCCAATAAATACATTCATATAATTGTTTTATGTCAATCATCTTGTTTAAGCTTTGGTAACACTTTAAGAACATTTCTGTTTTATATTATTCAAAATGAGTTTATCTGAGTAGCTAAGTAAATATTTTAAGTTGATGAAAGGTGAATTTATTAATTATTAACTAATTTATTTATTTTTCTTATCAATAACAGAGGGCACTTTTCAGTTTATGTTTTGCACACAGAATTTACTTTAAAAAATGTGTTATTTTCTATATATTACAGTTAAATATATGTTGTTAATTTACAAAGCTTTGAAAATATAAACACTTTTGGCACAGGAACAAATTTTGGCAAATTTTTTCAATCAAAAATGCTGAAGTGGTTACAAAAGTATATTTCAGGGAGTACTCCAGTGTAAAAAGTTTGAGAACCACTGATATAGATGAACTGACAGTGTTGTAAGCTAGTTTTTACATACTCAAAAACAGATATTTAATAATGCATCTGCCTAATAAAAATGAGCCATAGTTTAGAAAAGAGAGCCTCCCTGTTTCATTCCTTTTGTGATATTTTAAGTGAATAGCCTGGATGTGCTTCAGATAAAGAATGAACAGAGATGACAGCAGTGATGTCACAGCCTTTTTGCTCTTACTGTATGAACGAAAGCAGCACTTACCCTGATCACCTCTGGGCAGGCGTAATGTGGAGATCTGTGGAATGCACACACAGGAGGTTAGCGCACAGCAGCGCACAACACACCAGCACATTACAACACACACACAGAGGAACAGAGCCGGCAGCCAAACCAACCACTTTACCTAAAATCCATTCAAAAAAAAACTTTATTTCCCGCAGTGGATCATTTGAGCTAAGTAAGCGTTATGTAACACGAAGCGGCCTAAATTCAGACTCCTGTAGCGACGATTCATCCTGTTGGGTAACACATGACAACATCCAGCGCTGTGACACACTGTTCACATCCACAAAGCACAGGGGACGAAGAGCTACATGTCATCTATAGACATCACGGTTCTCTTTATGTACCAGACCTTTTCTATTCACATCAACTCAGTTTGCAGGGTTTGTCTTTGAGCGTTTCTTATGTAACATAATATTTCCTACCCTTAAAATGTATTTGTTTGCATTTGGTTACGTACAAACCTGCTGTGTGAATGGATGCACAGATGGATCAACAACTAAAGCATCCATAATTTCATTCATTTCACATAATTTAACTTCCATGACCATTCATAACTATTTACATACATGAACAGAAGGGAAAATTAAACAGCCATCATTTTTATTCTTCAGCTGTTTGTTCTATACATACACCATTCAGTAAAACTACTAACCATTAAACTATTTTCTGAGGACTGTAAAAATACAGATTCAAAATGATGTAAAAATTCAATGATTTTAGTCAAATATTGTCAACATTAATCTACTGAAGTACCTAAATCCCCACAAACTTAAGGAAATCCCTGAGGCTGACTCCAGTTTAAATGTTTTCTTCAGTACCTAAATGTATTATACTCTTGTTTTGAGAATTATTTTACAGACAAAAGGCTGTAATAAATACAGAGATGTCAGAAGTATTCCCATTCATTACTCAGGTAGAAGTCTAGATACTAGGGTTTAAACAGACTTCTGTAGAAGCTGAAGTATCAACTCAAGCTTTTTACTCCAGTAAAAGTGCAAAAGTACTGGCTTCAAAACTACTTAAAGTATAAAAGTAAATGTAAGGGGAAAAAATGTCATTAGGACAAAAGCTTAGGCGATGCCACAGGGGCCTATAGTGCACTACCCACCTCCCCAAAAAACATGTTTCTAAAGACCATAATGACTATAATGTTATATTAAAATGTTAATGTTGAAACATTTGGGATGCACTAGTCTACCTGTTTCAGCTGCATATATGCCCATTGAAAATGAATGCAATTTAGTCCAATGCAAATGTATTAAAGAACCATATATGTGCTCTACTGAGCACTAACATGTGTTTATGGAGCAGAAGATATGATGACTAGTTGAATATAAGTATTGGAATGATGCAAAAAGTCAGCTGCGAGAATTGCATACAAACCAACAGGGTGTCAGAATGATATATGTTTATACTTCTCATCCAACCACAATCAAATTCACTCTATCTGGATGGCCCAATTTATCTGGACAGTTTTTTTTTTTTTTTTTATTTGAACAATGACAAGCCAGAATGAAATAGGAGTAACAAGGCTATTTTTAAAATGTAAGGAGTAGAAGTAAAAAGTTGGCTGAAAAATAATTATTCCAGTAAAGTACAGATAACCAAAATTTACTACTTAAGTAAGGTAACAAAGTATTTGTACTTTGTTACTTGACACCTCTGCTGAGTTATAACTGAGACAAAGGAAAGTGGAAACTGCATCAAGCATTTTCAGATTTAATAGGTCATGTAGTCACTCAGGTTGAATCAAAAAGAACAAATGAAAAAAAGAGTGCAACCTTCATCACAACCACAGGAAACGACAGATATTAAACTAATGAGACACAGAGGGACTAATGGACTTACCCACAGCTGGTCTCCAGCAGACTGTCCCCGACCTGCAGAGACGCCATGCCAAAGTCTGCTATCCTGATGTTGTTCTTCTCATCTAACAACAAGTTCTCTGGCTTCAGATCTCTGTGACTGCAGGATGATATGACAGGAGACATATGATGTATTCTGACAGCTGAGGTTCGTAAAGTCACATTCACCTCTGACTGACACAGGAAGTAAAAGGTCAGTGATACAGATGCATCAGCCGAGCGTCACTATCAGCCTGGCTGACTCAGCTGCCGGCAAATTTCATCATTTCACTGATGGCAGCAGCTGATGTTTATCTGTTGTGGTATATTAAAGTGTGTTTATACACTGGAAGACCTGAAAGCATTTTATTTTCTCACTTAATTTTTTTTTTTTTTTTTTAAGTGAATACTTTCAGCATGAGCTGGACTGGATAAACTACTAAACCATGCATTTGCATTCCAATAACATATCATAAGGATATCATCAGAACGGAGCTACAAAGATGGGATACTTTAAGTAATTGGATGTCATTTTGATGATGAATCATACGAAAGTTTTTGAGCAAAACGGATCCGGAAAAAGATCAACATTTCACTCCAGAAAAATGAATCCAGCAGATCAAAGCTTCATTCAGAAAAATCAAATGCACTGGCAGGTCTTTTTAAAGAGCCCTTGCCTGACAATCACCATGTGGAGGAACTCATGACGATAACAGGGAGGGAAAAAAAAGAAAAAAAAAGAACTGTGACGTCGGCCCTGGCAACAGCTGATGAGGACGGAGAATGGAGTGAGAAAACAGTCTGGAGTTGATGTGTTCATCAAAATAACTGATGTCCTGCCTCTGACAACCACTTCAAGCATTTTTAATTCTTTATAGAATTGTTATTTTGTTCGATAATAGAATAGAATAGAATAGAATAGAATAGAATAGAATAGAATAGAATATGTAGAGTAGTCAAAGGCAGTATAGATTTTTTTTTATCCAGTTTGAATCATACCATCAATTACACATTTGTCAACTAAGAAGGTCATTTTTCAAGTAAGAAAAAGGAAGACGTATAATAGTCTAAGACTATGAAAATGTATCTTTAGAAAAACATAGAACTTACATCATGCTAATTTTTGTCCACCCTAACTTTGTGCAGAGACATCCTCTCTGCAGCTTCAACATGACCAAATGTGCAGTCATTTTCATGTCTTTTACTACTTTATCATTCATTCTTAAACAACGAGGTGGAACGTATTGATGTGACGATCCTTTTAGTGTTGACGACATGTATCCTGTGAGACAAGAGAAGCAGTCCACTGAGTTGGTTCATTTTAATCTAAATTGTTCTCTACAATATTTATGATAAACAACTTCCTTGACTTGCAAAATTATCTTTTAAATGGACAAATATTATTTGAGTACTACAATTACTACTATTATGACTGCTGTACAGATTTTTTGATGTAAGGTTCTATGGGGCACACTAGAACAGAGTGGGACCTCTTTGGATGCCTATAACCTGCCAGCTGGACTAAAAAGCAGCAGGCCCAGGATGAAACCTTGGGGAACACCGATTATGATGTTTAAATTGACGAGTTTTCTTGGTCAAATTTTACAATCCTTCTTTTTAGTTTAGAAAACAATCACTTAATCGTTAAATAAATCTGAATTTTAAAAAATAAAAGCTCCAGCATTAAATAATCAGAATTTGATACTGGTTATTAACTAACACATTTGTTTAGATATTCTAAGATAGGGCTATTTCTGAACGTAGCACTTTCAGAGTAAGCTGAGTAGGACTACCAATACTATGCAGGTTTCAGGAGAATTCAGTACCAACAGCTTAACAGTAACAGTTTTTCAGGCCTGACAAGAGCTGACTGGAAGGACAAACACAACTAGTTTATGATTGTTATCAAGTACTTTTCGACATCAATAAGTTTTTGCGTTTTGAGACCTGATGTTTCAAGAGATGGTGGTGAAGCTTTAGAAAATGGAGAACAGAGTAGTAACGAACCATATGGAGTGGCTGTGGCAGAAGTCCAGAGCAGAGATGATCTGTCTGAAGAACTTTCTGGCCTCTTTGGGTGTTAACCGGCCTTTCTTCACCAGGTAGTCGAACAGCTCACCACCCGACACATGTTCCAACACCAGGTACCTGCAAAGGACAGAGGGCTGACAGGTGAGACGTTTGTCTACTATTTTACTCTTTAGCGTTACTACAAAATAAATACTAGTACCTTGGCTGTGACACTGGTTCCTGAATGATACTGTTTTCAAAACTACAGTTAGAAAATCAATTTGAACTAAATGACTGTGGAAATCTTTAGTTTTATTCTTCAGTTTGTTTGCATTTTTATAAGCAATTCAATGACATGAGACATAAAATATATTTCCCACATTCGCAGTCTGGTTTGCATTGTACATTTACTGGACAATTCAGAATATTTGCACAAACCTGCCGCATTCTGAGTAACATGTTTTTCTCTGCCTCAGAGGACATAAAAACTGACTGTAAATCAAAAGAGAGCATGTGCACTTACTCTAATTTTCATTGAGGTGAAGGTGTAAAAACACTGTTAGAGATCATTTATCTTTTTAAGAGAAACATTTTGGTTCATTATAAAACTGTCAAAACTGTGTGCTTTCCTTTCCACTCATACCACAGAGACTTTTTTCTTCCACTAAATAGAGGTTTTCCTTTTTACTCTGCTTGCTCCCAAGGCATTTATTGGGTTTTTCGCTGTATAATATTGTAAGATCTTGACCTTAATTTGTAAAGTGTCTTGAGGCAGTTGCGTATTGTGAATTGGTGCTACACAAATAAAACAAAATTGAATTGTCAGGACAAATTAGACTGTGTAGGTGATTAAATATAAACAACCTGTTTGGGTAACATTAGGTAAAACAGAAAATAATAACCAGCACTACTAGATCTTGGTATATTTAAGCACATTTGTGTGTTAGTCTTTAGGTGTTGAAATTTGGTAGTGACTGATGGTACCCAGGCCTATTTTAGAGAAAAACCTTTCTCCTTCCTGTGGTTTTCCACACATTCACACAGCATTTTAATCACAACATGGCACCAATAAACAGACTAGGCAGCACCAGAGCAGCTGGACGTCCGGTGTGTATTACATGTTTAAAAATGTATTGGCTTGAGGAACAAATGAAAATGTGAATCTGTTTGTAATGACTGGGGGGGGTATTAGCACCAATATGGAAACAAGTGAAGTTGTCAGTTTTCCCATAGTTTTACTTTATCAGATCCAATCATTCTGTCCCTATGTAAATAAACATATTTAGCTATTTGGTAACGTAAACCTTAGTAATTTCCTGTAGCTTCTGAAACTAAGTTGCTACACATCAGATAATCGAGAAAACCCAACCCCTTGGAGTGAAAACACAGAAAAATGTTTGAAGCATATACCTGTGAACATTCAAGGACAACTGTTTGTACTAGAAGTACATTCTTAGCTGTGTGTTAGTGCTTTTACGGTCGAGCCACGGGTCCCATTTCAACAAATGGTCGTGCACAATGCCAAGACATTTGTAATTCAAAACAGGCAGTATTAGCTCCTCATCGATGCAGGTCGAGTCAGAGGATTACACCTCCTTAAATCGATGGACATTTCCTTTTAGTGGCCTTTAGGAGGTTTTAGTCAAAGAAAAGCAAAAGCTCTCGTGCATCAGAACCAAAGCCTGCATTCATTTATTTAGTGAGAAGAAAATGTCTCTTCAAAGTGATACATCTGTGTTCCCTCCATCAGGGCTTGAAGCAAAAGCGTTTGATGAGCTTTATGTTCAGTCATTTATCAGCATAACTCAGTACAGCAGTAAGCAGGCCCGAAGAGAGTCTGCAGATTTTACTGGTGATGATCCAGGACAAAAATCTGCATGGGTCAGCAGAATGGATGTGGCTCATGTGTTAGAAAATATGGATTTAGGATAATAATGACTGTCAGAAAATAGGGAAGTCTGGGGGAAACATATTCAGTCTGTCAATGAGTGCGCTTGGGTGTAAATATAATTTTTGTCATTTTCCACAACTCTTTTAACATGTTTAATTTTGCCTCACAACACCATAAAACCAGCACACACATCATGAACTTCTGTGGAAAGTTTTCAGTGGAATTCTGCAGCTCAGATTCTGTGTGCGTCTGTCTGGAACCTGTATTAGCACAGACCTTTATTCATTGGATTTGTTGGTAATTTGCACCTGTAGGCCCACAGGTGTTAAATAGATATGTCCTTTAAATTTTCTTGCGAATAAAAGAGGTTTTAATTAAATCATAAATTTCACTCTGACATGCTGAAGTTCCCACAGATGTGGAGCGTAAACCCCAGTGTTGGTTTGCTGGTTTCTAATCTGTTCTCATTTATCTCCTGGACGTCTCTGATCCTCTCTGTGTGGAGACCTGAGTCTCCTGCAGCTCCTTGTTCCCCTGCCGTCTGATTTATGAGCAGATTACCGGCTCTGCTCGAGCGTTAACCTGTCACAGCTTCTTACGCTGCAAACGTGTTCTGGATGATTTGTGACTGTGAAGCTGTTTGCAGTCGTGATGAGCATCCGTCGCCGTCCGCGCAACATTAGGGAAACAAATTCCCGCTCCATGTGACAGCGGTGCCTTTATCAATTATTGAACATCGCATTAAGCTGTGTCGCCGCAGCACTTCGGCTGCACGCAGCTGATTAATGAACACAGTAAAACATGGATTTACATTAAAGCTGTACAGTCACAGAGGAACATTCAAACATTTCATGCAACAATAAAATCACAGGAGGATGCTTAAATAGAAGTTAAACTGCCCGGCAGAAGAATTATCCTGCTTTCATTTCATATTTCTTTATGTTTGTCAACCCATAAGGCTGCTCCAAGATATTATTTGTCCACTTGTTTTTTCGGTAGAAGCAATAAAAAATCTAACCACTAGATAGTAAAAGTATGGATTTACATTAGAGCTGCAAAGTCGCATTCAAACATTACCAGCAATAAAAGCATCACAGGATGCTTAAATAAACATTAACATGCTCTGCTGAAGAATTACTTTGCTTTTATTTGATATTTCTTTATTGTTTGTCAGCCTTTAGAGCTGTTGTAAATAATTTCTTTGTCCAGTTACTTTAAATAGAAAGAATAAAGAAATCTTAGAAATATGCACTGGACCTGAGGGGGGAAATTCTTTGGGAAACAAACCAATAAGTCACTTTTTTTTCTGTACGTAAGCAGGACTTATCCATGATAACAGGTTCAGCCCTGTCTTCAGAAATACTAAGGGAGGAACTTTTAAGAGGACCATGGTTATTATTATTCTGTTGTAAATCATACAATGTCATTTATTGTCATTTTTAACAGATCTTGTTTCTATGAATGTTCATGTGAATACTTTTTTAACATATTGTATTGTATGTGTGAGAGTAACATACTGCATATTGCGCTATTATTTTGAATACAAACAGTAATCTCATTTTGTTATCATTATATGGTTCACTGGAAGCAAGTCTAGAGCAGCCTGATGTTATTTTATGCAAAACTGATAGAAGATGGTATTTTCTTGTTCTCTGTTCCTGCAGCAGAGGCAATGTGATGTGAAGGCAGGATGTTTTGTGATATAAAACTTGTTAGATAAATCTCCGCGTCCATTTATGTCTCTGGCTGCAACAGGTGGTGTTTTTGTATTTTACAGTTTTATCTGTCCATTCATTTTCTGAACTGCTTAGTCTTTGTGAGGGTCATAGGGGCCTGGAGCCTATTCCATCTACCATCAGGCAAAGGTGGGGTAAATGATATCTAATATTTATAATTAACAAATTTTCTTGTTTGATACACATGAAACTATTAACCCATAAAGACCCAGTGCTACTTTTGTGGCAGTTCCAAAATCAAATTTTCTCTATATTTAATCTCTCTAAAGTGATTTATCACCATTTATTATAATATTATCCTCTGTATTTTGCATTGTTTTAGTGAAAATTTGGTATTTTTCTATATTTAATGCACTGATCAGGTAGATATTCATAAAAACTCACATTAATGGTGAGGGTCATTATATCAAAAACAGAGAAAACTGAAGAAAAAGTTACTTTTTTTGCAAAATATATCAATAACTGAACACAAAAAGTGTGTCCATCCACTGTCATTGATCCAATTCCATGGGTTTTACTGGTGAATCAATGCTGTAGAAGATGACAGTGTTTCCATGTTCACTACGGAGCTTCTGAACATCTAAATGGGTCATATCTGATGACCATGAAAAGATGACAAACTGCATTTTACACCAATTATTTACATTTATTTGATAGGATCAGTGGATCAACAGGTATTAAACAGTTTATATCAGTAGATGGTTTTGGTTGACGGTGGATGTTTGGGTCTTTATGGGTTAAAGTCCAACTCTACTGTTATCTTTCACTATCATTCTGCAGGACGATGTCTGAACAGTCTCACACTTTTGGAGAAATGTAACAAAAATCTACCAGCTGGATTTGTCATAACAAAAAGTTTGGAGTCAGTTATGATAAGCCATACAACATTTACATGTATGATGTGAACATATGAAGCTTTCAGAGGACAAAAATTGAAGGTGCATTTTCAGAGAAGCAGGAAACATTTTTCTTGTCTTTGGCTCAAACATGCATTGGACTGCATACTGAACGCTTTCTTAAAATAACCTGGACTCGAATACTTACAGATATTTCTTGTTTTCATAGACGTCGTGCAGCTTTAATACATGAGGATGTTCTATGAGCTTCAGGATGGCGATCTCTCGCTCCACCTGCAGACACAGCAGCAAGAACAGAAACACATTTATGTTGTGACGCTCTGTGTCAGTATGTGAAGATGCACAGCGGGATGTCTGTCAGCCATCATCATCTTTAACACCATCATTCAGGCAACTGCACCTGTGATACATAACCCCAACAGACTGAACAAAAGGCAACACACAAAGACGACAGAGAACAAATCAATAAAAATGAAAAATGTGCTTTTTGTACTTTAAAGCATTAAAAGAATATTTACAACAATAAAGCATAGTGTAAACTTATTACATGTCAAACAGCTTTAAATCAGAGCGTTATGACATAAAACAAGCTGACAGATGATAGGTTCACACAGAATTGAATTTGTATGAATTTAAGAAAACTAGTTTATTTGTAGTTACATGAACTTGTATGAATATAAAAGAAACGTATTGTCTGTATTGTCTGTATCACTGTATTAGTATGAATTTGTTTTAATTTAAAGTAACTTGATCACTGTATTTATGAACTTGCATGAATTTAAAGTAACTTGATCACTGTATTTATATTAGTATGTATTTAAAGACACATTTATTAACCCTTTATAGGGCACTCACAGAAATACTCTGAAATTCTAAATTTCAATCATAGCGTGTCACTTTTTTTTTTTATGTAGAAAATCAAAGTCAGTGAAGTCACATATTTGGTTCCTTGCCCATTAGTGGAAACATAAAAAACCTCAAAAAGTAAATGCAAAAAATACAAGAACAACACATATAAAGTGAAAGGAACATGTATTTTATAACACTGGATCATCACTTTTACAACATTCCAACAACATAAGTGCTGGTACAGACCCCTGTCCACATCCACATGATCCCTTTAAAAGTTACTACTAACATAAGATAATTTGCATTACCTGTCACAAGATATCACAATTAGTACTCTATATAAACAGCTGTGTGTCATAACCTGTCCCATGTCTGATGAAGGGCCCATAGCCGAAACATCACTACTGCGGTGAATAAATATTTTTTGGGAGTTCACAGGTTGTGCGGACCTTATCTCATTCTTTAATCCTATTGTTTCACACAGCTCATAGAATGAGGGGTCACATATACACATGGTCTAACTTGTAAGCAAATCATGAAAACATATTCATAAATGGACAGAGTTACATATCCGCTGATGTAATGGACACGTCTGTGCCTGGGACTGGTCGTCGTCTATCGTATTCTATTGGATGTGCTGCTGCAGACAGAACAGCAGCTGCAGGTGAGTGTGATCCGAGGTGTGAACACAGAAGTGCTGAGTCAGCGCTGATTTACAGTCTGCTGACTCATCAGCAGCTGCACACACACACACTGCAGCTTCTGCAGCTGACAGGTTACTGCAGGTCAGATCTGGGATCAGCTCTCTTGTGTGATTTTAGAATTAGTGGTGATAACTCACATAGAGAGGGGCTAATATCAGAATATGTAAAGCTGTGCAATCATATTTTACCCAAACCATTAATAACTCGCTGATGTTCTTGTATTTTTAGAGAAAACTGGCTCTAGATTTGAAGATACTCTCACAGTATGAGTCAGAGAAAGAGCGTGTTCAACATTACACCCCCGGCCAACATTAATCAATAGTTCAGTGAGTCACACATCAGAGACACACATGAGAACTGTTTTCTGACTGAGATCTTAAGGCTTTAGGTCAAACCTAAAATGTCCTCTGTCCTCACTCAGAACAGCATGAACTATAGTCAGGTTTCCATCCAAAGGTCGAAAAAATGAAACACACTAGAAAATCTGCAAAATTCAAAATATTTATAATGTGAAAAATGTTCCATAAAGAACTGTTAAGAGCTGCACCATCATCATTTCTGTTTGGTCCACACATACAAAGACACATAATCAGAAATATCTGCTAAATTTGTTTCCATTGCACATTTACCCTTTACTGCAATATTTTGAGGGTTGTTTCTTTTCTTTTTTATTTTATTTTATTTTTATCTTCCTTTCCTTTGGGGTTTTGTATGCAAATACAAAATAAAAACAGCTGCATGGAAACACAGCTAGTATCAGACTAAAGAGCAGTAAATCACAAGACTTCAGTGTCGTTATTCAACCCAGATATTTCTGTTGCTAGTGTTGCAAAATTTAAAGACATTAAAAAAAAAAAAGTGAGAAAAGATGTTAAAAATAATAATAATAATAATAATAATTTTTAAGACAAACTGTGTCTCCTTCCCTTGAGACAAAACCACCTGTCAGTTCTTCTTGGTCACCAGTTTTTGTCTGGGAATAGATAAAGAATTCATTTTCATCTTTGGTCCAGTCAGTTTCTGTCAGACAAACTTCTCCTCCATCTGTCATCCTTAGACACTTCTGCTGAAGAGTACAACACTGTTTGGACCACAGCAACAACAGCAGCTGCACACTAGACTGAACTGAACTGAACTACTGGGACTCCCCAGTGTTTACAAGCTTCAAAGAGAAGAAACAATGAAGGGAATAACATGCATGGTATTTTGGACCAGACAGAACCATCGTATCCGTATGTTAATACTGATATGTCTCCAGGGTTGACAGTGTGACCGAACACATCAGTAATCTGCAGCAGACGGCTGTATTTTCCCAGCAGCAGGTGAGCTCTCAGACTGTGTGGATGGATTCAGGTGCATCAGCCCATCCTGCTGCCGTCACTTCTCATTATCTTCACCTGCTCCTACACACTCAGAGCGACGAGGCAGCGGCTAATGAAACACATGTAGAAAAACAGACACACAGCCTCCCTGTCCTCCCCTCTGAGGGTCGACTACGACTTTTATTACCTCAATTATGACCCATATGGTCTTAAAATGTGGTAATAAGTTGAGTGGGTGAGGAGAGACGGTTGGAGGAACGTCGGCAGAAAAAAGTCACTCATGAAGGATAAAATTATTCCTCAGGCATTAATCAAATCAGGCCCTTCTGCACATGCCTGAAGAGTTTCCATTCTAAATCCTCTGTATGACCTGGATATTCTATTATTATTATTATTTCAATGTTTTTAATCTCCTGACTCAACTGATGCATATTTTTTTCCATTTTTCTTTTAGCTACAGCTTAAACATCTGACCATAACCACTTAACTGAGAGGCCAAATAATGCAGTTCCAAAGTAATTAGAAGCAAACATTAACTGATTTGACTAAATTTGGCTAAACCACAGTCATTTATTGTAATTAAGTGAATAGAGTACCTCTAAAAACTCAAAGATCATTGAAGCCTGACCTTCATTTGATACATGAAATATATGATGCAAAGTAAAAAATATAAGAGTGATCATAAAGATATACAAATAGTGTTAATAAAAGATAGATAACCACGCACATATATCTGAAACATTTTTTAAAAAAAAAGCTAAATAATTTTCAGCCGTGGACTCAAATTCACCAGACAAGTGTCCATTAAATGGCACTAAAGTCCAAGTAATGTTTGAGTCACAGAATCCTCCGGCAGTCTTCTTCATAGTGTAATCTCCTCACCACAACTACAGACAAGTTTGCTAGGTTGTTCAAGAAACAGAAGCGCTAAATAAAAAACAAAATAAACATTTTATGGAACGAACACAGGTTATTTATTAGAGGGGCAAAGTAAAGCGAATGAGCCCAGAATGATTCCTTAAAAGGGAGTTTCTGTAATAGGAGTTTTTACAGCCAGTATCTAGTGACTGTTGTTGGTTTTATACTTTACGATACATTAGATACGTTTATATCCGCTTCAATTTCAGACTGTGGTTGTTGTCCCATGGTCTGAAAGTTTTAATAAAATATCACTTTCCAGAGAGCACTTTACAGCAGCACACACCACAGCTGATTCCATTCCTCCAGCGGTAAGACCCTCCTGCCTCCAGTCGGCCGCCGCCTACGGTCTATGATCGCACTCTTTAATGAATCATGAGAAGGGTTCTGCTCACAGCACTGCCTCATATCCCACTTTAATTGAAACAGGGACACCGAGCAGAGGGCCAGCAGGGTGAAGAACTGAGACATCCACCGAGTAATCAAACCTCCGTCTAGTGCCTGGACAATCTGCTGAGGCAGCCAATCAGAGGCCGGCAGCTTTGATGGCATCAAACGCCAAGACAAAGGAGAGAAGAGGAGATGACAGGAGGAGATGAGACAAGGAAACAAAAGAGGGAAAAGAATGAATGACTTACAAACACTAGCCTGGTTTGTTCTAACATACAGAACACTATCACAACCAGTTATGTCTGACTAGAAATCAACTTCAACATCCATTTCAGTTAAGTCATGTTTAATGAAAAATATAAAAAATAATTGTTGATTAATAGTTTACAATGAAATAATTAATCATTGCAGCTCTACTTGTAATTATGGTTACATTTCAGTCTATTTTGTTGTTGAGATTAAGAATAACACAAAACTCCGGTGCTTCTTGAGGACCATTTTTAGTCCATAACAGTGGAAAAGTATGTCTGGATGTTTTTAGTTTAATTATACTTTTCTTTTGTTCAGACAAGGTACAGTTGTAGCTGTTACCTGCTTGACAGTTTCGACTGTGACTCCAGTCTTCCTCAGAAGAGTCATCCGACGTGCTGCTGACGTGTCATTTATCAGCTGGT
>JAPQRP010000019.1:29825468-29837495 GCA_037367295.1 Apogon hyalosoma | reverse complement strand
AGTGGCTGGGATAGGCTCCAGCGACCCCCGTGACCCTAGTGAGGATAAAGCAGGCTCAGAAAATGGATGGATGGATGGATTTTCTACACTCCACAGACTAAACTAAAAAAGTATTTAAATACACTGAAATCTACCCAAATTTACGAAAAAGACATCAGGAATTGCCATTAATCCACATTTTTACTGAACTCCTCCACTGTCAAACTGGTGTCTCTGAACACATCTCTTTATTTGTTGTCTTTTTGCATCATTTACATGTTTTACATACATACGTCATTTCTGTCATATATGTTTTTCATCTTGTGTGTGTGTCTTTTTTATATATATATATATATATTTTTTTACACAACTTTCTTGTTATGTCTTTTACAGCTTTACAGTTACGGCTTTTCCTCGGCATGTAACATGGCTTTGTTGAGATCAACACGATCAACATTTCTAAACTCTACAACAGAACACTTGAAATCAAATGAAATTAAATGATTTTGAGCTTATATATTTTCTTCCGCCAGTGGCCAATAAAAATAGCTCCATGATATATTTTGGGTCCTGACTTTAACACAGATCATTTTTTGTGTGTCTCGTGTAATTTCAGATATTACTTGAGTAATATATGCTGCAGTATTGATTTGATTCAATACTGCAGCACATATTTTTGTTGTCTTAGCATTTTCTGTTATTCCTTGAGTATTGAGTGTTTCTGCCATGCTATGTCTTAAATAGGTCCATAGTTCTTCAGGAAAGTGATCAAAATAAAGAGTTCAGTGTCTTACAGAAGTAACTGTGGTTCTTGTGGTATAAGATGACAAACAGATGAATAATCAGAAGAACAATAAGGATGATTGATGCTTTTTATATGTACAGAAAGTTATTTTTTCTGACATGATGTGCAGGAGGCAGTTCTTACCTGTTTTCATTAAAGCGGGAAAGCAGCCGTCCAATCAGCAGGGAGCATGAGGAGAGAGCAGACAGGAAGAGACCGGTTAGCTCCCATTAGTTAAATTTTACCCGGCAACAGATGACAGAGCAGCACAGCTCAGCATCCAATCACGTCCTGACAGTGTGTGTTTTATTTTGGCCTTGAAGTCAAATATTGAAATTAATTTAGTCTAAAGTGTGTGCATCCAGAAAGCAGAGGAGATGTGTGTCAAGGTTACCCCCCCTACACACACACACACACACACACACACACACACCTCCTCTCGCTGATGAGTCCCATTGAAAATATCCCGAATATGATCCCCCGTCCCCCTCCTCTGTGTTAATGAGGTAATTAATAAAACCCGCTCCTCCTTTTTTCCTCTTCCTCCCCCTCTCTTTCTGCAGGAGTGAGGGAGAAGGAGGAGGAGGGGAAGATGAGGGAGGCACAGAAAACAGGTCAGGCCTCGAGAGAGAGAAAGAGAGAGAGAGAGAGAGAGAGAGAGAGAGAGAGAGAGAGCCAGCGAAGGCTTCGTGCTGCTTTCAGGTTCAGTCAGAGAATTAAACCTCATCTGCAGTAGTAAGAGATGGGTATACATTTCTGTGAATAACTCTGATCCTTTAACCACTGCACTGAAAGCACGGTATATTCAACTAATAAAACCCTGAGTTCACTACAATTTTGTGGCCAACCCTTCAGAAAAACATTCAGAATAACAGGTACACTGGGGTTCTGGGAAATTATTTGGACCTATCTGAACATATTATGAAATAAACTAAACAGATTTAAAAAAGCAACGGTCATGTTGCAACAAAATACATTTTTCATTCACTGCCAATAGAAGTAGCAGAGCTAATTTTTATTTATTAGTGAAATTGTATATGCTACATTAAGGCTACATACAAAAAAATCATGATGGCTACTTTTTTCTTTTTTTTAATGTATCTTGTTCACATTAACAGCTAAACCACTAAAAAGTATTTAATTGTTTTGTTATTTTACTTATGGCTACAATACTTGATAGTTTTTTAGTGTCATTGAGCAAAACTTATTTAATTTCGTGCAGAAACTCTACTCCATGCTCAGATTTTAGCCAATCAGGCAGGTAGGCGGGTTACATATGTGACTGACAGCTGTAATTACCAATCACTAATCAGATAGCGGTCAGATGAAACCTGAATGTAACTCTACTGCCAGCATTGCCAGACGTACAATAACTATCATATCTGTATGATAATTTCACCCCCTGCACCATCAATAATTCCAAAAATCCCATAATGTAAGATAATTTGACCCCTGCAATCCATGTCTATTAGCAAACCCAAACAGGATACATCCTGCACTGCACCTGATTTTGTGCATTGTCTCACGTGCTTCTTTATAGCCAATCAACACACGACGTAGCATGAGTGACGCAAGATGTAGCACGGCAACACGAAACTTAAACAAAAGTTTAAGATTTCAGCAGCTCAGGTGAAATGTTCTTTGAAGGGACACATGCTTGTGATTTAAATGTTTTATTCTAAAAGTTTAAGGTTTCAGCAGCTCAAGTAAAGTGTTGTTTGAGGAGACACCTGGTTTTCATTTTTGATTTAGAGAGTATGTTTTGAACACAATAAAACTGTAAAACCGCTTTCTTCAGCAAGGTCTTCAAGTATCAAACATTTTAGTCGTTTAAGTTGATTGATGTTTATTTCTAATGTTTAAAGAGTTGAAGTCTCAAAATATTTATGATACAGGACCTTGATACATGATGATTAAGAAGATGGTTAAATATGACTAATATTCTGGGCTGCTCAGCGCAGTGGCTCTTCCTGCACATCACACAGGTGGGGGCACTGTTCTGCCAGTGGCAGCTTTTTTCCAACAGTGCTGTTAGTTTATTTAAAGGTAAAATTGCATTATAAGATATACTATACACAGTCTGTGGTAATGTTTTACTGAAGCTGATGGTCCTGACCAACATCAAATCGTAAATGATAATTTTCCTCAAAATATGATAATTTTAAGTCTCTGGTATGATAATTTGTAATTTCCCATCTGGCAACACTGTCTACTGCTCTACTCTGGGTTTCAACACCAAAACCTGGAAAGCAGCTTCACCTCTCTATAGTGTGAAACGATGTCAAGTCAAGTATTGTCAAGTATTTAGTCTTTTATTTCAGACTGAAAGGAGAAAGATGCAGGAGGTGTGCATTTTCTTGCAATTTTCCCCAAGGATTTCAGCTCCAGCAGCTTTACTATTCCTCATGCATATTTTGATGTAGAACAAACATTTCATCATCATAATTAATTTGACTCTTCTGCATCTAAATTCATTGAATTTTCCACTAGTTTGATAATGTTTATTATTTCCTGACCAAAAAGAAGATTTCAAAACTGCAAATGAGCACTATTTCTTCAACTACAAAGACCCAAAATCCACTTTTAAACTTGACACAAATAATGTTTTGACATTTATGGTCATGATTATTAATACAAATACTGATATTAAAATTCTGATCTTCATAATACTTTGGCCATATCACCCAGCACTACCTTACTGTAAAGTTCCTAATGTATAAGTACAGAAAGAGAGTTTTTAGAATTTTCTACAGCATCATGTTCTCGACCATGAACTGCACCATACCCTGGTTTTTGCTGCTGTAGATCAGGAGATCTGAGATGCTTTTTACAACCTGCTGAGAGGCTGTTAACTTCCTGCAGAGAGAGCTATTAACATGCGAAGGTCAACACTTGCAGTAATATGTTTCTTTAATGTGTCTCCTTAGTGTTAGGGCAATATAGGTTGATGTTTGGACCAGCAGTTTAAATTATTTACGCTGTATAACATCAGGTCAGTAGGTGGACATCTCTAAATAGTCTTAAACCCATGAGTCTGTGCTGCTGTTGCCATGGTGAAGCATTCAGTCAGAGGTATGAATCAGAGCTTTGGTGAATTCAAGATGCAACTCACACCAATGCAGCTGAGAATCAAATATGTCGTCATGGTTACTGATTTCCCCTAAAAACTGAGGCAGAATTTCAATGTGAATGGGTTTAAGCTGCACATTGTATCACCGTTTCCTCCTGGTGGCTGGCTGCAATACAGCTCAATAATCTTGATTCCTTCATCTTATTCAACAGAATTTGGGTCAACATAAAAAACTAAAAGAGATTTTGGTGATTTCTGTCTTTTTAGGTTGATTTTTATCAGAGTCTATCAGACATGTAGCTGGGAAAAACTGGCTCAGTTGTTGGAAGGAAAGTATGTGGGCAGGTGCTCCTTGAATAACCCCATGCTCAGATTTTAACCAATCACAGGAGGTGAGGTAGTGAGGAGACAGGTAGGAGGGTTGCACATGTGACTGACAGCTGAAATAACCAATCACCAATCAGGTCCAGTCAGATGAAACCTGGACATGAGTCTACTGCTCTACTCTGGGTCTCAACATGGCGACCTGGAAAACAGCTTCACTTTTCCATAAAACTATTCAGGTGGCAAAGGTCACATCCCTACACCCCGATGTCTTAACTGAACAGACTTTGGCTGCAAAGGTCAATATGGCAGCTCTTCCTGTGTAAAGATGTTGGCTTCATTTCTTTATATACACTGTACGGTCTGACTAGCACCAAAGCATCCTCACAGTGTTGTTTACCTTTGCTTGTATATGTTGGTATTAAACACTTACATGTGTGTGGTGGACAAATCTAATATTCATTGCCTTATAGACCTGAAGGGCATTTCATATGAATAAGGAAATCCCATTACCATGCAGCCTGAAAATAAGATAAGATAAGATAAGATAATTATAAGATTATTTATCCCATGTTGGAGCAATTTCACAGTTAACAACAGCAACCTACAACAAGTGCAGGGAAAAAGATGGTAGAAAAACCACAAAAGAGTGACAAATGAAAAATAAAAATACAAAATTTGTTTTTTATACAAATACTAGTGCATTGACCCATGGGGAACCACATGTTCTAGATGTGGTAGTTCTTATGCTGGGGAGAGCTGACTTTTGGGAAAAGATGTGAGTCTATATTTTATAAATACTGACATAAATATTGTTTGGTAAATCATTCTTTAAAATTTAAGTGACAATTAATATATTCATACCAATATCTAGGGACTGAAGTTAGTAAATGTGTCATTCCTGTTTTTAACTTAATTTCCCATCATGCAGTGTGGTATTGCACTTCCCATCAACTGTCATAGGCAGAGCAACATGACTATACGGCTATTGTATTCCAAAATTACTAATATCTCCCAAAATATCGGTACTATCAACTTGCCATTTTTGCTAGTCTCTTCGTTGACCGTAAATGCATTGTTTCTGTTTTTAACTTTATTTCCTGTCATGCAAGGCTGACGGGACATGCAAGGCTGCTTCCTGTCCCTCCCCCTGGCAACTGCTTAGCAACGTAAATTAAATCAGTCCCTCCTAACTTTAAAAAAAGGGAATAAAAAAAAAGATATTTAATGTCGAGCTGGGACTATTCCCCAACTGTAGGTACCAAATTGGCCAGTTAAAAACGTCTCAGTTTCTCAGAACCGTGCAGATTCACACACACACACACACACACACACACACACACAGACAGACAGATGTATATAAAAATAGAACTAGAATTAAAATTAAACACTATTTACATATTTCATATCTGAAGCTGGATTTTCGATTCATGACAGAAAAAGTTCATTAACCTTCTCTTCCAAATTCAACTGGGGGATCAGTCACCATCCACTGATATGAGCCAAGAATGTATTTGATATCAGCCTTTATATAGCCAGATTTAAGGGTTTTAGACTGGAGGTGGTTGGGGTGCATGGTGGATTTACAAAACCCAAGACCTGAGTGATCATACACCAACTCTCCTACATAATTCATGTTAAACTTACTGTCAAGTTTCAATCACTTGCTTTCTTATGCCTTTGGCTTAAGTCAAATCCTGATACCTGTCTCTATCCAACAGACACCTGTGGTTAAAACACTGTAGAGGGAACCTATTTTCCCAATAAGGGAACGGAGTCTCCACAAATGTGGAGACAGATTTCTTTCCCCATAACATAGCAAAAGCCCAGACCACACACTCAGAGCAGCCGATCTGCAGTGACACATCACTCTGTAAAGTCTCTGTGACAGCTCTCAGGCCAGTTTAATGACCCTGATTCTGCCTCAGTACCATCAGAAAGGAACTCTGTCATGACACGAGAACGGCAAACTTCCAGCTCTTCACTTTAATGAGTTGAGCTTTATGTAACATGAGGAGTGAGGGGGAAGACACAGAGACAGTAATTAACCCACAGGAGAGAGCCGGAGACATCCGAACCTGAGGAGGAATAAAACCTCAGGATGAAAAGAGGAGAGATGGTGAGGCTGCAACTTAGAACCATCAAAACCTCTGGAACGCTGCAGAGACTCAGTAAAACATGGAAATCCTTTTGAGAATTGATTAATTGTTTGGAGCAGCCATTTCCAAACTCAAGCCACCATCACAACTCTGACCAACACACACAACTGTACATTTTTGCTGCTTATACTCTACAGTTTTCTATTAAAGTGCATCTATAGCAATGCCTCACAAACTGTTAACTAAAAATTTAACCATTTAATTAACAATTGCAAGAAATGAAGTGTAAAATGAGTTGCTATGCCCATGTCCTCATTGTTCAAAACTATAAAATAAAACGCACTTTTTGAAGTTCATACAATATTTCCAGCCTAATATCAGCATGAGAGAAAAACATGACAAAAAATACCATTTGAATCAAACCAGTATTCACTTATCTTTCATCAATTTAACAATTATGATTCTCCGCCACTGATTATTCCATTCAGGTTCATGCAGTTATTTGGTAAAAACAAACACTCTGGAAACATCACTGGGGGCTAGGGGATTCAGTTTTGTTTTTACACTTATTGTTTTTTTATTATTTTAATCTGCTGATATTCTTTGTTCATCTTGAAAATCAGCAAACTGTAGATAAAAAACAATCTTTGGTTACTGCTTTTCCAAATCTGTTATCATTTCACTAAGGAGAATTTGTAGAAATTATAATAAACGACTAAAACCCTTCTGACTAATTTCTAACTGGACCAAGCAGAAAAAAAAAAAGTGGCATCTGGAGAAACCAACAGAACGTCTGTTTCCACAGATTGGTTTTAGTCCTTCACAGTCAGAAGGAGCAGTCGTTTTCAAGAGTAAAAAACAACCAACATGAACTACAATATACAAAAAAATACAATACAAGGGTTTAAATAAAATAAAAAAGAATATGTTTGTATGTTATTTCAGCATGTTCTCTCTCAACCTTTTTGTTGTTTTGAAATATGAAAAAATAATGAAAAAGATGAAATAATCTTCATATAGATGGATTTTGAGGCGGCTTACAGTTCTACAATAAATATAGATTGAATTTTTTACTCTCTTCTTGTTTCATGCATACAGTCCTCCCTCTAATGTCAGACTCATGCTCCTCTGTACAAATTTAGTTTAATTTAAAAACAGATGGAGACCAAAAGAGACAAGAGTGGTGAGAGACAAATAATTTTTTGATTCTGTTTTTTTCTGTCACCATTTAGACATGTGATGTTTGCCTATTTTTCTAAAGTTCTACTTTTGCAAGTAAAAAAAGCCACAGTTTGTGGCAACGATAGTAAAGTAACATCTAGTTCAGTGTGAAATGCCTCAGTAGACTGCGTCTCTCACTGATCGTGACACTCATCCCCAACACTAAAACAGTCTTTAATACAGCAGATTTCAACTCATTTTTTGAGAAGGAGGTGAACAAGTATTAAAAGAGGTGAAAAAAAAGTCTGGTTGAATTGTCTTAAACAACTCTAAACAGACTAATGTCACCTCCAAGACTTCTGAGTGTAAAGTCTTTGCTTCTTCTTTGCTTTACTCTTCATGTATTTTCACAGTCTGACACAGTTTTACAACATACTATGACTTTCTTGACTTATAAAATTATTTTTTGAACTGACAGACATCATATGTGTAAATCACAACATAATTCAAGCAGGATTAAAAAATTCCTTACCTCTCACCTTTGATTGTAATACCATTTTTCCCCACAGAGACTTTGTCTAATTGTGGGCTGGGTGTTTTGTGAATTGCTGTGCATCATTAAATGTTACAGAATTGCTTTCCATTGTGTTCTGCTTTATGCACACACCTATACCGCTCAACTTATTAACCAGCCCAGCAGTGGCTTCACACAGATAGATCTATAATTAGTCTTTGACTGATGCGTCACCTTCTCCAGAGGCCCCCCGCCCCCACTCCCACCTCCCCTTCTAACACTCAGCCGTTTCCTGTGCAAATTAATTTCCAACATGACTCTGACCTGACTCCACTCGCCTGACACACGACCGCCGCTAACTAGCTTCGACGTCTATGTGACAAGAGTGCGTTGTAATAATTACCTTCCGCACAGCCATGCGAGCAGTACAAACACCAATAACTGCATCCATCTTCACCTATGTCATTAAAAATAAAGACGGAAGTGCAAAAGTAAATTACTGGTTAATATAATCCTGGAGACTGTCCTGATTTCCCTTAAGAAATGTGTAGATTATAATGAAAAATAACTTTCATCAGGATTCAATGTTAATGAAAACAGAAGGACTCTGAAATCAAATGGAATGAGTGAATACATTTATTTGGCTTTGGTTGTGATGCATCTGCCTCTCATTGTCTTTAACAGACTCCATCTGCACCACCATCAGCTCCTGCTGAACTGGGACTACAGACTGGGACTCAACTAGCACAACAAATGGACATTTTATCTTCTTTCATTCATATTTTTCTGTTGATTTCACCTGAAATACTACTAACCCTAACCCTGTGCATTTTGTTTTAAAGGTCCAGGGTATAAAATCTGGGGGTAGGGCTGCGCAGTTAATCAATTTTAAATTGAAATTGGATTTTTTAATCAGGACGATTTTTTAAAAAGGGAAATCATCAAATCGATTTCACCTCTCTCATGTCTCCGAGCCACGCGCCTCCAGGCTACCGTAGGCTCCTCCTCCTAACTGTGAGAGCGGTCTTTCACAGAAGTCCGTGTACTGGCCACGGACCTTTAGTCTGTGGTGGCCCTGCAGTAGTGATACCAGTGTAAGCCGTGGTCCACACACGGATCTCCCAATTCAAATATAACTGCATGGGGATCACTCATCTTAGGTGGTCCACGCACGTAGTGATGCACGGGTCAGTTTTTTTTTTTTTTCAACCTGGGCTTTTGTGGAATTATTTGACCTGCCCAAACAAGCCCAACAAATACACTGATATTCTTTGGACCCGCCACAACCTGTGGATAACCCGTTGATCCTCACATCACTACACGTACGCATGCATGACTGATGCCTGTCACTGACTTACACTGGTATCACTTCTGTGGGCCCATCATGGAATTTTCTGCGAATCTGTGATACCATCACAGATCTGAGGTAGGGAGTAGTGCGTTGCACTGTGGGCTGCACACGAAAACAGCATGCCGACTTCTGTTGTGTTTTGTAGTTTCACCCAAAAATTTAAATCGAAAATCGAGTTTTTAGAGGAAAAAAATCAGGATATAATTTTTGGCCAAAATCATGCAGCCCTATATGTGCAGATTTAGGACAATGAGAAGAAACTGAATATAATATAAAGTTATATTTTCATTAGTGTATAATGACACGAAAATAAGAACTTTGTATTTTCATGACCTATGAATGAGCTGTTTATCTACAGAGCAAGCTTGTTGCAGTCCACCATGTTTCTACAGTGGCTCAAAACAGACTTCCTATCTCATCATTACCATCACCTTCTATGTTTGATTGTGGACCAGAATTAACATGATTAAGTAAAAGCCCAGAACAGGAAAAAACTGGCTAATGAAGGACACATTTTTGCAACAACTGCAGGTAAAGTAGAGGTGGGTGTTCAAGGTGTTGTTGCAATCTGCAATTTCAGTGTAAGATGTCCCAAAATATTACACACAGCACTTTTAAGATCATTTTGAGAAGTTTACTTACAAAATATACATATGCTCAAAGGTATATCAATAGTTTTGTTGTTGTTTTTTGGTTTGAAGCATTCTAAATTTCTACATCTAGCTTGTCAGGTTTTCACACTGGAAAAAAATCAATATCTTACCAAGTGTATTTTTTCTCATTTCCAGTCAAAATGCCTCATCACACTTAAAATAAGACATAATCACCTAAAGAGTCACTTACAGATTTTGAAAATCTTATAGAAATCTTACCAAGATAATTTTCACTTGTTCCACTGGCAGAATTTTTTTTTGCTTAAATCAAGATTTTTTTTGCTTGCGTGATTAAACATGTTATTGTAGATTGATAAACATCTATATTAGAATAATATGATGTAATCTTATTTCAAGACATCTTACTGAGATGTCTTGAAATAAGATTTTCAAGATCTATTGTCTAAAAATAAGTTCTTCTATCTGACTGAAAAGTTACTCTTTAGGTGATTATGTCTTATTTTAAGTGTAATGAGACATTTTGACTAGAAATGAGAAAAATACGCCCGGTAAGATTTAGATTTTTTTCAGTCCACTACAAATGTTGAGTATATCAATCAATGTTCTACTTGATTACCAATAATAGATATCTGGCTTGAAAAATATATTTCCTTCATCGCTTATGTCAAAGAATACAAAAACATTAAAACTTTTATATTTTTCAACAGCACAGCTCCTTGGACAGCTTTAGACACTATATAAAACTCCTAAGTATTACAAAAATGACTGAGGAGAACAGTGGGTTTTAGACTAAAACAAAAACCAAAACAATGAGCTGAAAGTCACTCCACCAATTCACTAATGTTTAACTTTGGCGCTACACAGAGGACTGTTCAGCCTTCGGCAAACTGACCGCTCAGCATGTAACACTCACACACCTCTGATGATGTAACAGAGATGTGTTGACACTCTGCAGCTCCCCAAGGACACGGACCTGCTGAGTCCAACAGCTGCTCCGAGTCCAGGAACAGCACACAACATGGTGTCAGTGACAATGAACTGATGTTACACACACACACACGCACATGCACACACACACACACACACACACACACGCATACACACACAGATGCACATGACAGCATGTTCAGCTGAACCCAAACATCCTGCCACAGAGCTCACAGAGAAGAGTCAATCGATACAACACTAAACTCACTTAAGCATGTACACTTACACCCACAGCAGACACACACCCCGGCCTGGTGCCAGCAGAGACACTGGGAGCATCTCATGCGAAAACATTCAGGCTGCTCGACCCCAAAAATCAATGTAAAGCTGCATTAACTGAAAATGTATACACAGCCTACAGTAAAAACACAAATACATCATTCAATCATGAGATGTTTTGAGGCTGGAGGAAAATAAGGACGTGCGATGCAAACAAAGTCTCCAGCAGAGTCTCAAACTACAGAGGCAACAAAAATGTGTCTGGTTGAGATTCTAGTTCAGCTTCTTGATGTACAAAGCAGAATGCAAAGCTTTCTTTCTGTAGTTAACATGCAGAAAGATATCTACACCACTGGAGACCCCATTACTGAGCAGCAGCAATAAAGGAAACGAAGAAGAAGATTATGGGTGTTTCTCAGTACGCGTTCTTGTCTTTTCTTCTGTTCTCATCATCTTGTGAAACGTCATCAGTCATGGCTTAAGTAATGTTTCATTTAAAAGTTTGCACAAACCAAGATCAGACAGAATACCTGGATGTTGTTCTTGTCTGCTAGCTTAAACCAAGGATGCACCGGTTGGTGATTCATGTGGACATCTTATCCCAAGATGCATTTGGTGCTACTGTCAATTTAGGCTACCTTCAGAAAACAGGTCTTTTTTCTTTTTGATGAAATCCGATTTTTTTGTGTGCTCGTTCATGTTACACATTAAATGCGACTTTTATCATGTTTGAGTATGAACTGAATGCAACCCTGAAATGACCCAGATGCACAAAAGAGGTCCTGATGTAATACGTGACCATGCAGGCACACACTGTTTACAGACATAAATGTGTTTTTCCCGCCACTCCTCCTCCTGGGACACAGAAGTGTGACGTTTGTCGCATTTCAATGACATAAAGGTCAGATAAATGCGACAAACATCA
>JAPQRP010000019.1:29786903-29800722 GCA_037367295.1 Apogon hyalosoma | reverse complement strand
TTTTAGTCACTCGGCCTCCCCCATCATACCCACCCCTCCCCCATCACTCTCTCTTTCAATCTCTCTTGCTCCAGTTTTGCCGTCAGCATCGTCTTTGTCTGCTTCGGTGTGTGTTTGTGTGTGTGTGTGTGTGTGTGTGTGTGACTCTACCCCCAGTTTACTGTAGGTACTGGTCCCAGAACACACTGTAACACAGGAACATGTTCATCTGGTGCTGACTCTGTTCATGATGTTTTCTAGTCTGCAACCATCAGAACACCAGGAGCCACAATCATTTATTCACACATTCATTCATTTCATGCAAAATGTTTTATAGAAAGAATTTATTATTGGATTTGCCAAGAAAGTTGGAAAAAACTCATACTATATTATACTTTGAGCATTAGGGCCATATTAATGAAGACCTTTTTCCAATCTGTCTTTTGAAAATTAACTTTGAATGTCAAGAACAAAGTAACTATAAAACACAGTTCAAAGATTAACACTGAAATGTTTTTCAGGGAAGCTCAGTGTTTCCAATTTCTATGACCAGAAAGAGAAAGAAGAGAAATTACTATAACACCTGACTGAGCCTTTTTTTTTTTATCATTGTTCATATTTGTAAGAATATAAATAACAAGGGAAAAGTAAAATTCAATTCAGTATTAGGGACACCGAGTGTAAAAACACTGATATTTTGAGAACATGGTCCTAATTTTGAAAAAAAAAAAAATCTTATTAATATTTTTGAGAAAATACATGTACAGCAATAAAAACTGATTTTTTTTTGTATGAGGAAAAGGCTTCATACTGTGAAAAAAAATTCCCAGTTAAACCAAACACAGGGCTGTGAATTTGTTTTACTGCATGTTTACGGTTTCAATATGTTGATGTTACATAATTTAAGAGATAATACAATACATTCATTCGTATAATATTATGACTCTTTCCCCCTCAGTGTAGCCCCAACGCTCCAAATACAAAAAATATAAGCCTACACTTTATATTTCGTTTTGAATGCTGATGATTAATTTTCTCTCAGCAAATGCATTTATTTATTCAACAGACGGAATACAGACGCAGACGATCAATATTTTATTCGTAAAACCAGCTGAATGAATCCAGTTTCCAATTAGCTAACTATAAAAAAACCAAGATTTTCATTAACTGTAACAGCCCTGATGTCACACACCTGTTACCATGGCGACGTCTGTATCAAAACATTAGACTCCAGATGAACGCTGTAAATGAAAATCAGCTTTCACACTGACCAATAACAGACCCGATGATGCGTTCACTGACTAATCAAAGCAAGTGTGAAAGGAATAAAAAACTCCCTGAGGAAACGCCACACACACACATTCAGAGAGAGCGTGGTGTTACACCATCTGGCAGGTGGTGTAATGAGGGTCGTGACCTGGCCCCTCTACCCCCACCCCCCGGAGCCTCCATCCGATATTCCTAAACCAACAGAAACACACAGGCCGGCCGCTGCAGCTCCACATGAGGCTGTGTGATGAGTCTGACGGGTGAAGGGAAAACTGATTTTGTTCATTATTTCTCATGTAATAAAACACATAGAGCCTGTACTTTTAGTTGGTTAAACCCTGTGAACTCCTGATAGTGGATTAGATGCAGATTATGTCCAACAGAGGTCCTGGTTTTTGAGCTTGACCCCCATCCTCTAGCAGCACCCACACTCCTATTGTTTTATTATATCGACAGAGACGTTATATCCACATTACATCCACAATACATTATAATGTAAAAACTGTGATTTAAAGTGAAAACAATCGATCTACACTGGTTCTTAAGCAGAATGAACACAACAGAAAAACACATATCCAATGATCACAAATTGCTGGAATAACTGCTTTCCTGCTGCAAATGTAGGAAGAAGTAACACATAAAAGTCAAATTAAACTACCTAAAAGCTGCTAACAGAAACAAATCGGACAGAAATGTCTGTAATGTGGAATAAACAGCTGTTAGGATTCAAGGCTAATGTCTTGTTTTCTTCCTAAAAGGATCACATGACACCGCCCTGACAAACCAGAGAGCAGCAGAAGCATGTGTCTGCTTCATCATTTCTTATAGACAGTTTTTGTCTGCCCACATCACAACACAAACCTAGAAGTTCTAAAAACAAAACAGGGTCATGAGCATTTCTAAAAGTCTCAACTGAGTTCTATGGACTCTAGGGGTAAAAAAAAAAAAAAAACCAAAAATGTATTAGTGAAGACACAGGCTCTTACTGTGTCATAGCAGACCTCTAACTCGGCACCCGTACAGACAAGCAGCAGCACTTAAAAATAAACGGCAGCATGCATCGCCTGTCAGCACCATCAAAATATATCACAGTCTGGGAGGCCTGATGCCTGAAAGCGGGGGTTAAAGGCTCCCACCATGAACTCTGTCATTTGTCATTTCTCTACCTTTGTTTACCATCATCACTCTACTGTCCTCTGAAGCAGGAGAGGCAAAATATTTTTAGGAAGTGATCCAGCAGTAAAATCACTTCCACTACTGACAAGGACCTCTGTCACTGTGTTTCTTTACTGAAGTCGTAGAACAGGCTTAGAACACAGGAGGACATGTTCTGTTCTAGAATGTACATATGACATGTTCTACTCTCGAATGTAGTTATTCTATAAGCACTGCATTATACGTAGAGAATAAAGATGTAGAAGAGTCAGAAGCTAAGCTAATCTGTCTGCATCATTACCACAGCAACATATACAGATCACACAACTCCAATCTGATCACCAGTACACAACAGTGTGGACAGCCTGCCTTTAAGATCTGATCTAAGAACAAATCCAATTTGCCTACAGCCTGAACAAAGCCAAAGAGATGCGTGCAGTCATTTGTCGAAACAGCAGAATTGTATATAAAGCTACCATCTGATGGAGAACATTAAAACATGAGTGAGTTATGATGTTTGGAAACAGGAGGGGGACAACATTAGATTACCTGATCTGTACAGCTGACCTCAATAAAGCATTGTGAACATCTTGATGGTCCATCACTTTATAATATCATCTGATCGCATAAGCTTTGTCTGTCTTAAAAGATTCGATCTTGACTGTTACATAGAAGTGACGTGGGTGCTTAGTGGACACATTCAACTGCAGTCAGGCTGAGGGGTGTATATCTGGAAAAGCCCCTCAGAGGCACAAACCACCCGTGGAAAATATGACCAAAATAATACAGAGATTACAGAGGTCACTGGTGTTCATCTGTGAATTTATCATTTAAACTATTCACACCAATAAGAAGCAGCTGACACGGTTTAACATAAACATAAGCACTTACACACAACCAGGCTTCTTCGGGTAACTAGTTACACAAATGCCCACACACACACACACACACACACACACACACACACACACACACACACACACACACACACACACACACACACACACTGTAGCGACCATACTCACACTGTCATACAGAAATACTGTACCCAATGCACTGCAGTTTGTATTTACTGCAGAGGAGCTGCAGCTGCGCTCTGCTGTAATGCAGCACTGCAGCCTAACAGGACACACACTGCAGGTTAGAGGAATAGATGTAAACACTGCAATACATACACACTCGCACAGTTTGCCCTCCCTGTGATGTGCAAAATAATGTGTGTATTTTAAAACTGGCAGCCTGCGCTCACCCAGACTCTCAGTTAAGGCATGTACTGGGCAGCAATATTTGCGGCATGGCAGTTTGTTTGGAATCGTGCAGAATAACCCAACAATCACAAATGTGGCCAAAGAAGCATTTATGAGCAGTTTACAGCTGAATCAGGCAACAAATTAGCATAATTACAGGGTGCTATAGTACTGCTTTTGACACTTACATGTCTTTGTTGTGCAAATAGCCTTGGGATTCTGCTTTGTTTTGCCTGATTTGCACCCTAAACTAGAACTGATCCAGCCCTTTATAATGTCTTTGTATGTTTTAAAAGCCATCAGCAATCAGTGTTTGGCAGACGATCACTAATGAGCGATGAAAAATAGTGTGGGTGCTACTGGCTTACTAAAGCATAATATTCTCACCATGATTAAACTGTTCATACAGTCTGTCTAAAATGTGGTCTTGGGGTCATTTGTAGTTTACTAATGTATGTAAACTGTAGGATAAGTGGTGACACAGCCTTTAGGACAAACCACTAAAACTAATAGCTCCGCACCTCTGAATTTAAGTCAGTTTTTCAACGTACCAAAGTAATATAATGGCTGTAAAATTAATGGGGTGATGCCCTGAAATGTGACTTTTCTGATTTGTGTTGTTTTTATTTCATTACACTGAATACTTTGAGGGATGGAGCTATTGTCCCTCCACTCCTCTTCAATCTGATTATGTCACATGATTGTCTTCCTGTGGTGCCTACCTCACATGTTCTTCCGGCCCTGGTGCGCTTGGGTAATTTTAGTGAACACGTTGTTATGTGTTTTATTGGACCTTCCTTCCGTGACCCTGTCCTGTTCGCTGTGAAGCGCTTTTTCATCCCATTATGCACTGGCCAGGAGCTTAAGGCAGTTTATGTATCTCAGTCAGATAGCAGAAAGTCCATTTGGCTTTGGAATGAGCTGAGGTCAGAGCTCGACTGGAGGATCAGAGGAACTGAAGTGCTCTTTACATGCTAATTCTCCTGCTACGCTCCTGCTGAGTCAGCAGAAAAGTGCGGATGACTTTTGGAGTTTCGGAGGGATTTATGCTCAGAGTGATGAAGTTTTTGCAAGGGGAGGGGCGTGTTATCTGCAGCCATAACAGCTCTGCTTGATTAGCAGCTATTGACTGAGACATTAAACTGCTCTCTACTGAAGGAGACGACCCACAGGCTGTCAGAGTGACAGGAAATGGGATTAAAGCAGAGGTACACACTCTTCTCAGAAAACATTGGATTCATGCAGACAACAGCAGCTCAAACCTGCAGAGGACTTTGCAGCAATTTCAATGATAAAGATAACAGAACAGAGGCACATAAAGATAATAGGCAACCAAATGTCAATCTTACACTTCTGAGTCGGCGGCTATATACATAGATTTGTGGGTAATGGCGTAGGTGATGTGCCAGCTCTGTAATGTAACCACATGCTGGGGATAAGGCATTGATGCAGAAACGACCCTAGACCTCTCTTTATGTTGAGCTCCAATTTTATGAATGAAGGAACGTTAAAGCAATTGCTATTAAATTGACAAGACATGAAGAATTAATGTAATCAGATGTCACCCTGGTTTCATGAAGATGTGATAACTTCTCAGCTGAACATTTGCAACAATAAGAAAGACAATAGCGCAATACATTCCAGCCTGATGTTGCCCATCTTTGGTTCAGAGCAGCCATACGGTATGTACACAGACATGTGAGTCAGTCAGGTGATTCAGGTATATGGATTTAACAGGTTTCACATTTTTTTAATCATCAAAATATCCCACAACTTTATCTCATGTATCCATTTATTTCAGCAACAGCCTGCATACTGACAACAAACAGTGTGAGTGCTCCATCAACACCACAAACACACTTTGTTCTTTTGTCTGCAATCAAAGATCTTATTATCTGATCCGCAAACTGTTTCCTCTGTCTTTTTGTCTACATTATTAACTCTTTTTGTTCTTCAGAGGGTGAGTTTCGACAAAGAGGTTTAAGTGTCTCAAAGTCTTTTAAACTAACCACAATTCCATTCAAAAAATGTCAATACATTTGTTTCCAGGGGTCACTGTGGTCACATTCACTTTATTTAGACCCTCTAATAAGCTTAAATGGTCCTATTGTACATTATCGCTTCATTAAGATTAAGACTTTAGGTCTAAAAGGGTTTTGCTGTGGCTAATACTTGATTGCCTGTTGAAAGCAACTTTCTGGCCTTGTGTTTATTGAAAAAAAATAAATAAATAAATTCCTAAGGGACAGCTTTTTTCATTTGCTTTATTATAATACCCAGCATGTTAGCATAACTTTAGCTAACTAAAATGAGCTATTGTTAGCATTACTTTGGTGTTGTAGTCAGTAAGACAGCCTCCTAAAGAGTCTGTTTATACATGATGAAAAATTGACAATAATCACATCACACACAACTGTATGTGTTAATATTTATGTGTTAACATTTACCTGAACTTACTTGGTAGTATTTAATGTAATATTTCCTACTTAGCAGTGTGGTATATGGTTTCAGTAAAGTAACAGTAGCTTTAGCATTAGTTTGACATGGTTTTATGCCCAAAAAAGCCTGATAGTGTGTACGCAAAGCTGTTATTAGACTAATGTTACTAAACAAAACTGTAGGCTATGTGTTAAGTTGGCAGTTTTAGCATAGCAATGTTATGCCGCATTTCCATTATGTGGTATCAGCTCGACTCGACTCGACTCGGGTACCAGATACTGTTCCTGGAGACCATTTCCATTACAGGATACTACCGACTTTAGAATACCTGGATGTTATAGTGACGCTGCACGTAACTTTCATTACATCTGCTCAGAGAGTTGCTGATAAACTCACTTGTTGTGTGTTGCCCCATCAAGCTCCATGGATTAGCCTACCAGTATATTTACTGTAAACTTCAAAATCTGTTTTTTAAAAAAAATGGCGTGTCGTGCATTGATGACGCAATGACACAGAAACAACTCACTGACCAATCAGTGGTCTGCAGTGTTTACACGTCACATTTTAACGTTTCTTCACTGGTTTTGGAACCTTGGCCAAGCAAGTACTAAAAAAAATAGTACCGAGTACCAGATTCCAGGTTCTTCTGCACAATGGAAACTCAAAAAGGCCGAGCCCAGTCGAGTCAAGTTGAGCCCGCACCACGTAGTGGAAACACGGCATTAGTTAGCATTGTGGTTCCTCTGGGCTTTCAGTAGCTAAGTTAGCTGTAGAGTTAGCTTGAGAAGTTTTACAGATCACTCTTTCACAGCTCCACCTTCTTGTCCAGAAAGCCAAGAGAGTGAGGGACAAAATGCCAAACCTGAGACAGTAAGCAGTGGGTATGTGCGCTATACAGTTTATGGTTTGGACACTGAAAACACACCTCCACCTGCACTGTGTGTGTGTGCGTGTGTGTGGGGGGGGTTAATGTGTCTTGATGTGTCCCATAAAGAGGTGCTGAGGATAATGTGTCAGACCAAACAGTGTTAGTCAGGCTCAGATGATGGAAATCACACTGCCTGCTGGTGAAGACTCATTCACACAGCAGCAGGGAGTCAGACTTCACCCCACAACCTCACATGTGGAGTGGCGGGTGGCGGTGGGGGGTGTGATGGGAGTGGTGCAGTCTCTCAGTGATGGGGGAGTCTCTCAGTCATTGTTTAATGGTTCGGGGGAAGTCATCACCCCCTCCTTCATCACCACCTTTGGGCTAAGCAGACAGGCCACAGTGATGCAGAGCGAACACACCTCCAACCAGAGGGGAGAGCATTCCTGCAGTTGCCACGGTAACTGAGCCCTCAGCTGGGGAGGTGAGAGAGAGGGAGCCAAAAGGATGTACTGTATAGAAAGGGAAAGTCGAGGGGGGGCATTGACACTTGTCGTAATTTTAGCAAACCCTTCTTGTCTGCAGAATCCCCAAAGCACAGTCTTTTGTCTCCCCGCAGCCCCCTCCCCCTCCCCCTCCCGAATGTCTCGGATGAACAAGTCATAGTGATATTGCACAGATAATGAATATTCATTTACTTACTCTACCTTAAATGCTTTTAATTGTAGTTTAATTGTGCATATTACTCTGTCATCATTATCTACTGTCTGCATTTCTGTTGTTTGTAATGTGTTTCAAGAAAGAAGCATTTTTTTAACTGCAAACTAATTCTGCTTCTGGGTACAAATAAAGTAACCTGAGGCTAAATGTTTATAGTAGATGCACTGAAGAAATACAAAAATCAGAAAGAACAAACAAACAGACACTTCTAATGTTATGTTTTGTGTGATTTATGTGACAAAGCACTTGGAAATCAGGATTTCCAATCTGCACATTTCATTTTGTTTTTAGTTGTCATTACTTTATTTCCTCAGTGGCAGCAAAACACTACAACATGTTGCAACAGTCTATACAATACATAAATTAGTCTGTTTCTGAGCTAAAAATCACAGTGGAATCATACTGGACTGAGCGCACACATGCACACACAGCTTATATTATTGACAGAGATTTTGTTCAGACAACTTCACACAGTGGTAAATAGGCTAATAAAATAGACTGATAAAAATAGTTTACAGTGTAAACTACATGAATAATAAAATAAAATTAAAAAAATGTCAGAAACACTTAAATTGTGGTACATAGATCAGTATCCTTATACTTTGGAGTATAAAAAGGACAAGGAGCTTAAAAGTAAAACTAAAAGTGTGCCATAACTTGAACTAAAGCCATTGGTAATAGCACTGGTATATGGAAGATTTATTGGCAATACTCAGTCATGAGAATGTTTATATTTAACACACAAAATTACAATAATAAATAAGGAAAAACTGCCAAACAGAAAAAAATAATCATGAAACTGTTTTAATAATTGATTAGTTTTTGTTTTGTTTTGTTTTTTTCATTTTTCACAACAATATTTGTCAGTGAGCAGACTATTAAACATGGCCTGGTTTTCTCATTATTTCTGAGGTTGTCATTTGTAGTACAGTGTTGTTTTACTGGACTGAGTTACAGTCCACATACATGGTGTCTGTATAAAATGTATCCCTCTATATGCAAATGAAGTGAATATTTTTACATTAATGCAGTATAATGAAGAAACCTGCCAGTCCAATAAAACACAGTGAAACCCCCATTGAAGAAAAAAAACATCCAAATATACTCATTGCATATCCTCATAATACTATCAAATGCTAATGCACACACACACATATACAGCGAGACTGGTAGGTGTGATACCACCTGCAACCTGCTGATAATGAAGCTATATTTCAAACACCTAAAGGCAACCATCTGTGCTGGGGCTGTCCCTGCTACACCCTCCCCTGCAGCCACCACCGCCTCCACCTCCAACAGAAACACACACCTAGGGAAACACACACAGCGTCCTCCAGTGGGACCTCAGCCTTTAGGATGGTCCACGTCAATAAAATGACACATTCATTAGAACACGACACAGACGCACATAAACACGCACACAAGCAGGTTGCAGACAAATAAAAAAAAACTGATGTCACTGTCTGCAAAGGAGGGCATTGTGTAAATAGCAGTTTTGAAGTAGGAGGAGTTATTTTATTCACATCTTCCAAAATACATAACGCTGACGGATATAAGTCAACTACAACTCCCAAGGTGCATTTCAGCAACAGACAACTAATCACAGAGCTTTAGATTCTGTTGTTTCTTTACCTTAAGACCATATGTCATAGAAATGTGGTCAAACGTGTTTCAATCAGTGTCAAACACAAAGCCACGTGTTTCTAAAAACTGATATCACAGTGAAAAAAGTCCACGTTGACCTCAGTCTAGAGTGTAGACGCTTCAGGAATATTCAACATATGATATATACGAGGAAGGAGGAAGAGGAGGGGAAGGAGGAGATTGGCAGCGATCACACAGAAGGAAAGAGCGGCCATTGTTAGAGGAGGAGAGTGGAAACCATGACAACCATCCACCACACTGTGGGCCAACACACACACACACAGAGAGAGAGAGAGAGAGAGAGAGAGAGAGAGAGAGGGCTGAATGGAGTCGATACCAATGAACAATCCCCGATTAAACTCACAGAGCACATGAGAACACATGGAAACAGACACAGACACAAGTTCAACTGCACTGGAACCATAAGTGACACGGATAAGTACATCTTTAGTTACATGTAGCAGCATCACGTAAATAGAAAATGAACAATTCTAGTAAGAACACAACATTATTAGATTACAGCTACTGATCAAATCATCATTAACTCATTCTGCTCACATTTAGAGCATTGTTTTAATGGGTTTGGTGTGAAACTGTACCCAGAGTCACACTGACCCATGTGCACACACACAAACACACAAATACACAGCAGTAGCACCAGGGACTTGAGTTCAGTGTCTTGTCTAAGGTCACTTCGACCTGTGGACTGGACCTGGGGATCACTGTCTTCATGGGATTCTGTACACTATGCTTTCTGTGGAAACACAATGGTAGTTGCTGACACTTCCTGTGTGTAATGTATGGTCTGTAAGACAGGGCAGTTCTTCTCCCTACTTCCTAACCATCACATTAAAATAAACCTGAAGTGCTATATTTCTGCCCACTTTGTAATATTTGTTAGAAAACTTCAAGAAAGCTCAATGAATGTGTCCACTATCCCTGCATTACAATCTGTTCATGCAGTTCATCAGCGCTTGTAAAGGCAAAATGAACTAGACTGTGGGATACCCCCCCACACACACACACACACACACACATCATATTGTTGTTGATCCAATATGTCATTTTTATGTCATTGAAAAACTAAACAGCTGCAATAAAACATGTGGAGAAACATTAATAATTGCTGCCAGTTTGTCCTGAATATGGATAGAAGTTGGTGGAACAGATTCTGTACTGAAGTAATGTTAGTGCTCCATCTACCTATAAATCTGTCCTGTCCTGTTTTTTGGCACACGGGCTTATCAATGTAGATTTATCTTTGTGAGCCTGTCAGCATTTAGTTCAGAGCACCACTGTACGTCACAGAGCTGCAGCATGAGTCTGCGTTCATAGTGTTTGTTCATAAAATAATGACAACTGTCCCTTAGTCAGTCAACAGGGCCATGATTCAAAAGCAAACACACATAATGAGACTGTGAAAAGAAATTGAAGCATATTTACATTAAGCTGCTAAGCTCATTACATTTTATATAGAATTACACACACACACACACACACACACGCACACACACACACACACACACATACACACACAGAGTGTAACAGAGTGTGTTGTAGGTTTAATGGTGTACGGAGCTCTCAGTCTGCCAACTCAGCACTGCAGACCTCGATTCATTCAGAATAAGCAGAGAATCACTGCTGCAGCCACACACACTCCTCTACATCCTTACATGAATATGTACAAATCTATGCAAATATGAGGCTGAAGGTATTTAGTCCAAATCTCACAAAAAACAAACAGTTTCATGTCCACATAAACCTCAACTCAACTGTAATTCATCGCTGAACCAACATTCCATTACCCATAGTACCATACTATTGAGCATGCAGGAAAAGGTCAAGGGCCACAACTGCCACATGTGGTCTGTGTTTTCAGTTTGATCCAAACCAAATTCCCAGGTTTGAAGTTTTTAGTCTGCTCTTAAAATTTCAGTGTGAAAAGAAAACTAACTACATGTATGTCTGGGGGAAAAAAGATACAGCTCCTGCTATATCTGTTTGCAAGTTAGAATGCTTTTCTAGTATTCCTACCCACAATCCTTTGCACATTGGATGCTACGACGTATTGACTGAGCTCAGACTATGAAGATGTGGATATGTTCCAAATTACATACTTCAGATTTCATCCCATGGACTGCAACTGCAATATAAGCAAGAGTGTCGAAAGACTCTGGCAAAAACTGTCCTGCTTGATATATATATATATATAGTTATAGATATAGATATAGATATAGATATAGATATAGATGGTCCTGGCTCAGGTGACCCTGATCCATTCCTCAGTTCAGGTGTTAGAGGCCAAAGCTGTGGAGAACCTGTGTTCCTCTACTCTGTTTATCTTTATATTTCAGCCTTTTTCTATGTGCCCATAAATTCGTCTTCTCTCTTCTGTAGTTTTGACTTTTTTCTCTCTGTCTCTGTTTTTTTCTACCTGGGATCATTAACTTTGCAGGAAAATACTTGCTGAACATCTTCCATCAAGATTTTAACAGCTAATGTTTTCACACTTTAATGCTCAGTTTCAGGTTTGTTGATTAATTAGTTATCCAGATTTATTTATTCATTGGCATCATTCGGTTTATGTACACTCTTCTCCTAAAATTGGGTTACACCAGCGAGAACACCACTATTTTTCAGAAAGTTGTGAGATCTTGAATAAAAATGGAAGAGCCATCAGTGCTGAATTTCTCTAGGCTGCCCCAGTTTCCCAACATTTGAAAAAAAAGGGAAATTATGCTGCTTCTTGCAAAAGAAACACAGACATAGGCACATAATGAAATTAAACTTTTACAAGTAGTAATGTATGACTAATATTTTGGCCTTTAAAATCCACAAATAAGTGGAGTTAACTTCTGAGAGAGCAGTCGGAGACTGAACTCACATAACAACATAGTGACACTGACCAGTTTGATCACTTTTAGGGACACTACACTGACTCACATGCATTTACTAGAGATTGAGCCATAAGTCCATTATGACGAAACCTAACTTTAACCTAACAGCAACAACTGGAATGTAATTATTTACATCATGGGGTCCAGTCCACAGTCTAATTAATTAACCACACAAACATTCAAGTTAGTGCTTAAGTCATCATATGAGCAGAATAAACGGTCTATAGCAGCCAGCGTTACATCAGAGTAAATAGAACTATCACTGTGTGTCAGTGGTCATTCAGAGAAACTGTATTCATATCAATGTTATCGGCATGTTTGTAATAATTCATCTGCCCCACTCACATTCAGTCTGGATGACCAAACAGGCCTATGGGACCCTCAGGGGCCCCAGAGCCTCTGTGTTAATGACATGTTAGTTAGTTGGCTGTAATTGAATTAGTCAGTCACATCAGCTGACATGATCAGGACACTGAGGCAGGTGCTGAGTGTCTTCTAAAGGGTCTGGATGCAGAATGTTCTGGTGGCACATGCAGGTTTACATGTCAGACAGACTTCACTGACGCACTCATTATTATTCATGCACTAAAATGCATATTCTGAGCAGCAGTTTGGCCCTGCTCATCCCTATCCACACCGTTCACATCCTAGTTTGCACTGAGCAGATCAATGCAGTCTGATCTGATCGGACTGTAAAGTATGAACAGATCTGCAGGTCACAGCTGTCCTCTGAACAGATGAGATCATCTCATCCCAATCTGAGAGAGCGGGTACCAAAATTAACTCCGCACATTGCACCACTTAAAACACACACACACACAACCAGCTGAGGTGTTACAGCTGCAGAGTGTGTGTGTGTGTGTGTGTGTGTGTGTGTGTGTGTGTGTGTGTGTGGACAGTGACAGATGGACGGAGAGCGAAATGAGAGACAAGAGAACCCACAATCACCGTCAGCTCTCTGCCTGACAACAAGGATTAAAGGCACACCACCACCACCACCACCATCACCATCATCATCATCATCATCATCATCATCATCATCATCATCCTCCTCATCATGAGCGCAGCCCCTCTCTCTCACACACGCAGAGACAGCCGCAGTTCTTTTCTCCGCTCCCATTTTCCCGCAGTCAGAACACGCAGCGCCGCTGCAAAACGCAGCCCAGCATGATGTCAGCGAGGCGGCGCGGTGATGCTCAGAGAGTCCCGACAGCATCACCGCTGCCATCATCATCATCATCCTCCTCACCATCATCATCCTCCCCATCACCATCATCACCAGAGGCTTGCACTAACCTGTCTGTCCTTTGCCCAGTGTCTTCTCCAGCCGGTAGGGTCCCACATAGTTGGCATAATGCCCACTGTTGGCGTCTTTTCCTGATGATGACATTTTCACTTGGGATCAGATTTGCGGGGTTTATTATCAAGGATTTCCGGCTGGGACGCGTTTGTGGAGCGCAGTCCGCGGCGCAGTACAGTCCGCCTCCTCGGCCGGCGGTCCCGTCTCTCTCACTCTGAGTATGGGGGGCTCTCTCTCTCTCTCTCTCTCTCTCTCTCTCTCTCTCTCTCTCTCTCTCTCTCTCTCTCTCTCTCTCTCTCTC
>JAPQRP010000019.1:29768361-29786803 GCA_037367295.1 Apogon hyalosoma | reverse complement strand
TCTCTCTCTCTCTCTCTCTCTCTCTCTCTCTCTCTCTCTCTCTCTCTCTCTCTCTCTCTCTCTCTCTCTCTCTCCCTGCAATATTCCGCTCTCAGTCCGCGCGTGCACCCGTGCGTGCGTGCGTGCGGTATAGCGCCTCTTGAGTCCACGGTCCTGGTCCCGGTGCTCGGCCGGCCCGGTGGGCTGCAGGCTGCGGTCAGGCTGCGGTGGGGACTCCCGGTATCATGGTGCTGATGGCGGAGGAGCGATGCGCTGCGGCCCCGTTGGGTGTGATCTGATGATGGGACAGCACCTACCACTGCTGCTGCCTGCAGCTCCAGCAGCTGCGTCAGCACGCACGTGAGCACACGGACACTTCCGCCTCTGCCTTTCAAAATAAAACCACCACATAGACCCAGGTTTATAGTGGTTTTAGTTCAACTATACCTCTGGGTTTAATAACATCCTTAGATTAGATTAGATTAGATTAGATTAGATTAGATTAGATTAGATTAGATTAGATTAGATTAGATAGAATTTAATGATCTATTGGGCAGAGCCCTTAGGAAACTGAGGTTACACATTAACATTTTGTCTTCACAAACGGGTGTAAAACCTTGACTTTATTTCATGTTGTTTGAATTATATAAGTTATATAACATGAAGTAACAGGTCAAACTCAAGAACTCAAAAGTGAGTGAGGAACTGTTAAAGTAAAAGCAAAATATTATTAGATTACAGCTGCTGATCAGCAGTGGGTTTTCATGAGCTTTGTCTACATCTAAGCATTACTCCCTATACTTACATTTAGAGCATTGTTTTGATGGGTGTAGTGTACTGTTACACCTCCATGGTCATGTTGACCCATTTGCACACACAAATACACAGAAATACATAGCAGTAGCGTCAGGGATGTGGAGTTCAGTGTCTTGTCCAAGGTCGCTTTGACATGTGAGCTGGACTTGTGGATCATTCTGTTTGGATTTGCAGCACTTGTATAAAGAATGTTTTTAATGGAAACACAGTGGTAGCCATTGACAGTTCTTATGTGCAGTGGTCTGTAACATTCCCTCTCCTACATTGTCACATTCAAATAAGTCTGAATTGCTACTTTTCAGTTTTATTGATCATTTTATAACATTTGTTAGAAAAGTGGACAAAAAGTCAGCAAATGTGATAAGTAATAATATGTAAATGGCTTGATAACCAAAAGTAATTTAAAAGCAACCTTTATTACAATGGTGACCTAGGAAATTAAACAAATAAAACTTGAACATAAACATTACTTTAAAAAAAAAGAATCCTAAGATCATTTAGATGTATCCACTATCCCCAGATTAGACAATGTACAGCCCTCTCATGTGATGTTTGAATGTGCCTTAAAGAAACACATCAAATCACTACTAATGCAATAAGTAAATATGAAGAAGAATTAGTAACAAAACAGAGGATAGACAATTAGAAACAGAACCATGCTAAAATTCTTACTCCAATTCACAACAATGATCTAAGAAAGTTTAACATTTAGAGCTAAGATATCCCTCAAACAGTGAACAGACTGACTGAAGTTATGTCTACACAAAATAAAACATTTTGACTGTCTCCATTTTTGCAACCTAAGACACTATTGATGTGTGGCCAGAGGCCCAGACTAGTGGAATAATATCCGCCTTAGTGTGAACAGGGCATTGTAATAGTTACCTATGGATGTTTCATGCTCTAGCCACACTAATACTTTCCAAAGTGAAAACTCCAGTGTATGTTTGATCTACAGTGTTGAGGTCAGCACGAACACCTTTAGGGGATGAACCAGCAATATGGACAAATGTGTATCACTTAAAGAATACACTTAAACAACCTAAACGAGCACTGCGGCAACCTAACAACAATTTATCTGAGCTAAAAGAGTGTTGACAGAATAAAAAAAAGTGTCCTTTTAGAAAAACAAACAAACAAATATTCTGGATAAAATTACTTAAAAATGCTGGAATGATGTCAAGATGTAATTTTGCTGCATGTCACCTTGCAATATTTATTTATTTATTGACAGGTTAATAACAGGAGGTTGCAAAAAAATTAGGTTTCTACTATATAAAATAGTAGAAACCTAATTTTTAAGTTTACTAGTTTTAAGAAAGTTGATTACCCATACTCTGATGATATAAAAAAATATCACACAAACATCAGTAGAGTGTAGAATATGAAGTGGTATTTTTTTCAAATATTTATTTATTTATTCATTCATTCATTCATTCATTCATTCATCAACCAATGTGCAGTTTTCATCTTCAAATTAACCTCAAGGTAGAGTTAAATACAAGCAGGGAAGTATCAAGACAACATATAAAGCACTGATATGTGGTAAATTGATAAAAAATAAAGGTTTTTAAAGAATTGAATGTGGACTCTGTATGGCTACTACCTTGGCCAGGTCTTCCTTGCAAAAGAGATTTTTGATCTCAGTGGGACTTCCTGGTTAAATAAAGGTAAAATAAAATAAAAAAAATAAAAAAATGTAGGTTCAAATCAAATATGCTATAAATATACGTCAACAAATTGCCCCTGTGTTTTTAACCACCAAGCAGCAGTGACGTTTATCAGTAACATTGGGACAAATGCAAATATCAACCTATTATTACGTTCATCCTAAACTATATATTTTGCTTTTATGTTGAAGATTAAATCCACACACTTCCGCTATCACCCCATCTGAACGAAACTGCTTTAATTAGTGACTACGCATGCGCTTGAGTCCAGTATGCAGGGGTTGGTGATTGACCGGGAGAAAAACTGATGAGCAATATGCCTGACAGAGACTGTGCACAGAAAGTGAGTCTATTTAAAGACTCTGACTCACTCTTAAGAAAATCATACATGAACAATTGTACAGTTTTGAATTCTATTAACTTTACTGTACAAAGTTTTGTTTATTTATAAAGAAAACAAAGGATAAAATTAACCTTTACTCTTATTCTAAATGTTAAATGGAAAAATTCAGATGTTTCTGTCATGTCTTATAATTGTCTAGAATTGTGCTGCAGCATCTATCAGCCCATTCAACAAAGAACTTATTTAACAAGGAGCGTATTTTTGATAAAACTCAGTATTTGTATGGTTTTGATAATAGTACTTATACCACTCAGTTTAGTATGAAAAGGTCAAGCCTGCTAATTCCATCTAAATGCATTTATTCTCAAATGACAGATATTCATTTTAGTCTTATTTATAAAATGTTTCCTTCTCAAGATAATGTGGAGCAGAATTGCACAAATTCACTTTTCTCACATTCTATAGATATTGTGTACAGAACCATGACAGTTTGTCAGTATTAAAAAGTGGGTACAAAGAACACAAGTTTAAGAACACTGTTATAATGGAAGTGTGGGTTATTTTTGAGAACAGGGATGCATTTCTTCTTCTATAATGGTCCAATTTGGAAATAAAAGCTAAATGTAAAAAAAAAAAAAAATCATGTTGAGGGGAAAAAATCACCTGTGATACAATGTAATGTCAATATAAGTAATGGGTGTACTGTTATTTAGTGAACAAAGAGTGAAAAAACAGTGTCATACTTATGAGTGAAACCTGTCAGGATGTGTTTGCCAAGGCCTCTACAGAATTACACAATACGGTATGTGTAGTTACCGATGAGGGTCTGGAGTTGGTCCCTGAGTGCCATCGCTGGCAGCTCACTGCTCCTTAAGTGCTAAATGCTAATGCTAATGCTAGGTACTGTGTGTGTATTAGGGTGGGTAATCTGCACAGACTGAATTTCCCAACAGCCCTGTTGTGTGTCACCTATGACAGTTGTAATGACACTTACAACTTTGAAATGACTCAAAAAAATTCAAGCGTTTTTACCCTATGACAATAGGCAGCAGATTCTTGCCTTTTTTTTCATGCTCATTCTGTTTCTCTTCATTTCTAGTGGAAGATGTCACAAGATACCAGTGTTTATCTGGTAAGGTTTTGTCTGTCAGCTTTCCTCCTGTAGGTCATCTATCAAATCCTTGTTAACTTCGAACTAACTTTCACCACTTCAGCGTACTGCATTAAAACCACTGCATTTCTTGTACAACACCTCAAAAAGGTTGAATGTATTCTCTGCATAGGTCTTCATGAAATGTAAAAGGCTTTGAATCAGAGGACAATGAGACAAAGATGAGGCATTAAGGTGGCTTCTCTGTCTGACAGGCCCAGCAGGGGGTTTGGGCTAATGGAGGAGACTCTAATGAGATCAGTTCTAATATCCTCTGGTCCTTCCTCTCATAATACTACACTGACACGAGGTAACATACCATGAAAAGGTCCGACTTAAGTGCTCTCTGTATGACTGCAGGTGAACTAGGCATGAAGCTCCTCAAAATGGAAATGTTGGATCAACCTATTGTTAACAAAAGGTAAAGGAACATACAGTATTTCACCAGCAAAATGTCATTTTGATGTTTGACTCCATTAGAAGCTTGATTTACAGCTGTTGTAGTAGTACTAGAGTTACAGATAGGACATGATAAACAATGAACAATGCAGTTTTACAAAATTAAACAGTCAGGCAACTGTCAGCAGGTTTTGCATATATCTTTCAGACAGACAATTTCCCATTATGACAAAAGGTTTAAACCATTAGGAGAACTTCCTAGGCTGAGTCACACAGTTGTTATCAAAGGTTCTATTACATCAAACACAGTAAAAAAGTATTTTCAAGACACGTCGAATACAGTGACATTTATTTGTAAATGTGTTGATATGACTGTACTTGGATATAAATCCTCTGTAAATGTAGACCTCCCTTGTTGTGAGCTCAGAAGTTCTGGATGACAATGGGCTCTCTGTGCTGAGAGCAGATGACTTCATCGATGTAGAGAGAGGTCGTCTTCATCTCGATGTTTTCCTGCAGCTCCAGCTGGCAGTGAACCAGAGCCCTCTGCGTCTTCTCTGACTGGGCCACGGCCTCACGCAGTCTATGCACAAAGAAAAAGCCACAATCACTTCTATTCCAACCTTTAGGTCTGACCAATACCTCAGAGGTTTGGGAAGAAAGGTAGCCTTACGTGTTGATGTGAGCAGTGATCTGCTGGACCTCAGCGTGGAGCTGGGACTGGGCAGGATCATAACACTGCTCTTTGGAAGGCCTCTGGTGACGCAGTGACAGTCGGGTCTGAGCCAGATTCAGACAATGTTCATTTTCTCTGATGGCCACAAGGAGATCTTCTTTGATCTTCTGCTGGTTTGACAGCTCTACCAGAATCTAACAGAGAAGGGCATACTTTAACCAGGATGTTCAACCCTCAAACTACTGATGCATCAAATCATCTAAACCGAGTCAGAGTTACTCAGTAGGGAAAATGACCAACTGAATCGACCAAGACCAGCACAAATAAACACAACATAAAACTGTATAGAGGTAAACTATGAAAGAGGACAACCATAATATTGACAATACTGACACACAACAAACATGGGCTCCTGTATTTATTCATTTTGGTATGCCTTGACATTGTACCTGGACCCTGAGTCTGTAGTAAAGCTTGATTTATTAATAACACATTTGTACGTTTTACACATGTGGAAACAGCTTGATGTTACATAGAGACAGCAGGAGTGTTTTTCTTCAGTAGAGTCTGAGGTATTAGTGGATGAAAAGAACAATAAATGAAAAATAGAACACCACTATTGGCAGCAAGTAGAAATACATATCCCACTGAGGAAACAAAAAAAGGAGCTGCACAAGCACTTTTAATGAAACATAACCAGTTGTCAGGTTTATTTATTTTTTATTTATACTGCTATGCAGTATATAGTTGGTGGGGTTAGGGTTGGCGTTGTTTTTGTTTTTTCTACTATCTTTAGTAATACAGGTGAAACCTGTGCTGCTCAAAATCCTAAACTGGAAAAACAAAGTAAATTTCAATGTTATGAAGCTGCAGTTTTCCCACATTTCATGTCAGATTTTATGACACTTATTCAAGTAAAAGTTTGTTAAACCTCTGCTTGACTTGGAGAACCTAATGGCCAGAGGGGAAGTTACCTGCTCCATCAGGACCAGGGACGATGCAGGTGAAAATGTGGATTTTGAAATGCTACTGAAATCCACAGTAACATGAAAAAAAAACAAACAAAACAAAACAAAACAGGGCATTAACTCTAAATGGTCGTGGTCAGTATTGTGTGCCTCCTGCTAGTTGGAAGTCACAAATACGTCCTTAATCTCATTAGTGTATGAAACATTATTCAGCAGCTGAAGTGCTCTAATAATGCCTTCTGCTGACTTTCTTAATAACTAGAAATGAATACACAAGTGGAGAACATCTCCCTTCTACCACCTGCTCTCCCTTCTCAGCAGCTCTTATCTGGACAATATCACGCTGCAACTGAAAACCTCAAACCCCAGTTAATCACTTCACATGCTTCCCAAGGTCTGAAAGGGAAAGGCTTACAGATGCATTACATGCAATAAAAAGCTAGATACATATAGAGGTATTGTACAGACAGAAACTGTTAACTCTGGTCCTTTGGCTCCTTCTTCATTTCCTCTTTTTCTTTGTCCATATTTGAAGCTCTGTCTCTGAGTGCTCTGATGCCTGCCTCACTTCTTTTTCCTTACCTTTGCTAGCTGGTCCTCCATCTGGCTCTTGGAATTCTTGATCTCCTGTACGTTTAGCTGAAAGGCTGTTGTTGTGGCCTGGAACTGCCTCTGCATGTCAGCGGCTGTCTGCCTCAGCAAAGACTCCACCTGCACCTGCAGAGCCATAGTGTTGTTCTTCTGCTGCTCTGCTTTGTTTATGTTGATGTTTGAGATTTTCACCCACTGCTCTGGAGTCACGGCCATGCTGAAATCAGAAGAGTGGTTTGAGGGTCTGTGGCACCAGCTACATGCAAGCTCTATATGGATATATGGTGCAAAGTGTACGCTAAACAATGAAAGTAGTTAGTTTAATACTAAAGCTGTGAGCTGAACTACACTGGCATACATTTAGTTAAAACATTAAAAAATATTGTAACAAATAATGATAATGTTACATAAAAATCACAACATACATATTGATAACCTATATCAGTAAACTGTTAAAAATGAGTAGCTGTTAATTATTAAGTTGCACTTGCTAACACAATAGTATAATGTAAAATTTAGTCAAGTTACAATCTTTGCTAGCCCTATAACACAGCGTAATCATCTGTTGATTATTCAAAACATCCGTTATAATTCCCTCCTCCTCATCCAAAATGATCCCAGCTTACAGAGCAACAACCACTGCTATTTCAGAGTTTATGGGCAGAAAGTGCTGGATGTCAGATTTAAGCTTTAACCTTTGGGGCAAGAACCTCAGCTAACACAACTCCTAAATGCTAATGCTCAAACTTTTAGTCTTTATAATTTATAAATTATGATAAAAACTAACCTGTAGTTGAACCTGTGCAGAGCTGTTTTTACTTCTCCAGACTGAAATACTGAAGAGAATATGACATACTGCTAAAGAAAAACAGGATTTTTTTTTTCATTTTGATATATTACTTAGAACAGAATGTTACTCTAGATCTTGTAATGTTACCCAAATAATGTGTCAGAGGTTCTACTTACAACAGTCTATTAGTTTTAATTCTGCAATTCTAAGGCATTTTACAGTGTACAATAGCAGTAAATTAAAATTAAAATTTTCCAAAAGAAAACCTATCTGTCATCACATAAACGGTCTTTTACCTTGGCAGAAAAGGCTTGGTGTTAGTGGACCTGTTCAGGTTGCTTATGGAATGGGTGGTCATCAAGTCGCAGGAGTTGTCGATGCACTGAGCCTCAAATTTCTCTTTCAGATCCTGCTCAAGGTGATACTTGGCTGATCGGTTCAGTCTGGAATACACAATGATATAACATTATGATTTTACTAGCAACTGTAAACAGCTCAATGTGAAAATAGGTCTCTGAATTTCCTCCAGTACTTCAGTGCCTTGCAGATATTATATATGATAACTAATTGATGCTCCTTACCGTATCTGCTCTGTCACCTGCTCTGCTACATGCTTCAGGAGGACAACCACATCCTCCGTAGCCTCCCTCTCCTTCAGCAGTTCTTTGTCCACCCGGTCATGAAGCCTTTCTGCAGGAGCACGTTTCATTCTGGAGGTCACAGAACAAACGAATGCCACTGATCTGCTCATGCTGAATTTTCATCACATATGTTCAAAATTGCACAATGCTGGGCAAATTATTCTTTTGTAGGTATTGTAGCATCTGTCTGCTCAAAACATGTTCAATTAGTCCTTTTTAAAGTGCTCAGTCTATAATATTTGTTGCACCTCTAATGATTAAACAAAACTACAGCAAAAGAACTACAGGTATCTATGGGCAACTGATAAGACATGCTTTATAGTTAATGCAGGAAGCAGGGCATGCATTTCTCATGCCAATGACCTCTACTGTGTTGGTTTCTTTGTGTTGAAGCTGCAGGAGCTGGAATCAGGGGAAAAACAAAACAAAATCCTGAAACTGAAAATACACACAATTCCACTGTGATGAGGTCAAGGATTCTTAATTTGTCTTTATGATTAGTAGGTAAAGATGTCCATCATATTTTGAACCCCCTGCTGGTCTGGAAACATCTGAGTAGCCTAAACCTTTTGGACAGCACTGGAACACTAATAATGATTAGATGTAGAACCCTCATTTCATGTCAGACCACTTGAACATACAGAAAGGCATGACATTTTTGCCCAGTGATGCCAGAAGTTTTGGGAGAATGTTAAATAATAACGATAAAACATAATCCTTATGTCATTGTTTTACTGTCATACCTCTCCTCCAGACAGAGAATGATGACTTCAAGAGGGTCTTTAAAAGCCTCCAGGGCTTTCTGCACCCTGCTCTGTAACACTATAAGGCCATCAATCTCCAGAATAATCTCCTCCAACTTCAATTCCAACTCCTTCCTCAGGAACTGGATGTCTTTGACTCTCTGATCTGTACAAGAGAAATTTCTCTACATTACAGTAATGTCAAACTGTTGTGCAAAACCCACCGTGATTTTTCAGTTATCCTCCTTCTTACCCAGCCGCTTGTTGTCATTATCTTGCATACGTTTGCATGCTTTGTCAGTTTCCTGGATCAGCCGTTCACATTCTGCTCTGAAGAGCTTAGAGTTCTGCATAACTTCAATATTCACCAGACTGGGTCCAACTCCTTGCTGGGTATTACTTTGTGGTATAGACATCATCTTCCTGTCAGGAAAATGGATATTAATAGGTTATACATTTATTGCTTTTATGTTTTTAATCATAAATGTAATATTTTCATTGTATGTTTAATGATTGGTCATTTAAATCTGAGCCTTATATAAATCATCTTTCTCTTATTGAGACACTAACACAGCAAAAGTAAACTGAATGTATGTGGTTTACTGTGGTTACTGGAGTGAGTTAGAGTCACAGGTGCAGGTCAGACATCAGCATCAGAAATGTGGACTTTGACACACAAGAGGAACTAAAAGATGGCTAAATTACTTACTTATTGCAACATGACATACTTTTAAGCTTTTTGAGGATCTTAAACTAAGAAATATATGATTACTGTGCTGCAGACTCGACACTGCCTCATTCATAGTCCTACACTAACAGGAACAGCCATACCTGTGCTTTATACATGTAGGATACTGGTAAAAAGAAAACATTTACAAACATATGGACACAAAGTCACGGAAACTGGAGGGTTTTTTTTTAATTGCTGTCAAATAAAATATTTCACAAATTGTAACACTTTTGTCAACTCTGAAGTACTGCAGCTCCAGCTAAGCTAGCTGTACGCTAGCAGCAGCAGCGTCATCTGGAGCTGTTTCTTTGCTGTTTATTCAACTGTCACTAGCTTTACTGCGTTAACCAGAAACACGGCCCTGTTAGTAGTGTTGTCTTTGACCGTACCTGGCTGAAAAACACCGGCTAAGAGGAGGAGTTGATGATTCTAGAACTTCTTTGCTTCACGCTGGAGTCAGGCTGTGACCAAACAAACGGTCACTATGGCAACGACCGACAAACGAGTCATACCTGACGTTTTCATTGGATGAAGGATCCGATGACCAGTCAGCTGATCTGAAGCCCTGGTTATGCTGGTATTCTGTTCCAAAAATACTGTATGTCACTCTTATCTGAACAAACTGTCAAATAAATAAATAAATGAGAAAGAAAAAAGAATATATAGCAGTACAAAGAAAACTGATACATTTATTTTAACAGGACACTACTTTTCATTTAAGACACAAAATACTTAAATGTAAATGCTTTCTCTTAGTTAAAATGAACTCAACTTGCATAGCACAGCTGGAAGGTAAATGACCAGTCCAATAACTGAGCTGAGGATTCAACCAGTGGGTATGAAATCTGGACAAACTACTCATGTGTATGTTAAAGGAAGAAGTATGGGTGGATGAATGAATGGAATGAACGTATCATGAATAGATTCATGATACGTTTATTCCATTATGACAGTGATTCTCAAACTTTTTGCAGTGGAGTATCCCCTGAAATATGTATTTTTAGCCAAGTACCCCCGACTCTCACTTCAGCAATTTTGATTGAAAATATGAGCTAACATTTGTTCCTGTCCCAAAGGTGTCTGTTTTTATTTTCAAAACTTGTTAACATATATTTAACTTTAAAATATTAAAAATAACAAATCTTTATAAGCAAATTTTGTGCAAAACATAAACGGAAAAGTGCCCTCTTTCATTGCTAAGAAAAATAAATTAAATGGTCATGAATAAATAAATTAACCTTTCATCGACAAAAAATGATTACTGAATTACTCAAATAAACTCATCTCAAATAATATAAAATAGATATATTCTTAAAATGTTACCAAAGTTTAAACAAGATGACAGACTCAAATATTGAAAGAAGGTCAGGAGTGTCAATTTTATTATATGAATGTATTTATTGCGTTCTAAATTTTTTTGTTTATTTTGTATTCCGTATATGATGACTAATGTATTTTTCCCAAAAAATTTCAAGTATCCCCAGGCTTCTTCCAAGTACCCCTGGGGGTACACATACCCCACTTTGGGAACCCCTGCATTATGACTATGAGGTTTGAAGGTTTAAAGGATGATTATGTAGGGTCGCTATGGCTCAACCTTACACACACCTTTGGACAAAATTGAAATTTTGGACTCTAAAGCCCCATTTCCACCAAAACAAAGCTGGTTTGAGTCAGCTCAACTTGCAGATCTTCTAAGATTCCAGTTTGCTTTTCATGAGATAGGGAACCATCATAGGACCACCTCATTATTTGATTGTATGTAGGCCTTGATAATGTAGATGACTAAAATGACATTGAAAGAATGACACTGTTTTCATTTACAGTTTTTGACAGTGTTGCAGTTTACCCAGACATTTCCCTTTAGGGGCCAGTCCACCTCAACATCTGACAGTGACGTGGTGATGAGCAGTCATGGAACCACACTGAGAACAGCCAGGTCTTTGACCGGCAAAGTTCTGATCCAGGTCTAATGTTCTTCACTGAGGTTTTCTTGACACTCAAAGAACCGGTTTGAGACTAGACACCAGATCAGAACCAGCCCTGGAACTGCATCAGTGGAGAGAGGGGCCCCAGATCTACGGTGTCTGCGTCACTTTCACCTAATTAAAGCAGTGGTTGATGACATCCATCTATCTGTCTGTCTCGTCACCTCTTCACAACAAAGGCTTTTTGACTGAGCGCACTCAGTGACAGATGGCCCCCTCCCTCCTCCTTATACAGCCCCTCCCCCTCTTTAAATCCATCTCCCTACACAAAGACAGAGAGGGGGGTCCTATACCGGTCCTGATCAACACTGAACAGCTCTGCTCCAGAACTACTTCCTGTTAATGAATGTTAACACCTTCACCATCCAGCCCTCCTCATCCTCCCTGCACCGCCCCCTGTCCTGTCACAGGAGCAGGTCGTGATCCCATGACCTCTGCTCATAAATCGATCAGGACTTTTCAATGCTTGCTGACAGCACCGCAGGAGGTCTAACATTCAGCGCAATGTGATTTATTTGATGAATTTGATCTTTGAATATTTACAATTTAACAGAATCAGGACAACAGAATGAGACGGTAGGGCAGACTATAACCGAACATTTACCAGGTGACTCAGATATCACAAAACTGTCTAGATTGTGTCAGATTAGTGTTGTGTGTGTTTAGAGTCAAGACCAAGATGGACATTAATCTAATCAACAGCACTGAGATCAAATCATTGAAAAACATACACGTGGAAAGCTTTTTTACTTCACCTCAAAATCATGTCTACAGTCTTTATTATTTTTACACATATACTGAATGTATAACAACAATGAACAATGAAAAATGAACCACATACAGTGAAGTTGGAGATCATAAACCTTCCCACCTCATTCTTGTGGTAGCTGCTAAAAGTACATAAACCACAAAAGGCTGTCAGTAGAACCAGTGTTTGGTTTGTTCATTGTGGGAATATTAACTCAGTCACAAACTCAAACATAGGAGGTGAGTTGAATATTTTATTACTAGGTGCCATCTGCAATAAAAAAGATGAAGAAGATGAAATCTGTTCAGGGCAACTGTAGTAGGGACATGGCAGCACAACAAGGTGGAGTTTTCTCCTTTATAGTTCTAGGGTAATAAAAATCCAATGATTGGTGTGATTGTTGTTGCCAAGTTATGCTTTCTCTTTCTTTCTCTCTCTTTAACCCCAACTGGTCGAGGCAGATGACTGTCCTCCAAGAGTCGGGGTCTGCTCCAGGTTTCTACCTGTTAAAAAGAGGTTTTTCCTTCCACTGTCACCACGTGTTTGCTCCTGGAGGATTCTGTTGGTGTCTGAATCGGCTTAAGAATCTGGTCTTGACCAGCTCTAAATGTGAAGTGTCATGGGATAAATTTTGTTGGGATTTGGCACCATATAATATAAAGTTTGATTGACTGATATTTTTATGTGAATATACACCACTGAGTTCAGTTTCTGCAGTTATATCCACCTGAATCATCTTAAACTCTGAAATGTACACAAAACACAATGAGGCAAAAAGAGTCTGTCCTTGTTTGTGTTCTCATTTCATAACATAAATTCCATAAATCCCCCTGGTAAAAATCTATTAGTGATATCATAAACAATAGCATTGGTGCTGCATCATTTTCCAGGCTAATGCCACATGTTAATGTCACTTTTGACGTTCAGCACTGACTGTTCTAACAAAAATTATTAGTAATTTGTTGTGAGCATGTATAGAAAAACATTGAAGACTGCTGAACAATCAGACTCCTTATTGCAACGAGCTCATGAAAATAGAACTTGTTCAGTCTTAGGCTCTGATGAATCCAGTTCTGAATGCACTTCTCATTGTATAGACAATAATACAAATATCATAACTCAGCCGTTGGTCCAAGACATAATGCATCTTTCCATAACTAGTTGAATACTGCTGTCTTTCCATAATTTGATCTAAGTGTAAATATACCCATGACCTCATTATAAACAAACCAAAGGAAAACAGTGACTGACACCTGGAAAAATCTGAAAAAAAGGAGAAGAAATGAAAGTAGATGCATTTAGTCATTTGTTCATTTTCTGCACTGTTTAAAGTGTACCTGTATTGATCATGCTTACAACATTTTTTGTGCTTTGTGTATTACTTCTAACTATTAGAGGCATAAATTCTGTAAAAAAAAAAAAAAAAAAAAAAATCACCATAAATGCACCACACTGGACCTTTTTATTATGTGAAATACAAGCGGGAGCAGAACCTATGGGGACCAATCATTGCCAGCCAGAAGTAACATACCATCGTTGATTCTGGGTGATAGAGTGTGAGTAAACAAGCAGCAGTCAGTGAGTGAGATTGAGTGGAAAGCATGTGTTCGCATTTGTTTGTGCAGCTATAAGCTTTACACTCCGCCGTTGTCTGAGAGACGCGATCCAGCACAGGCCGATAATGTGTCATCATAGATTGGTGTCTGCTGCACGGGGTCAGTGGCCAGTCCATTACAGCCCTGGTAACTGGACAAAACAACATCTCTACTGGTGCTGGAAAGAGGCAACATGTCTGACCATGACTGACTGATGGAGCAGTGACTTAGTACCCGCACATATCTGACAACAGGCTATAATGTAAGTTACCTGAAGGAACCGCTAGAATTATACCTGTTCTTTTGAAATAACTAGCAATTCAAATTCACTACAGGTACCCTTAAATGCTTGAGAGAGTCATGGGGGGTAACAGAGCTTATGTCAGCTGCCATTGGGTGAAGGTGGGGTCCACCCTGGACATGTCACCGGTTCATCATAAGGCTGACATATGCAGACAAACAACCATTCACTCTCACATTCACATCTATGGCTGATTTAGACTGACCAGTTAACCCATAAAGTGCATGTCTTTGGATGGGAAGGGGAAGCTGCAGTACCTGGAGAGAACTCACCTGGACACAAGGAGAAAGGTCCCCCCTGGAAGTAGATGCAAGGGAATAAATTATGGCAAATAGACGTATGGAGCATTGAAGCAACTTTTAATAGTCAAAATAATGAAAACTACTATAAATGCTGATGTTGTTTTCCTGATTTTCTGAAAGTTTTTTTTGACAATTTAGGACACATTAAGATGGAAACCCTACAATTCTTTCCTCTGGTGTATTCATGAATAAAAGTAAGAAAACTCACATAGTCTTCAAACCGTTAAACGTGTCAGTTCTGTTAACTCTATCCTTACACGACATAAGTTCTCGTCCATTAAAAGGTAAAGTAATAGTGCCAGAGAAACACTCCACATTAATCAAAATGACAAATTGGTCAGTGATAAACTGGGTGTCTAAGCTCTTGCTGCTCTGTTTTTTTTCTGTGTGTGTTAAACCCATGACCATGAAACCGCTATGATCTCTGGGTAATTAATCTTCCAATTAAGGTATGTATCCCATTTTAATTACCTGTGCCACAGTGTCACAATAGAGACTTGTGTCAATTTGTAGCTGTCATTTTGCATTTAGTGCACTTTTAGTAATACCCTTCATCAAATGTAATCAGGTTCATTTTGGGCACATACACTGACAGGTATATTAGGATTTACTCATCTAATTTAGAGATGCTACAAGAAATGGAAGTCATTATTTTGACACAGGATTTCTTGGTAACCTTCTATCATAATCACATCATGTGATTGCACTTTCTGTTCAGTCTGGGCTTTGATATGCTCATAGATTGTAGTGATTAAGGAAATAAAAGAATATTGACAGCTATTTTTATTATTGATCAACTGTCTCTGTACTTTTACAACAAAATGGCAAACACTTTGATTTGCTTTTTGAATGGGACTGATTTCTTCATGCTTTCCAGTGAACTTATCTTTTACAGCGTTGTAAAAACAGTCTTTAAGAAGGACAAAGGGATGCATCTTTTTTTTTAAACCACCAGATTTATTTGATAGTGTTTTAAATGTCCCATATATTGCATATTCACTAGTTAAGTTTGACGTCATGGTGCTGAAAAACACATTTCTGGGTTCAAACAGTCACTTAAATTAGCTAGAGCAAGCACGTGATAAATACATACATTTACACATGTCTGCAGCCACATTCACCATTTATTCTGTTCATCCAGATCTGCACGAACCAGCTCATTAGTGTTGACCTGCACACTGCAACTAAACATGAAACAGTACACAGTACGAAACACCAACACCAGCCAAATGACAACATCTTTGCTCTCCAAACTGACCAAGATCAGTCCTTCTCTCCTTATAACACAGATCTAGCCATTGTTTAGCAACAACAAAATTACCAATTTATTTATCAGTATCAAAATAGAGGCTGTTGTGCATGTAGTTAATAACTGATGGTGGCTCCTGGAATATGATTGGTGCTTCCATAATACACCACAAAATAAGGATTTTCTAATTGGCTTGTTTTGTCTGGAGTAAGACATGAATAAATCTGCACACCAGTATAATATCTGTGTTAAGGTTTATCAACCAAGACATTTTGAGCAACACTGACCTCACAGGAGCCTTTACCTGATGTAGGAGTTAGACTGGTGTGTGGATTTTTACTTGTTTTACTCGTATTTCATCTGCCACCCATCATGACTTTTCATTAAGGGGACGTGCATATTTATTTATTTATTTTTATTTTTATTTTTATTTTATTGGTTTATTTAATAGGGACCATGCATATTTATGAACATTGCTGTATGAAAAATACACCAGTGTAAATTATGCCAGAATGAGTAACACTAACTCCTTTTCATTTACAGTCCCTAGGCAGGTGACAGAACAAGACATTAAACAGCCAACACTGATACATCACATGTTCGCTATGAATTAAAAATTTTTAAAAAATACACTTAATGATGACTTAGACATCATCAAAACAAACAAGCAAAAAAACAGACATAGGATGATCACAGGGGCGTTAGCCTATACATTCACCTCTATACTTACATACAATTTAACAGAGAAAGTGTATGAGTGATGAAATGTCTATCAGTTAAAGTGAGTGCATCTCTGGCATATCTGGCACTTTATTCTCTATTCTTTTATTTCTATAAGTTGAGGCCACTTTGGGATGGGTACACCAGAGGACTGGCAGCACTGACCAAGTTCAATTTTCACTTTACACCACAGAAAGTATACAAACCTCAAAATCCAATAAAGAAGCATGATGTGATATGGGACTTTTACAGTAATTCCATTTTATAGAGATGACATAGAGGGGATATTTTCTGTCCATGTAAAATACCTTATACAGACAAAATAAAATAAAATAAAATAAAATAAATGTAAAGGTTCACTGATTCCCTGGCTGCTCTGAAGCTCTGACCACACACTCTGAGCATTAACCCTAATCCTAACCACAATATGTCCAAACCTAATCCTAACCCTAAAAGAGTAAAAAGTCTTAACCTCCTCTGTGATCACTTCCATGACAAGTACATGAGTGAGCAGTCTCTTCATACGACTGTGACGTGCCCGTGGCATAAATTCTCTCTCCATCATCATGCTGTGTGTGCGTGTTTCTGCACATGCTCAGTTTGGTGACACACATTTCCTGCAGCTCTCTTTGACATAGATATAAATGTTGTGTGTCTGTGTACTTTCAGACATTTGTGGAAAAAGCAGCTTAGCCTGCAGTCTGTTTGTGCATCAGTCAGCGTATTGTGAGAAGCACAAACACACACAAACACACAGCAGGAAGATGGACAGTGAACAAGGATCTAAATGATGAGACGAAGACAAAGACATTTTATACAGATTTTTTTTCTCCACTCAATTATTCTTTAACTTAGCCAAATTAAAACACACGATTGTCTTTTAATATCAAGTTTCCTTTTTCTTTAATATTTAATAAAGGTGTGATTATTCAGAGTGGTGCAATATAACACTGTACAACATTCCTGCTGTGAAATTGCACAAAACATACATTATTTAATAGTCTTTCTGCCTGTCTGAGATCATTTACAACCTGGAGGCTCAGCTGTAAATCATCTCTTGTTGTATTTTCATATCTGCAGCCCTGATCATTGCTGAATCTGATCTGTTTCTTCAGTGTACTATGTGCTTATTTAGAGCTGACAGTTTGTCCAGTTTTCTGCCTGTATGCGTTCTCTCAGCGGCTCGTCTTCACTCTGCTGTTTAGTAATTAAGTGGAGGACGCAGAGTACTGAGTTCAGTGCTAATTACAAATCTGCTCATTCAGAGTTCATTACACATTACAGCAGTGCAATTAAAGTGCTCAGAGACAGTAATTAGCTCAACGCAGACTCTGTGTGCTTTTATTTGTCTGACGGTTTGGACACATTCAATCCAGACAAAGAAAGAAAAAAAGAAAAGCAGAGGCAGCATCTCAGAGGGATGACAACTATCAACATGGGATGAAATATCATCATCATCATCTCTGTTGTATGATCAATCCCTGAGATTAGATACATGTTGCCCTCTGCAGGTCACAGTGGGAACAGTCAGGATGGGTTCATGTCACTGCGGTGGAGACTCTGCTTTCCTCATGATGAATGAGCTCTGAAAGTCAAGAGCTTTTCTGATCTTTGACGTTTCTCCAGTCATCCATCTCTCCATCAGTCTGACTTACAGGATAGATTTGGCTTTTTCTCAGCACTTTATTTTTTATTGTATGAAGGTGCTGATTCCACAAACATCTAATATTATATTTTTCTGGAGCTGCACATCCTAGATGCAGTGTTTTCTATTCTTTGACCCCCCCCCACCACCACCACCACCACCAAGCCAAGGGGTTCGGTTTGTTTGTTTGTTAACACTCTAGCAGCAAAACTATTGGTTGAATTCACACCAAATTGGGTTTATAAATTGCCAGTGACCCAGAACAGATCCGATTACATTTTGGGAAAAGTAGGTCACAGTTAAAAGATTTTATGAATTTTTTTAAAAGTCTTTTTTTCCTCCCATTTCCTTATACTGGGCGAAATTTCACATGTCTATAAAAACAGAAATTTTGTGTT
>JAPQRP010000019.1:29748835-29761728 GCA_037367295.1 Apogon hyalosoma | reverse complement strand
CATCCATCCATCCATCCCTCCATCCATCCATCCATCCATCCATCCATCCATCCATCCATCCATCCATCCATCCATCCTTTTCTCAATGGCATTATTATTATTATTATTATTATTATTAGTAGTAGTAGTAGTAGTAGTAGTATGAATACCAATTGTACATTTAAACCACTTCAGTGATCACATTCCGTCACTGAAGACACATTTGGATTGATTTGATCTTTTCACACGGCTGCTCAGACTGGTTTCAGTCTTAATCTCAGGATCAAGTTTAGGTTTACTTCAGTGAGCTGTTGCTGGTCTATGGTCGGCTGTTGTTTTGGGTAAGGGGTGAGGTGTGTGTCTGACCACAAAGGCACAAAAACCAGTCGAGCAGCTGTTTATCTTCAGTGTGGACACATTTTTTCTGTAGGAATGTCAGAAATGTGCAGACACTCCCCTAGGTTTTATCTTTCTGTGGGTGGAGCCTGGGTTACTTTGACATCACTTATTAGACAGAAAATGAGAAAGAAAATGTTTCATTCCACAAAAGGTTCTTGGATTGGAGGTGTTTCCTTTGTCAAATGGAATTGTAAAGACAGAGACTAAAAAGGTAGAGTGTTGAGGAAGAGCTCATGTGAAACTTGTCCTTCCAGTTTTGGTTAAGAATGTTATTTCAGAGTGGACGAGCAGAGGTTTACTGCTGGTCTCAAGAGTCAAACAGATTCTCACTTTCCCACAGTCACAAATAATGCACTGTTACTGTTACTAAATCAAATGTTGCCAGTTTGATGTTTCTGCAGATAAATAGTCTTTCAATAAAAATCAACAGCCTTTTGTGCTTTATTCTTCTGGAAACAAAACAATGTGACCTGATGTCAGTTTAAACTGCAGCGCTGATAGATTACACTTTTACTAAAAAATATAAACAAATCATAGCACCTTTGAATGGAAAATGTTTTTCACAGTGTTTTTCTAAGTTTAAGCGTCTCTGCAGACCTTTACCTTGAGAAAAAACATCCTATGAATAGTTGAAATATTTTTTTCCTGTTTGCATCCGGAATTATTCTTTTTTTTTTTGAGTCTTTTTAGATGTTACTGCTGACAGCAAATGTTACATAACTGGACTTGACTGGACTAAACTAGTTATCTGGAAATATTTATTAACTCATAAAGACCCAAACAACCACTTTTAACCAAAACTGTCTACTGATTTAAACTGTTTAATAACTGTTGATTCACTAATCCTATCAATACATGTAAATAATTGGTGGAAAATGCAGTTTGTCGTCTTTCATGGTCATCAGATATGACCCATTTGGACGTTCAGAGGCTCCGCAGGGAACGTGGAAACACCATCATCTTCTACAACATTGATTCACCAGTAAAACCCATGGAGTTGGACCAATGACAGTAGATGGACACACTGAGTTTATGTTCAGATACTGATATTTTTGCTGAAAAAAGTCACTTTTTCTTCAGGTCTCGCCGTTTCTAATATAATAACCCTCAACTTTAAGCTGAACTTTTATGAACATCTACATGAGTAGTGAATTAAATATGAGAAAATATCTAATTTCCACTGAAAACCACAATCTGCAAAGGATATTATTAGAATAAATGGTGATAAATCACTTAAGAAAAGTTTAATATAGAGAAAAAACTATTTTGGGAGTGCCACAAAAGTAGCACTGGGTCTTTATGGGTTAAACTGATGGTAGAGCTTGATTTTATTCCGTCCTTTTAAAAGGTTTGATACTTTTGTTTTCTCTTGGAAATTAATTTCATTCTACATGGGCTCAGCAAAACCTTTAACTCTTTAAAACCTGGCGTGTCATCGTTGACACACCCTGAGCATATGCAGTTTGGATGGCTGTAGCTCTTTCACTGTTTGTGCATTTGAAAAAAATTCCAATGGTTTGTGAAACCTAAGATATTGCGCTTTATAGGTTTTATTGGGTCATTATGGTAATTTCACTCACGCCTGTACTAGAAGCTGGAGAAGAAGCCATTTTTGTAGGATTATAACACGCAGTAAATTGTAAATGATTGCTAGATTTTGAAAGATCTGGATGAAAAAAGTGCTCCAGAAAAACAGGCAAATTAACTCACTTACAACATATTTTCTAACCTTTTAGTAAGTCAAAATAAGAAAAAAAAAAAAAAAAAAAGTCCAGGCAGACTATTTTAGGCTTAGGATTTAAAGGGTTAAAATTCTGGAACTCAAATGACATTTTTACACTAATTTCAACCCCCTGCATTTCCTCTTACTTTCCTGTCAAATGTGATGATCATTCATCTAATTTACATAAGTATCTGCCTGAACTCTATTTAGACTCATACAGAGTAAATCCAAACTCTTACATTCAATACAAATGTGTGTCCTGCCATCTATTTCACATCATACCAGAGACACTCCAACTACGTTCTGGACTTTCTGATGTTAATTAAATGAGACGACATGTTGACGATGCTGATTGTTTGGAGCTGTGATGTCACAACCTGCAGACACAGAAACATGGCTCCACCCCTTTATAGTCACGTCACCATCAGATTGAAACTGTGTGTGATTGGGAGGTGTGTGGACACAGCAGAACCAGAAGAGCTGCATTCTTCAGCTCCATCCCTCCTCCTCCTCCTCCTCTTTCTCCTCCTCCTCTTCATCTGCTGCTCAGTCTGAACTCACTGCAACTCAAGAAGCATCAACAGGTGAGTCCTCTGATTCCTCACTGATGTTTTTATTGCCTCATTACAAAGACAGAAATGAGTTATGTTTATTCTGTGTAGTTTAAATATTTATTTATTTATATTATTTACTGGTGATGCATTGGTAAAAAGTCAGTTCAATCCAGAGAGAAGTTAATGCTTTACCAACTTCACATCACTTTAACTTTACTTTAGATATTGACATTGTTTGGACTCTAAACTAAACTTTGCTCAGTTTCAGGAACAATATATAACAGCAGCTTCCAAAGCTTGATTGCTTTATTTATTTATTTATTTATATCTAATTGTTATACAGTTTACACTCAAAAAACAAACAAAAGAGATTTTACTATAAGTCAAAATCTGTTTTTACTTTTAAAACAGGTAAAACCATCTGTAAGACTGTAAAATATATCTTTACATGAAATATCTCTTATCAGGTTTACCGCCGAGGAGCCTTTTCAAAGCCATTTATATATAGGTCGGAACAATACAAGCCACATGAAATAATTTACTGAAAATATTGGTCTTAGGGTAAGGGCTAATGTTAATGTGTAAGTAATTCAGAAAATTTAGACTCATATTTAGAATTGAAAGTTATTAAATGGCTCCAGCTGCACTCAGTTGTGTTTGGTATTATAATATTTGTCTATACTAAGTTATTTTCTTGGTACTGTTTTAACTTCTCATATAAAACTCTTCTAGGGATGAGATTCAACATTTGCTCTTAACACAGTCACATTAACATTGGCTGTTTGCACTTACTGTATATTGTGTTATTGTATAAAATGAATTACAAAATCTGAAAAAAAAAAAGAAATTAAGAGGAATTATTTTTTTATATAACATCAAAAGCTTTAAAATAACAGAAAGTCCTCTAAATGAAACTAATGAAATATAAAAACAGCATTTGTTTGCTTATTTAAACTCAAGTATATCTGATCAATTTTTACTTAAAGAAATGTCAGGATGGACAATAATGTCAGGATGGAGAATAAAAATGTAACAGAAAAAAGAAAAAAAAACATGTAAATACAAAACAACATGATCAGCATCTTTAGTTTTTTCTTTGTGTGTGGTCAATACATTGTACAAAGAATAAATCTTAACGTTTCTTCAGGATAGATACCAGTTCAGTAAGAGTAAAGATGAAACTGTGGGTGTGTTTGTGATGCTGTGATGTCAACAGGGCAGGTCTTAGGGCGTGGCCTACGGATGAGTGGGCGGGGCCTGCGTCTCTGGCAGCGTGTTCTACAACATTCCACCCGTACAGCTCACCTCCTGCCACACACATCTGTCCTGTTCTTCATCTGATTTAACTCATTCAGACTAATAGTTCAGATCCTTCAATTTAATAATTCCTGCAGTGATTGTTAAATTTCATCTACAACCAGTACTTTAACCATAAACTGATTCAGTGAGTAGCTTCTCATTTCTGAAACAACCATCAGTTTGACAGAGAGCACACATATTGGAAATTAGCAGGATTCATCTGGCTGCATTTGTGACAGTGTGGTTCAGTGGTGTGAGACATCATTTTCCCAGATGGATTAGACATGAGAGTCCAAACCTTTACCATGCTGAGCATCTGTGATGAAGAAGATCTAACGTAGAGGTCTGACACTCCCATTATCAATACAAGATCACAGCCAAAACATTAATGGAACAAAAGGGGGAAACAAATGTTGTGAAATTTATTGCAGCATTGCATAAGTATTGTATATTATAAATAATGCCATGGTAAATGCTTTCTGTAGCTAAAGAGTCACTGTACTCTATAGATTGTGGCTGGGACATTTTTTGGCTGGGAAATTAATGGGAAGTCAATTATGATACCTCTCTAAACTAAAAAAAAATATATAAATACATTTTTAAAAAATTAGCCCATAAAATCCCTTTGGTTTGTGCTAGATAAACACTGTGATTGGCTAAATATTGAGCCTGTGTATTTTAAGTATGTGTATGTATATATGTGCATGTACATGTGAATGTGTATGTATGTGTATATGTGTATGTGTATTTGTATGTATATGTTTATGTATGTGTGTATATATGTATGTATATGTATACACATCCTTATTTTGTTTTGTGTTGTGATTTGTTTCATTTCTACCTTCTTTTATTACATATAAAGGTCTGTGGTGACCTCCTCTCATTAGGATTCCCCGGTCTGCTTTATTTTTCAGTTTTCGTGAAGGTGCTGCTGTGCGATGGAGCTGAAGGTATGGGTGGAGGGCGTGGTCAGGGTGGTGTGTGGCCTGTCACTGAACACTTCCTGTCAGGACGTCGTCATCGCTCTGGCACAGGCGATTGGTGAGTTCAAACATTTGAAATATACAGTCAGAATGCGTCAGACAGTTGTTCCAGAGTTGGACTGAAGCTGAAAAGCCTTTTACCTTCACATTGTTAAAGCTGCAGGAGGCAGAACTCAGACGGATCTGAAAACACACACTGTCCTTCTGCGACCTGCTTTTCTGTGTTCAAATTAATTCTGACATAAGACTAATTAATCTGTCCATCACGTATTTAACACCCTATCTGCCTGACAACACCTATGATCTAGAGTCAGTCAGACCATTTACATTACAATTTAGTGAAAGATAATTAGGAAATGATAGCAATGAGCAATGACTCACTCTACTGGTCTCCCAAGACGACAAAAACTAATAGCCTTTGACCAGACAGATGGGATGAGAACCACTTAGAAACAGCTTTCAGAATCAAAGAACGAGACAAAGTGATAAAAGCTAAAAGTCCTTTCTCCACTGAACACAGCACTAAATGAAAAGAATGGAGTTTGATGCTGAAATGGCAGTTTCCTCTACATGGGTGAGTTTAATTATGAGGCTTATGAAGGTGTAAAGTTATTATGGGATGTTATTATCTTTAATGAGTTAACTTTGTTGGTCCATGGTTCAGACTAAACTGTAACAGTTCTGACCTTGTTTGTTTGATTCCAAACAAATCTTTAGTGCAGATATTGACAACACTAACTGTACAGAAACAGAGGTGATTTGTGGTTTTACTATTATTGGTTTCCATCTAAAATCTAACCTAAGCTAACAGAACTATAATGTAAACAATCAGCTGATACATTACATGAAGATATAAGACAGTGGGATGTGGACTGTCAAAATAACAAAGAAAATTTGATGCAGATATGTGTAAACAATGAGCTTCATACTTAATTCAGTGAATTCTACTGTCTGTGGATACCGACTTCCTCCGGCTGATGAGAGTTTGAAATATCAATACTATACATAAAAAACTTTAAAAGCAGAGGAAGAATTGACAGCAGTTTAGTATAAGGTTTATTTCTTTCTGGATGTTTAAAATGTAAGTTCTATAAAGTTTTAAAGATATCAAACTAAAGTAAAACGATGAATGGAACTGACAAACTCTGTCTGAATTTAAACCATCAAAGGGGACAGTACAGGTGTTTTTTGTATTCTGGACTAGATCTGTGTGGTATTCAGGGTGTATTTATGTTCTATTTTTCAGGTGGAAGCAGCAGGATTGAATATTTTTTTTGACGCATTTATCACCGTTCATCTTGCTCAGGCATTCAGGATACTTCACATTTATAATGGATGTGCTATGTTACTGGAGTTTACCTGTGGAGGTCGAAGAAAATGGGACAGATAGCTGTGCAAAGTAGTTACATTTGAGAGGTCTCTGGTAGAAGCAGAGCTATGTATCATCATGGTAGCAATAATAAAGCATAAAAATAACCACAATATGCACTGTAATGTGCCCGCAGAGATGTATATCGGAAATAAAACCGGTGCAGGAAGTAACCCCTGAGGCACAACTTGAGGAAACACAGGTAGATGTTATCAACTGGAACAAAAGTCTGCCAGGTGTAGAGAAAAGAACAAAACCAGATTAGTTCTACAACAGATATCAAACCTGTTTTTGGAGCTGATTGATAGTATCACCACTTGACCTGTCTGAGCAGGAGGAGTTTACAGAAATAATCAGCTCTTTGTGTTGATGTCTTTGGTTATAAGTAGGACTGTCAAAATGAACGCATTAATGCAGATTAATCCATCACGTCTTTGTGATTAATCTGATAACCCATCTGCAGTGCAGAATGACTCTGAACGTCTCTGGAAATGCATTTGGGCGAGTTTGTCCAAGTAGAGTCACCGTTCCACATGAACAAATGGGCAGTTGATCTGGTAGTGACAGGCAGCAGAACCAACCCATAAAGATGGAAGACACTAAACAGCACGATGGCCTCTGCATGGAAATATGAGGACAAAAAATCCCAAAGACGGAACAGTTGTTTCAAGTGGTTTTGTTGAAACTATTGAAGGTGTTTAATAAACATGTTAAGTGCATATATATGTATATATATATATATATATACATACATACATATACAAATGTCTTTATCTTAACTAATTAGGTAACTTTTCAATTAGGTAATTTTGTTAACCCTTTAATCACCAAAGTCGCAGTATTACGACAAGCAACATAACTGAATGAAACAAACAGCTTTTTGCCCTGCACCTTGTGTTTGTGTTTGTTTTTAGTCAGTGGCTACTACACTGCAAAAATCAAAATCTGCCAATGGAACAAGTGAAAATTATCTTGGTAAGATTTCTTGAAATATGATTTTCAAGATCTCTTGTCTAAAAATAAGTTCTTATATCTCACTGAAAAGTTACTCTTTAGGTGATTATATCTTATTTTAAGTATGATGAGATATTTTGACTAGAAATGAGGAAAAATACACTTGGTAAGATTTAGATTTTTCCCAGCGTATGTTGTAATTTCCATGATATGGTCCTGCAGTCGGAGGAGCTAAGAAGTGATTTTTCCTTCAGTCATTTTCTTTACCACTTTATCCTCGAGAGGGCCGTGGGGGTGCTGGAGCCTATCAGCTACATTTCAGGCGAAGGCGAGGTTCACAATGGACATGTTGCAACTTCATCACAGAAAATATAGAGACAAATAGCCTATCACTCTAGCCTATATGGACAATTTAGATGAAACAAAAAGCTTCTGAGGGTGGCAGGAAGCCAGAGTACCCAGTCATTGAACATGCAAATTCCAAACAGACACCCCTCACCTGTCAGCTGGTGTTGGAATTGACCCTAGGACCTTCTTGCTGTGAGGGGACAGTGCTAGCCTTTGCACCACCCATGCCTTTTAATGACAAAAAAAAGCAATAGTGTACAAATATATATGTAAATACAGTATATACAAACATGACATGGTGATGACATAAAGATTAATTATTGCTGAGACAAAAATAATGTTGGTAAAGTAACAATCAGCTGATTTTGTGTGTCCTGTTCCATTAACGGCCTCCATCAGGTCAGACGGGTCGGTATGTCCTGATCCTGAAGCTACGAGGGAAGGACAGGCAGCTGCTGAAGACTGACTGTCCCCTGCAGGAGCTGGCTCAGCTGGGTCAACAGGCTGCTGAGGTCCACTTTGTCCTGCGAAGGACCGGTCCCAGCCTCAGTGAGGGGTCCACCACAGATACCAGAGCCCCCTTCACCCCCTTCATCCAACACCCAGAACCCAAGCTTTTCAGCCCAAGGGAGCCCCACAAGTCATTTACCTTCAATTTGGGTCCATCCACGTTCCCCAGGAGGACTAAACCAGACAGGAAATGGGCTCCGTCTCCTGAACTGAGGGCGTCCCCTGTCCCTTCTGTCATTCAGCCGTCCAGAAAGGAGCTGATCCTCCAGCTTCTGCAGCATCAGAGGAGGCTGCAGCATCTGGAAGAGCAGCTCTACACACTGGAGAGGGAGACTGAGGAGTGGGAACAGCGGAGGAGGTGGTCCGCTGCCGGTCCTGGTTCTGATGTCAGTCTGGACCAGCAGAGGGAGCTGGAGCTGCTGGAGCTGATGCTGAGGCAGAACCAGGATGAGCTGAAGCAGGAGGAGTACTGGGAGGAGCAGCTGGAGCAGGAGACACTCAGAGGACAAGGTAAAGAGACAAACCTGAATGTTTCACACCATCAACAGATGAATTTACATATCGAAATGTGATAAATCTGCATCTTTTACTCTGAGACAGTACACTGCTGTCAGACCAGGAAAAGAAAATCAGATCAGTATCATGCTACGAAGTTAAAGTTTATTGGTATAACAAGCTGTTTTCCATGTTTTAACACAGAGACATCAAACTCATTTTAGTCCAGTGTCCACATTCAGCCCAATATGCTCTGAAGTGAGCTGGACTAGTGAAATACTTACAATGAAAAAAGTCATTTATTAAAATGTTTACATCTATGAAGCTTCCTTAAAAATGTGAATAACATAAACAACCTAAAATGTCTTAATAGAAATAATTGCAATTTCAACAATATTATGTCTCAGTTTATCATTTACACATGTGCATTACAACTTGCAGATCACAATGGATCTACAAATACTCAAAACATTTAGTAACAGGTAGAATAATTGTTAAAATTGGGCTTACTTCTCTTAAGACATTTCAGGTTGTTCATATTTGTTCAGGTTATTCACATTTTTTGTGAATGAATACTTTGTTGATGTAAACATTTTCATGTAATTGTACTTTTTTTTTTTTTTTTTTACACTTCTACTACAATTTGGATAGTGTTTTATTGGTGCAACCCATTTGAGATCAAATTGGTCTGTATGCAACATCTGAAATATGAAAATGATTTTGACATCCTTGATTGTTAACATCTCCTGTGTAATTTTGCATTTCACAAATTCATCCCACAGGCCGGATTGGACCCTTTGGCGGGCCGGTTTTGGCCCACAGGCCATATGTTTGACAGCTCTGTTATAACAACTTCACCCATAAAGACCCAGTGTTATTTCTGTGGCAGCTCCCAAATGAATTTTTCTCTCTATTTAACCTGTCTTAAGTGATTTACAACCATTTATTATAATATTATCCTCTGTGTTTTGCATTTTTTCCAATGAAAATCAAGTATTTCTCCATATTAAATTCCCTGATCATGTAGATGTTCATTAAAGCTCAGATTAAAGATGACTGTCATAATATCTGAAACAGAAAAATGAAGAAAAAGTGACTTTTTCATCAGAATTTCTCATTAACTGAACATAAACCCAGTGTCTCCATTCACTGTCATGGATCCAACTCCATGGGTTTTACCGGTGAATCAATGTTGTAGAAGATGATGGTGTTTCCACGGTAACTAGTGTCTGAACTTCAAATGAGTCATACCTGATGACCATGAAAAGACAACAAACTGCATTTTACACCAATTATTTACATGTATTGATAGGATTAGTGGATCAGCAGGTATTAAACAGTTTACATTAGTAGATGGTTTAGGTTGCTGATGGCTGTTTGGGTCTTTATGGTTTAAATCATAATAATATACTTTTTATCTTGTAAAAAGTTTAGCATCATAGCATGAATGATCTATGAATTATATTAAGTTATATTATATTTAATTTGTGTTATATTAAACCTCATCACCATAATGTGCTGGTGTGAAGGACAGTGAAGAAGAGATTTAAAGGAAAGAAAAGAGTATCAACAAACAACAAGCTCAGATGCATGTATGAATGCACTGAACCTTTACATGTTATTATCGAACTGCACATACTGTTATTATTAGTGATCACCTAAGTTCATACATATCCAATAAAGCACTGAGTGAATTTCATGTACCCTAAATGACAAGTCTGCATCCTTTTCTTGACATTAGGTTGAGGCAGTCTAGCATTGGTAAAAAAGTAGCTGACACAAGGTATTTGCGTGCTCTGAATGAGAAGCAGGATTTATGTCGATAATAGAACCCTTGTTTCAACCTCAATTTATGAACCAAATTTATAATATTGGCTTGGAAAGAAAGGTCTTGCTCTGCCACAAAGCCAAGGCGTGTATATGTAGTGACTAATTCTTCTGGAGTGCCTTGAGGCGTTGTTATTGGATGAATGGTCTCTGGTATGTCACGTTTATGTGCAAATACCATGAGTTTGCAATATAATGAGCAGTTCATAATAATACGAACGTACAATCTTAAAACATGAAAGTATCTCCTTACAAAGTGAAAAATCTTATAACGTTAAAAATATCACCTTAACCCATAAAGACCCGAACAGCAACTGGTGACCAAAAGCATCTACTGATCTATAATGTTTAATAACTGTTAAACCACTGATCCCATTAAAACATGCAAATAATTGGTGTAAAATACAGTCATTTATCTTTTCATGGTCATCAGATATGACCATCTGGACGTTCAGTGGCTCTGTAGTGAACGTGGAAACACTGTCATCTTCTACAACATTGATTCACCAGTAAAACCCATGGAGTTGGATCAATGACAGTGGATGGACACACTTGATGTTACTTTCAGTTATTGATATCTTTGCTAAAACAGTGACGTTTTCTTCAGTTTTCTCTGCTTCGAATATAATAACCCTCAACTGTCATCTGAGCTTTAATGAACACATACATGACCAGTGAATTAAATATTGGAAAATTCATGATTTACACTGAAAAAGCTCAAAACACAGAGGATAATATTATAATAAATGGTGATAAATTATTAAAGAAAGGTTAGAGAGAAAATTTCATTTGGGAGCTGACACAAAAGTAGCACTGGGTCCTTATGGGTTAAATAATACTATTCACCTCTGGTCCGACAATAATCCAGTGCTGCGTAAAATTGACAGTAGATTTCCTCAGACTCGACCCTAATAATGCACCTATATTTTTAGTTTGTCTTTTCTAATTTAATCTTGTTTTCTGTGGTTACATTTGTAGTGTTTTGGTATATTGTTCTTTCTTTCCTCTTGAATTCTATCGTGTGGTAGCACTTGAAATTCATTTTGGTCTTGAGACCTGCCTTTAAACCACTATCTGAGGGTCTTGGTCTTGTCCAGGTCTTGGCTGCATTTACTCAAAAAAAGTCTTGAATAAGAGGACTCTGGATTTGATTTCAAGGTCAGTAAAGACCAAAGCTGCAGGGATATAACTAAACATCCTGTACACAGTCTAATGTCCAGACATTTTCTTTAGGTGTTAAACATTTTACCAACCCTTTCTTCAGCTTTCACATTGAAAACAAAAAGTACTCACCTACCCCTTAATAACTTTAATGACTTGAAAGACGTCATAGTCATTTCAGTCTCACGGTAAGAAAATAAACTGTTTTGGTTACATCATAGCATAATGTTGTTTCCTATATTACATATGCTGAGTCTGGTCTTTGTCTTGCTTCATTCCCGATACTCTCTGGTACTCTTATTGCCTTGACAACAGTGCTCTTCTTGAATATAGATCTACATCCCCCACCCCTACGGATGGTCATGGCTGTGTGTGTTCTGATCAGATATGTGCAGACGCCTGGAGCAGATAAAGTGGTCGGTAGATGATCACAGCTACCGTGTGGAGGAGCTACAAGCCCGTTCAGAACGTCTGCAGCAGGACATCAGGCAGAAGAGCGAAGAAACTCTGCGACCACTGGAGGAGGAGCTGCAGCAGCGTCTGCAACAGGGAGAGAAGCTGAACGCAACCGCGGTGGAGATGCAGATGGAAATGCAGGCTGCAGACGACAGGGTGAAGGTCAGTGCTGCTGAGAAACCAAACAGCCACAGTCAAGAGGGAGGTGTTTCAGCTTGGACTTCTAACATATTGCCAACATTACATGTATTAACATATAGGAAACAACAATCAGTAAAATCTTTTGTTTTGAAAAGTCTTCAGTCTCCCTATGATAATCTATTCTAGGGTTAACAGGTCTGTGTATAATGGTTTTTGATGTAAACCTAGATTTAAAGAAGCAGAAAAACCTTTTTGGGCATTTTTTTTTTTTTTACAAATAAAATGAAGATTTCAAAAACAGTCTGTATGATATTTGTAATCTTAGTTATTTATACTCTTAGTATATCTGGTTCAGATATAATAGTTTTTACTCCTTTGCCAGCTCTGGCTAGAGGGGTATTGTAATCTTTTTGTCGTCTGTCCATCCGTCCGTCCATTCTACGATGTGGTGACATTATCTGAAGAATGCATTGACATAGCTGCACCAAATTTATACTGTGGATGCATCTTGGCATGGAGCAGAAGCCTATTGAAAATAGGCCCCTTTGACCTACTTTTTCAAGATCAAATGACGACATGTCTGTTGTTACACTGGAAAAAAGAAATCTTACCAAGTGCATTTTTCTCATTTCTAGTCCAAATATCTCATCACACTTAAAATAAGACACAATCACCTAAAGAGTAACTTTTCAGTG
>JAPQRP010000019.1:29733394-29745963 GCA_037367295.1 Apogon hyalosoma | reverse complement strand
AAAAAAAACAAAAAACGATTAAGCAAAAAAAAAAAAAAAAATCTGCCAATGGAACAAGTGAGAATTATCTTGGTAAGATTTCTTGAAATAAGATTTTTAAGATCTATTGTCTAAAAAATAAGTTCTTACATCTCACTGAAAAATTACTCTTCAGGTGATTGTGTCTTATTTTAAGTGTGATGAGATATTTGGACTAGAAATGAGAAACATACACATGGTAAGATTTAGATTTTTGCAGTGCGTGTGTGTGGGCCCCATGAAAGCTAAATGTTGTGGGCTCTAGCATAAAATTCAGTATCTTGTCAATTTGTCAGGGGTGGGCGGGGGATGTGCTAGTATGAAAAGGAAACTGAAACTTAACATGCTTTCGTTGTCCGATTCCTGACTTCTATGCCTCTCTTATACAGTGGATCTTACAATCTTACACGAAATTTTCACAACTTCTAGCCTGTATCCACTGGACCCCCTCCTCTGCTCCATGACCCCCCCCCACATCAATGCCCCAGAAACTTCCTAGCAAGTTTTTTTGCAGCAACAGCAGAAAGAAATTGAGAATTATTCAACTCTTAGCTTTCAACTTAACCAGTGAATCATAGCAACAGTTTGTTATATAAAGAAATAAAAGACTGTTGAACATATTCAGTCAGACTGACCGGAATCAAGAATTCAACAAAAAAGTCAACATATCATATAGGAGGGGCTTTGAATGCAGTTGTCATCTTCCTGAAAACAGGACAATAAAAACAAGCAAAAACCACAATTCATATAACTTTATGCAATATATAGTCAGAAAACACTCCCATTGCTCCAAATCAGTCACACTGGCTGTAAACAAAGTAAATGGGATGAAGTCTGTCCAGTCTCAGCTGTTGTAAATTGTGTGTTTTACAGGGTGCTATATAAGCAAAGGTTTAGTTTTCTTACTGCCAATGACAGCCAGACAACTTTCTCATAAATAACAGAAAAAGGGCAGAACAACCTGATCTCTATATAGTCCTTCCTTCTCTTTTTCAGACATTTATTTCAGCTCTAAAAATATTGTTCATTTTATTAGTTATTTATGTTAGCGCTCCTGCTTAAATCTACATCAGTAACACAGTGATGTTAATTTTTCCTCAGTTTACTGTGCATTTCATAGTGTTTTCTGGGACTTAAAATCACTATCTGAATGTTTGTGGACGGCAGAACCAGGTGTTCTTGATCATGTGACTCTGTGTGCTCCTCAGGACAGATGGGAGGCGTTAGAGGAGCTGAATAAGGAGTTAAGGCAGTGTAACCTGCAACAGTTCATCCAACAGGCCGCGGTGTCGCCGCCCCCTGACCTCAACAGCCCGCTGTCGGTCTCTGACGTTTACCTGAGGAACGCCGGCATCGTGGAATGAGAAGGTCAGCTGTCATCACTGTCATCATCACCCACACTTCAAATGTTCAATGTAAACACCTCAGCAGTCGTATGAAAAGTCCTTCACAGAGGAGGTGGGAAGATTATTGTCAAGCAAATAAAATGTCAGGACAGAAATGTATTTAATTTTTGCTCTCATCAAACCAAAGCAAATCAGTGTGTAGTTGAATATTAACTCACAAAGACCCAAATATCTACCATCTACCAAAATCATCTACTGATCTAAAATGTTTAATAACTTCTGAACCACTAAAGCTTTCAAAATATGTCAATAATTGGTGTAAAATGCAGTTTGTCATCTTTTCATGGTCATCAGATATGGCCCATTTGGATGTTCAGAGGCTCCGTAGTAAACGTGGAAACACTGTCATCTTCTACAACACTAATTCAAGTTTGATAAATGACAGTGGATGGAGATACTTAGTTATATGCTCAGTTATAGATATGCTGGTATCGTTGCTGAAAAAGTCGATTTTTCTTCAGTTTTCTCTGTTTTTTAATTTAATAACCCTCAACTTTAATCTGAACTTTCATGAACATCTACGTGATCAGTAAATTAAATACATGAAAATTCATGCAAAATACGCAAAATACAGAGGATAATGTTATAAATATTGGTGATAAATCATTCAAGAAAGGTGAAATCTAGCAAAAAATTCATTTGAGAACTGCTACAGAAGTAACACCAGATTTTTATGGGTTATTACGATATAAACAACAGGAAGCAAAGATGAAAGATGACTGGAAAAATCTGTGAATGTCATTTAGCTTCTGTGACATTTTATTCACAATGAAAACTTCATGCTTTTGGTAAAGAGTCACAAGCTCTTGAAAAAAGAAAGAAAGAAAGAAAGAAAGAAAGAAAGAATGTTCTGTCTATATATATATATATATATGGGTAATGGGTGTTATTTGATCAAAGTACATTCTGTGTCAAATTAATCCCTTTCCATGAAAATAAGCTGTCACAAAAACACTCTGACTAGTGCAAATAATGTTTTACTTGTTGGAAACATTTAACCTTACATAATCCTAACCTTACATAACCACAATCCTGAGTGTAACAGTTTCAGATTTCATTACATGAATAAATCAAACCCTGACTGAGCTGCTGTAAATGCAGTTTCAGCTGGTCCACTGTGTGGAAACGTTCACAGTCTCTTCTTTTGGAGTTTGGAGATGCTGTGATGCCGAACAGAACTCCAGTACAAACATTTCTACAAAACCCCCACTATATTCAGAGAAACATAACAAAATAAAACACATTTTCTTCCTGGGTGACATTAATATGTGGAATGTATTTTGAAACAACACAAATTCTGACATAAAGCCAGGACAAATTGCAGTAAGGTGCAAAACTTTATGGGTTATTTGCACCAGGTCATTATTAACATACAATTTTTGTGCGTAGGTCTTTAAAACAGGAAGATTAGCACAAATACTATGAAACACCTTAACCCATAAAGACCCAGTGTTACTTTTGTGTCAGTTCCCCAATGATTTTTTTCTCTATATTTAACATTCCTTAAGTGATTTATCACCATTTATTGTTATATTATCTTCCGTATTTTGTGTTTTTTCAGTGACAGTCAGGTATTTTCCTACATTTAATTTACTAATCATGTAAATGTTCATAAAAGCTCAGAGTAAAGTTGAGTGTTACTATATCAAAAACAGAGAAAACTGAAGAAAAAGTGACTTTTTCAGTAAAATCTATCATTAACTGAACATAAACCCAGTGTCATTGATCCAACTCCATGGGTTTTACTGGTGAATCAATGTTGTAGAAGATGATGGTGTTTCCACGTTCACTTTGGAGCCTCTGAACGTCTACATGGGTCATATCTGATGACCATGAAAAGATGACAAACTGCATTTTATACCAATTATTTACACATAGATGGTTTGGTCAGCGGTGGATGTTTGGGCTTTTATGGATTAAACATTTGATGGGTGCAGTTTATTCTTTGTGGATTCTGCCCTAAATTTGAAAAGTGGACATGAGGTTTATAGAGGGTCAGAGCTCTTCAGTTCTGATAAGAACAGACAGAATAAACCATGAATTAACTGAAACCATCTTTGTTTCTGCTGCAGGATAAAAGAAACTGAAACCTGAAGGATCAATACATCATCTGTATATGTGCCTGATTCACTGAGGACTACAAACATTTTCAGTTTTATTCTTTGTAGCATTATTTACCATTATTTAACACATATTTATAGATTACATGTTTAAGCTATTATGGGACTGCATATGTAAATTACTTATGGATGCTTTGACTATTTACTGTAAAAGAAGTTTAAAAATGAAATAAAATCAAGTAAGATATGACTGTGAAGGTACACGTGTCTTATTGTTTCCTCTTCCGTTCATCAGAAGGTAAAAAGGAATGACTTGCAGCTGAGTGATCAGTTGTTGGTTTTATGTCCACATTACGTATACGTACACCTACCCTTGACTTTTTAATTAAAAGAATAGTTTTCTAAAACAGTCAGTCATCTTCAGATGGTTTCATGTTGCTAACGTTGCAGTTGGGTAACATTCATCATCATTATATTACAGTTCAGCTGTAAATCAATGCTGAGCTGACATCAGCATCAAATATATGTTGGAAACAGAGCAGATGAACCTGAGGCTGTGTAAACTAAGAATGCACTAGTCAATTTAATGTTTTTGTCCAGCAGCATACAAAAAAAAAACTTACTGGAAAACTTTAAAAAATGTCAAAACAGCAATAGCTTTAATAATTGGTGGAAAAAAAATCATTGTATTGATAAAAAGTACTTGCAGCTATGTGCCATGGAAAAAATTGGAAAAAAAAATTAATCACTAAATGTGTGTGTGTGTGTGTGTGTGTGTGTGTGTGTGTGTGTGTGTGTGTGTGTGTGTGTGTGTGTGTGTGAATGGAGACTGTAATGTTCATGGAATTAATATAAGAAATAGAAAACAAATAGAAATGTTGTGATAAATAGAAAACAATAAAACACAACCGTGGTTGAAGAACTGTACGAACGAATGTTAAACAAAGACTTTGACAAACTTGACAAATGACAGTTGATTCACATTCACTTGGTAAACAAAAAGGGTTATGGAAAATCTGGAAAGAAGAGGCAGTTACATGATTGTCAGTTGCAAACACATGGTTTTGGATAACTTTAGCCACCGTTTGGTCGTAACCAGGGAAACCAGCTTGTAACCAGCCCCAGGAAAATGTTTAAAATAAGAAAAATGAACACAATATTTACCTCCTGATTACAGGACTCTGGAGGTGGAGAAGTTTATCCACAAACTCAAAGGTTGGTGGTTCAACTCCCAACTCCTGTTTGACATGTTGAAGAGTCCTTGAGCAAGACATGAACCACATGTGGCTGCTTCACCGGTGTGTGAATGTGAATGAATATACATGGGTTTGAGACCTCGGTGGATACCATCACAATACAAGAGGGGTTTTAAAATCCAAGCTCATCTGTTGTTTTCATGTTCATAAAGTTTGTTGTTCCTCTATACCATCCACACCCTCCCCAAAACAACAGCTTCTAAAGACTGTCCTGATTTAACCCATAAAGACCCAGTGCCACTTTTGTGTCAGTTCCCAAATAGATTTGTCTCTAGATTTAACCTTTCTTAAGTGATTTCTCTCCATTTATTACAATATTAACCTCTGTATTTTGTGTTTTTTCAGTGTAATTCATGTATCTTCCTATATTTAATTCAGTGATCATGTAGATGTCCACAGAAGCTCAGACTGAAGTTGAGGGTTATTATATAAGAAAGAGAAAACTGAAGAAAAAGCAACTTTTTCAGTAAATATATCACTATCTGAACATAAACCCAGTGTGGAGAACCTTGGCGATGGTTGAATAGAATGGCCTGGAACGTCGTCTGATTTGAGCTGATGTTTTGAGTCTCTAAAGAACCACAGAGCAGCTGGAACATCACATAAAGCTGCCTGGTGAGGCAGCGATGAAGCAGGACCTTGGAGAGGCAGCTTTCCTTGTTCCCTGTACCGTCTTCACCATTTAGGCTGAGTTAGAGACAGTGTTGTGCAAGTTACTTCCAAACTGTAATCCATTACAGATTACTTGATACTGTTATTTAAAAGTAATTTCTTACCTTACAATATTAGTCTCCAAATTGTAATGCGTTACATGACTCCTGTATTACTTTTGACTTACATACAGACTGTCACAATAAATGGCACATGTGCAGTAGAACCCCCCCAGAGATAGTAGAGCCTTGGGGCGCATACATTTGCGGCCCCAAAGTACATGTGGATGGATAGCTCAGTAAGTAATGCTACAGTCTACATAGATGAATCCCAGCAGGAACACTTACATTTTTTTCAACAGTTTACACGTTCAAACAGGATGCCGGTAGATAAATCTGCAATTGATAAAGAGTTCTATCTAGTCATAGAACCGTTAGCTTCCCTTGTCATTGCTGATCACAGGGATCATGCTAACTAGCTTCTGTAAAGGAGGGTTAGGGTTAGTAATGAGCACACGTCCATGTGGACACTGGACTGTCTTCTGCCACCTTCACCCACTGGCTGAACACTAACAGGAAATAGAACTGTACACATTTTGGATTCCTTAAAGTCTCGTGGTCTTGCTGTTTTTTCATTTGAGTTAATAAGTTATGGGTGAAAAGTGTGTTTTAACACAAGCACTATTGAACATATACCTAGTAAAATATGACTGAAAATTGATTAGTAGTGCCTTACACTACTCTGTTAAAGCAAAAAGTAATCTGTTACTGTAATGCATTACTTTTGCAACGCATTACACCCAACACTGGTTAAAGACAGTATTACATTTGTTTTAAATGTTGCTGTCGGGTGGAAACCTCTAATGTCCAAAATGGTTCTTTTTCAGGAAACTGGAAAAACAATGTTTATTCTAAATAAATGCATAGAGTTAAGAGATGTAGTCACAAGCTGTTTTCAGCACTTTTCATTGGTTAAATATTTCTAAAACTGTCAGGCCAACATGAAAACTGACCAATAGAATCGTTTTATGACAAAAAAAAGGACCAAAAAAGAACTTAAGAGGTTTCCTCCTGACAATGATGATATGTGTGTTTCAGCAAAACTAACAAACAAAACAATATATTGTTATGATATTTTATAGGTCAGAATCATATTGTGTTTATCATTAAATTTGCAAAAAGTTTTTTTAGGTTTTGATGGAAAATTAACTTCATGCACATTTGATTGAAAATGTCTCTGAACGTCACTGAGCACATTAAGGTTTATTCACAACAGCACTGACACATAAACATATCACGTACAGATTGAAGAGTGGCTCACAGTAAAATAAATCAGTCAGCAGGGTGGTGATAATTCAGCTAAGATAATTACATTCAATTCCTCATGTGTAATATATACATTCATCATCTGCAATTGAATGCATTAAGTTATTTCTTGTCTTTTTTTTTTTTAATTTTACACCAAGCAAAGCTTTAATAATTGGAGTTGGGATGTTCAGATTGAATAACTGAATTTACTTGGACAAAAAAAAGAAAAAAAAGAAAAAAGAGAATACTGAATATTATTACAATATATTGTTGAGTGTGATCTAGGTTGACCACTAACCCATTATATAAAATTAATATAACTTAAAATGGAAACATCTCTTTGTATGTAAAACAGGGTTATCTAAAATTACAAATTGTTTTATATTGAAGGAACCAAATCTCAGTACCCCCCATATCACACCATGTGCATGTGCAACCACAATGTAAATATGTATATATTTAAATTTAAATAGAAATGTATATAAATACTTACATAAATAGTAGATTGTTTCATTCTCTTCAGAGTGTATATTTTCTGTTCTCTGCACTTTATTTTTGTATATGGTCTTGTCAACTGTGTAATTTCCCCATGGTGGGATCAATAAAGTCTTATCTTATCTTATCTTATCTTATCTTATCTTATCTTATCTTATCTTATCTTATCTTATCTATATTATAAAAGCAAAGTGGCTGTGTGTGTGTGTCTGGAGATTCACACAAAATCCGGAAAGAGCTGTCTGTTGCAGTTTGTCATACTTTTGCATTTTTGGTCAAGGAACAGACTAGTGAAAATGGTAAGTTGATAGGACCAATAATTTGGGAGATATTAGTAATTTTGGAATTTAATAGCCTTACAATCACGTTGCTATCCCTAGAACGCTTTGGCGGTGACTGCTGGACAAATATGGTACAGCATGCACAAATACACAACAGCATAAAAACTACCACACCTAGAACCCGTGGATCCCCACGGGTCAACGCACTAGTCTTCAGGATCTGAGCACTGAACCTGTCAGCATTTTTATGCTTTGAAGAGACTCACATTTTTCGGGCACGGGACATGGGTATTCAAGTGGAAATGAAGTTCAACCTGATCTATCAACATTGGGAGGCACATGTACTTCTTTACTTTAACAAACTTCTCTTAGAGAATCAACACCAACTGTGTTCATGGTGTGAGTGGGTCAGGAGGTCGAGCAGGTCACCCACAAACACTGAAGCCCACACTGACCCCAGAGGGTGTGTGTTTGTGTATGAATGAGTCAATGTGACTCACTGAATAAATTTACACGCACATTCAATATCTGACAGTATTCTGATTACGACAGGCTTAGAATTCCACTTAGATATTAAAATTAGGCCTTTTCTGGATGATATGAGTCTGACTTGTGCAATATACCAATATTATTAAAATTTTATGAGGATTTTTTGGACATATATACAGCGCATTCAGAAAATTAATCTAATTTGTGTGTTTTGCTTCAGGTTGCAACATAAAGCCCTTATTTATAGTTTTCTGAGGTAAAGACAAAGATAATTTCTAGTAGAAAAGGATACTTTAAAGAAAAAGCCACATTTCTGGATGGAATTTAAAAAACACACATTCAGTTCAACATAATGACAAAAGATATTAATATGTTTCTCAATAAGACTATTACTACTATTACTGCTATTACCTTTTTCCAGAGTGTGTTTGAAGGAATAAATTAGGAGACTTGAGTTGACACAGTAGAACATCTGCCACCAGTAAGTTGGAAAAACCATAGTTATTTTTTGGGTATGCACAGGCACATGCAACCAGGAATATTAGAGAAACATTCATTTTCATTGGCAAACAGAACATTAAAAATTAAGGAAATACAACAATATTAGTGTGCATGTAAATGTTGATATTGTATAGAGCATTAGGTAGAAAAACTTGGCCCAGTTCCAATGTTTTCCTAGAAATGGTTGAATATGGTTCAATAGAATTAAACTCCCATTCGAGATTTCACTTAGACTTATCAAATTTGGAAACATGTCTATCAAGTCCAGACACAAAAACCCCCTTGGACCCATGCTCTGCATGATGAATGGCCCTTCTCTTCAACATGAAGTGTGCCATTTACTTTACAATGTCTTTTCTAGTTTTAGTCATTACTTAACAACAACCTTTTTAATTTCCTGTACTGTAGATAAGCTATTAATCAGTCTTTGACTGTTCCAATCCCTGAAGTGAAACAATAATACACATAAATTTTAAATAATGACAAAAATTCTTTCATGAAACAAGTTTGAACAAAGTTTCATTTTCCTATATCAATACTCAGGTGACAAAACGACAATTCTTACGAAGATACAGAACTAAATTTATGCAATTTATAGACAGTTTTATTAATAAGCATTCATCATGCCTTTGTTATATGTGTTTAATTAATTTGTAATGAGAAGGTTTGTGATTTTAGATGCATGTGAGTCCTGATGTGACCTCTGATGCCTGTTTAGTACATTAATATGGCTGTACAGTTGGAAAGATGTAGCACTGCAGTATGCAATAACCTCAGGTAATGTAATGCATTTTCACTTCACTGTGTAATAATACTTTTAATATCTTACAATAATAGTAATGGAGTCAAACATTCCAGAAATAAGAGTATAAATTCATTTTTACAGCTCGACTTTGACATTGATCGAATACACTGATGGCTCCAGTAGACTTACACTGAACTTTTCTCTACAAATACTAAGTCGGTCACTTTCTTCCTAGGACTCATTCCAGTCTCATTTGTATTATTTGGTCCTTCTAATCAAGTATCTTCTGATCCATCTTAACATTTTGCCTTGATTTATGTTGGGCTTTGATTGACAGGTGTTACTGACAACTTACTGGCCTTATGCAGAGTTTCACATCCAGTACCCGTTGTGCTCTTGCAGCTTTGCTCCTTTTATTTAAATACAGTCACTTCCAGCTCCAAAACGCCAACACAGAGATGGCCAAACTGCAAACTACTGGCTTCAGAAGTTTAGAAACCAATGGATGACATGATAGTTCCCCCACCCATTATCTATACATACCGTAAATGGTTTGGCTGTATTTGTGAGAAAAATATGTTAAAAAGCTCATCTTGTTACTACTCTTATGCAGCTATTTAAAGGTTCAACTGTTGTAAAAATCACATTCTTCTTTATGCTCATGTGAAGATTTTGTTGGGAGTCTAGTTTATGTTTATATCTGACTACATTTCAAAGTTTGACTTTTAACATGTACAGAATTTGTACTACTAATTGTGTAGGAATGTCTACTTTTGCTGGTCTGTCTATAGGGAAATTTATGACATTTATTGGCTGATTTAAAAATGTTCTGATAATTATAAGATGGAAGAATTATTACATGTAGACATAAAATGCATTAAGTTTTGTTGAGTTATTACATAATGCTTTGTTACAAAAGATACAAAATAAAACATTGATTTTTTTTTTTTAACAGGAAAATGTCTTCAGTGTTATGGTGGTGAAGTTCTGACCTGAGCATTTCAGTCTTCTTTCACTCAGTCTGTGCTGCAGGCTTCTGTTCAGTCAGAAAATCTGTTGTGAATGAATGACCTTCACATTCACATTCCATTTGCTGATGTTTAATGAAATGTACAGTCAGTAGCCAATCACAGCCTCTCCTGTTGTCATGTGACCACGGAGGTCCTGTTTAGAGGTTTATTTACTCTCCTTAGTTTTCAGGTTCAGTTTCTGATCTAGTCTTGAGGTCCTTCAGATGTTAGTGGTGGAGTGAGTGGAGGAGAAGTTCTCCATTCTGAAGCGCACCACCTTCCCCTTGGGTGGTGGCGGGTACAGAAAGCAGCAGCTGAACACCTGGTGGCATGCCTTGCGGAAGTTTTCAGACAAGAAGGCATAGAGGATGGGGTTGATGCAGGAATTTCCATAAGACAGACAGTGGGAGACAATGCGGAAGGCGAAGGATGCCTCCGTCAGCGGGAATGTGCCAAACTCCACCCACATGGCAATGATGTGATGAGGCATCCAGCAGATGGTGAAGGCGGTGACGACCAGAAGGACCGTCTGAGCCGTCTGCAGAGGACACGAAGACAGAGAAGGGAGACAGGGAAGTCAGAGGACAAGTAAGTCAGCAAATGTGTTATGACTAAAGGTTGAGCTTGTATTTGGCATCAGAGGAGGTGATTTGTATCTGACCTCAGAACAACAGAAACATGAATTATTGATTAATTATTAATTATTATTGTTATAATTATGATAATAATGATTATTATCATTATTACCCCCTTGCTACTTGTTGTTTCTATTAGTACTTTAAAATGTGCAATTACCTGTTATTTCAGTACTGTTTTCTTTTTACAGTCTTGTGTGTATTTCCAGTGTTGTGTTGCAGTTGGAACCTGTATTTCCTGAGGGTTTTGCCCAACGAATCAATAAAGTTCTATCAAATCTAATCTAATACATAACTAGCCCCTTTTCCACCAACATTCCCAGGAACTTTTATTACCAGGAATTTATTTACCTGGGTAAAAGAATTCTTGGTAATCTGTGCAGTTTGTGTTTCCACTACACCTCAAAATGCTGGGAAATTTATTCAAATCAGGCTCAGCTGACTGGGAGTCCTGTTGGATTTCTTTTGAGCATCTTCAGCAAATATGTTCAATGATGTCCAGGCTTATTATCCAGAGCATGTTCGGATGGACAGACAGACAGACAGATAGACAGACAGAGTGAGCTGAACATGCTCAAAAGAGCTTCTATTCTTTTGCTCCATTTTCCAAATCCTCAAAACACAAATGAAGTGAAGCTTATAGAAATAATATAAACACATTTGCAGACATACAGTAGCTTAAACATTGCAAGTCAATCAACCAATCAGCAGTCTTCAGCACACAGCCCCACCCCTCATGGATTCCATGGAATCTGAAAAGTCCTACCTCCCTACTAGGAACTTTTTTCAGGGAAAATTTGGTGTTGAGAGAAAGTTTTTTAATTTCTGAGGAAATGTGCCGAGGTTTTTGAAAATCCTGTGTAAAGTTAAAACTCTTGATAAAGTTCCTGCACAAAAAAATTGAATATAGTTACCATATTTGAATTAACCTTTTCACATATTTGTATTTTATTTTTTTGACAATCTTATGCCTTAACTCCCACACGTTCCCATAAATAACAACAGTCTACACCTTACATTGTCAAAGTAAGTATGTTACTTTAGGTATAAAGCAGTTGAGTGGAATTATTTGATTTATTTTGCATCAGTGGGTGCTTTCCCAACATGAAGCCCTATATCAACCTCCATCGATTCAACTACAAATAATATGTACAAGGGGTGCAACAGTACAGGTAGCCCATGGTTATCACTGTACCTCGGTTTTTGGGCCATGGTTTTGGTTTGGTTTTGGTATGTGTTTTGGGCTTAAAGAGAACAGGTTACTTTTCTCCCAAAATTATGTTTCTATTTTGCTTGTCAGCAAAAACTGAATTTCACAGTAGGAACAAAGTACATCACTGTACTGAATAAAATAACACTTTCTGTTCTGAGTTGGTGTGTAGACAATGTGTGCAATGTGGGGTCAGGTTGGGTTGCGGATCTAATGTATGTGGGTATGGGCGGGTGCGGGTTTGGAAAAGTGGTGGATCTGTGCAGGACTCTGATGTGTGTTGAGTCTAAAGTCGCCTCTCTGTCCGCTGTCTCTCACTGAAGGGCGAGGCTTCCACGTGTTGCATGCTCACATACCTGTCCAGAGAGAGAGAGAGACAGAGAGACCGAGAGAGAGAGACAGAGAGAGAGAGAGAGAGAGAGAGAGACAGAGAGACAGAGAGAGAGAGACAGAGAGAGAGAGAGAGAGAGAGAGAGAGAGAGAGAGAGAGAGAGAGAGAGAGAGA
>JAPQRP010000019.1:29722178-29732178 GCA_037367295.1 Apogon hyalosoma | reverse complement strand
AGGCAAAATGTGGTTCTTGGCCACTTTGCCTCCTAAACAATGGCCTTCCTCTACAAACAGGGACTGAATCAACACCATGGCTTCTGAGAACAGATGAGATAGTGACAGATCTGTAATGGGTCGTTTGTCTAATCCAGTTTTAGCCTACAGGTACTTTATGGTTGGAAACTTGGCTTTTAAAGTAGTTTGTGACTGAATGGATATTTTATTTATTACTAAACCTACACTGCGCCTTTAGTGACTGTTAATGCATTTGGTGGGAGAGTGGCATAAATGAATAAGATACTGCATGTGAATCTGTGAAATATGGTACTGTAACAGCCTCTGGTTATATTACATTACAGGTAAAAGGTCTTGTTTCACTTTCATCCACCCATTTGCTGAATCGCTTATTTCTCAGAGGCTTGCAGAGCTTTATTTATCACTGGTACCTATGGGTGAAGGCAGGGTCCACTCTAGATCAGAGGTGCCCAATCCTGGTCCTCGAGAGCTACTATCCTGCATGTTTTAGATGTTTCCCTCTTCCAACACACCTGATGGTCGTTATCAGGCTTCTGCAGAGCTTGATGATTGGCTTATCATTTAAATCAGGTGTGTTGGAAAAGGAATACATCTAAAACATAGAGGATAGGAGCTCTCGAGGACCAGGATTGGGCACCCCCACCCTTGATGTATCCTCTTGTCTCAATTGGTTTTCTAAAAAAATTCTCCTACGCTACTGGTTTCATTCTCCTCCATAATCCACCTGAATATTTCTAACTGACAAAAAATCAAACCTGTTCCAAAACCTTTAATAATGACAGATGAAACTTTGGTAGGTGGAATGGAAATGTGATTGACTCATCACAAAGTTGGACTTGACAGCTCACTAACCCAAGATTTCCAGGTGGTTTTTACCCCTCGGCCGATGGGTATTGTAATCGTATTGTCATTTGTCTGTCCATCTGTCCATTCAACAACATAATCACATTATCTGAAGAACGCATTGACATATTTGCACCAAATTTATACCGTGAATGCATCTTGGCATGGAATAGAAGCCTATTGAAAATAGGTGACCTTGACCTACTTTGTCAAATGGCCTTGTGCAGTTATAATATCTGAATATTTTCAAATATAAATATGTATGTAATAAGTTTTACACACAGACAATCTAATCTAAATTATAGGGCAGTAACTTTCAGCAGAATCTTACACTGTATTTGGCCGAGGAGTATTAAAAGTGTGCAGCACGTAATGTTTATTCTAAGTACCGCCTTTTATTTCAAACTGAGCTGAAGGTGCATTTACTCTGAAACAGTGCATTTTATTCTGATACTTCAGCATCAGTCTCACAGATGTTTTACTTTCTTTGACTCAACTCTATTAAGAAAAAACATTGTTTATAAAAATACTCCATTCATTATGGAAATGTCATTTTCAGCTGGTAGGCTGAGAAATTGTCTTAGGGCTGAAGGTTAATATATGCAACAATTTGGACAAAACGTGTTGCAGACCGCTGCCACTATTGAGGATTAGAGTAGAAGCCCTGTGGAACTAAAGCTGTCTACAAATCAGTGTACAAACTGTTCATAGGAGACAAGTGAGAGGGTTACAAATGCGAGTTAGCTAAAGCCTAGTGGATGGACAGATGGACAGACGGTTGGACGGACAGACAGATAGACAGACCGACCGATCGATTGATAGATGTACTTTATTTATTCCAAACAGGGAAATTACAGTGTATAGCAGCAGCATGGCACACATTCAGTAAGAATATAATATCACAGCAAACATGAGTAAAGACAAATATACATAAGAGCAACAAAAAAAAAATCCAGACTTCCATCCACACTTCCTTACACAGTTCTAGTGCTGTAGATAGGTCTGGCTCTATCCAGTATTATTCTGGAATAGTGGTAAAAGGTATGTAGTTCCATCTAGAGTGCTGGGTGCTGAAACAGGGTCTTTGCAAAGATAATATTAGAACAGAAGTTGTTTTAGTGGATCATATGCATGAGGAAGTACTGAGGTATTAAATTGACTAAACAAAACAAAATGGTAAATATAAAGACGTGTGTCTTCATCAAAACTTGCCATTTTCAATGTATAGTTGGAGGTTGTAGTTCAAAAGTGAGAAGAAGGAAAATGATAAAATCCTTCTACCAGGTGCCAAAAGACTGTCAAAAGATGACCCATGGCCAGCAAAACTAAAATACATATAAGTGCACAGTTATAGTGAACTATTATGTCACCTGCTGGTTTGTAAACTGCTGTTTTAAAGCCAGATAGTTGTGTTTTGGTGGGCAACAACTTTACAGCCAAAAGTGACCATATTTGGACAAAAGCTGCATTAGCTCTCATTGGGCAAGCTAATGCTAGACGGAAGGAAACTTTAACCTTTTTTGTTAAAAAAAATTGTTTGAGAGCCTTGTTAGTGTATTAACCACAAGTATAGTCAAGGTCAATTAAAAAAAAACAAACAAAAAATGTTTTGTTCAATAAACAGAAGCTCAGAAAGCCAAATTTGGTTGGGAAAGAAAATGTCAAACACACCTGGGGCTCGTTTCTGCACTGGCTCGTTAAATTGTTAAGCCCAGTGCAACGCAAAATGTGTCCATTTTACGCATTTTGTTTCTGGGCTAGTTGGTTAAAAGTGTGCACTCGCCCAGTTCCTCATTCCAGGGCTGATTTTAACGCAGACCTCAGAAATAACAAATAACAATATATAATATATAATATAAAATAACAATAACAATATATTCTTGCAGCTTCATTTCACTTCATTTCTGTCATGTATTTCCTTTGAAATATTATTTACATTTGAAAAAGAAGATTGTCTGGGGAGAGGGAAGTCTGGGCATCCCTGCTTAGACAGTTGCCCCCGCAACCCGGCCCCGGATAAGCGGCAGATAATGGATGGATGGATGGATGGATGGATGGATGGATGGATTTTTAACAGAAGTTTGACAATATCTTTGATGATATCAGATTTTTCCAACAGACATTTTGCATTGACAAAAAATGAAATTACCGTGTGAGGACTGATCTGCTCACTGAATTTTATTATCTGCATTTATGGATAGATATAGATTACTTCAGGACAAAGTGTGAGTGGCTTTGAGAGATGAATGAATGAGAGCAGTATGGGGGCGGAGCCAGTGTCACACACACTGAACAGAGTTCAGTTTTTCTATACAATCTGTTTGTCCTGTTGTTCGGTGTGCTTATGGCCAGCAATAGCCGTTTAGAGTTCTGTTAATAAAGCCACCTGCGGAATAACTCATCCTTAGACGTCCAGCCGGATGCACGATATATGTGAGTAAATAATTCAATTTAATTCAATAGGGTGGGTTGGGGGCACATGGAGACAGCTGAGAGGTACATCTAGTCAGATGAGGGTGAGGAGGTCAATCCAGACAGGTGAGGGTAAGGGAGGAGCTCTGGGGTCACAGATAGCCTATAATAATTCTTCATTCTAACCGTAATGCTATCAGATGACTGGAAACAGCAGGAGTGGAGGCGTTGTTCTGGGTTAAATAGTAAACGTAGCAAACACCCTTTAATGCAAATTGCGAGCTAACGATGGTTTAGCTAACACAAGCCCAAAACCAGATTTTGCGTCTGTTAAGCCTCTGCGTCCATCGACCCATTGTTAGCTCACCATTTGCGTTGAAGGGCACGCAAACAGGCGAGTTCACTATTTAACCCAGAAACGAGTCCCTGAATACTTTAAAAATAACCTGAACACTTATTAGAGGGTCCAGATAAAAGTATTGAGACCAGACTGACTCATTTTTCTTGGTTTTGGTTATACTTTCGGTGAAGCTCAGTGTAAGTGTAAGAGAATTTTGTTTTGACAGCATCTAGAGGTTGTGAATGATATTACACTTTATTATACTAACCTGATTACACCTGCAATTAAAAAAACAAAACAAAACAAAACATACAGTATATCATTCAGTAATATTTCCAACCTACAAGGTACCTAAACCTGACAAAAGACCCTAAACTAAATCTAAAGTCTACATCTGACTTAACCTTTGCAGGCAATTAATCTGTTAGTATAAATGTTAGTTATTAGTTACATGTAAGATACAGGATATAGACACATACAATAGAAGGAATGGTAACTGTTTTTGTATGTTATTTGTAACTTGGATACTTCTGACCTCTATTTCATAACTTGTGAAATGGAACACCATTCTGCCTCCAAAAGACATCATATAGTAGTGTTTTGGAGAGCAGAGTCTGCCTATTAAAACAAGTTAACCATATTCCTCTGCAGAATCAACACAGAAATAAAAGATGATAATGTACACTTAGATTATAGCTATGAAAAAATGATGCCTCTCCCTTCGGATCTAAAAATAAATGTCATGGCTTCTAGCTAACTGGAGGCAATCTTATGTTTTGCTCATAAAATGCACAGTACCTTCAATATACACGCTTATTCAGTCCACTAAAAAACAGAGAAAATCTCCAGTTTGAACTGAATGATAAAAAGACCAAAACCAAACAGTGATAAAATGTCTGAGCTCATATAGTCTATTTTAATCTGACTGAGTTTATATAGTATCTGATGATACACACTGAGCTGGAAGAGATATATTTCACAGCAGACATATTCACTCAGAGCAGTGTCAACTGTTACTGATTATATTAACCATGACTCTCTTCCATTATGTTCCACTCAGCTATTCCGGAGAGACATCGTGTACTAAGTATCAAAATGTTGCATATAATAGAATATAAGTACCTCATTTTCTACTTCTGTCAACAAAAGAAAGAAATGTTGCTTTGCCTGTATAGGCAGAAAAATACGATCAAATCTGAAATATACAAATATATATATATATATACAAACAACAAAGAATACAATTCATTGTAGACATTGTTAATATTTACTAATCACTGATCATTTATTTCATTCTAGTCAAAATGTCTCAAATAGATGTGCACTGACAACAGAAACCAGACTTTCAAATGTCTTTTTATTCTTGTTTGCGTATGTACGAGTTGGATGAGCCATGGTTTAGTATTTTTTCTAGTTTTTTGCTTTCTGGTAGCTAGTCTACTAACTAAAGACAGCTACGGCTAATTTGTGTTTAATCATGATGACTTTTGTTGTTGCTGTTGTTTTTGTTGTTGTCGTCTAGTGAGATCATCTTTTGGGCAGATCTCTGACTCCTAATGGAGGAGACCTTGGTGGAGAATGTGTATCTGGACAACTACCCAAAGACCCAGTTAAATCCATTCAGTGCCCTATTCTGCAACACACAAAAAGTGAAATAAGTCATTATGTTTCATTAAAACTGGTACAGTAGTTTCCATCCATAATTTTGCTGATTGACTAATTAACCAATAAATGGAGCTGTTACATCATCTCCTCTTCAAAGACTAAAATGTTCTGACTCCCTCACATTGTCCTCACTTCATCAGACTGTCTAAATGTGTGAGAGCAGCGGTAAATGCTTCGGTGTGTACCTGATGAACCCAGATTGGATCCAGGTGTCTGGAGTGAAGGTTTGACTGCAGTGCAACATGAGGATGTGTGAGAGCAGACCCAGAGCTTCATAAACCAAACAGACAGAGCAGGACACTGTGTCTGTTCACCAGTGGTCCACAAACAGTCTGAAACAGAGCAACCCAAGCTGCATTCACTGACAGCTCTTCAAACAAGTTGTATAAGAACAGGATAAGAGGTCGCGCTACTATATGAAACATTTTATAACCGTGACGACAAGTAAAAGAATAAAAATAAAACGTTACTGTGATGTTAAGGATAAGGGTCTTTGCCAATTCATCAGGAAATACTTTGTGAATACGTTGATTGAAAGCTGTATTCGGTCACATATTAATGGAAATCTTACCTTTCAGAGCTTTTAACTATGCAAATTCCAGGTAGAGAAAGACAATTCTCAGATTGCCTGATTTTAAATGTGCCAAAACAATATCTGAAGACAAAAGGCAATAGAGCCTTTTCTGTGGCAGGTCCAAGGCTCTGGAACACTCTGCCCCGACAAATCACATGTGCACCGTCTATTAAGCATTTGTAATTTCTTTTAAAGATGCTTCTATTTGCACTGGCTTTTAATGTGTGACTTTTATTTGTTTTGTCTTCTGGTTGTGTTTTTGGGCCTGTCCCAAAGTCCTCCCTTGGCCCTACAATTCGCCCCTATCCTTACATTTGGAGACATGTTTCGGAGGGTAGGGTGTCCCATTTCTCTTCAGCATCGAGGGGGAGTGGACATTCTGCCTCTTCGGACGGAGTCAGCTTGGATGCAGACTCGTGACGGTTGCTTGAGACAGAGGGGAAGAATTTGCTGCCCATAATGCTTTGCGAACACTTCCGTTTTTCCCGCGTCCCCATTTTAAAAATGGCAACCAGAGCTGGAAAGGAATCGCACAAATGTAAGTTTTTGTTTCAAGTAACTGCAATCTTCTTTGCAAATCTGATGGTACATCTTAGTTTATTGCAAACGAAAACATATGTTGAGTTAAAATCAAAACTTCCACCTCGTCATATACGCGACCTCGTCACTTAGGGCCTGCCCCAAAGTCCCCCCTTGGCAACTAGCACTCGTTTTGGAGTCCACTCGTTTTTGAAGTCCACTTCGGAATGGAGTAGCAAGTGGTAGGGATTTCTACCAACACAATGGGACACCGACGTCATCAATAAGTGATGAGGTCACATATATGACGAGTCTTTTCTTATGCGTCTTATACGTCTTTTCTTATACACTATCATCGACATCCCACCAATTTTACAAGACATTGTGACTATTATTGTGTAAGGGGATTTACAAAATGAGTGAATTTGAGTTAAGGTGGCGCGGTAATTACGATAGCCTAAAAATAACAAATGTAACATTCTAACTCCACATATGTTTTCGTTAGTAAAAAAGTAAGATGTACCATCAGATTTGCAAAGAAGATTGCTATTTGAAAAGAAAACTTACATTTGTGCGATTCCTTTCCAGCTCCTGTTGCCATGTTTACCATATGTTTACGCGGGGAAAGCAGAAGTGTTCGCAAAGCATTGTGGGCGGTGCACAGCATTATGGGCGGCAAATTCTTCCCCTCCGTGTGAAGCAATCATCGCGAGTCTGCATCCAAGCTGACTCTGAAGGGGCAGAATGTCCACTCCCCCTCGATGCTAAAGAGAAATGGGACCCCCTACCCCTCTGAAACATGACTCTAAATGTAGGGATAAGGATGAATTGTAGGGCCAAGGGGGGACTTTGGGACAGGCCCTTATTGATGACGTTGGTGTACCATTGTGTTGGTTGAAATTTTTGAATCCCTACCACTTGCGACTCTGTTCTGAAGTGGACTCCAAAAACAAGTGGACTCCAAAACGAGTGCTAGTTGCCAAGGGGGGACTTTGGGACAGGCCCTTTAGATACTATTTCTGCTATTATTGTGTATCTGTTTTTATCCATTTTAGTATCTCTTTATATTTTTTACTAGTTTTATCATATCTTGTATTTCTACCTATATCTTTGCACATCACTTTAGGCACTTTATGTTGTTGTTAATGTGCTTTATATATAAACTTGACCTTGACCTTGAATGGAAATAGATATAAGGAGTCTTCACCCAATACAAGACTGATCCTAATTCAGTCCTCAGCCTGTGGAAATAGTTGTAAAATGTCACAATGATGTCATTGGGGATAACATCCAGCCTGTGCAGTTTATGGAGGTGCCTGTTTATCACAAACATCAGACTAACCCAAATACTGTCGCAGAAAATGATGTTTTCCCATTCTGTGTCCAGTCAGTGACTCTATTCCTCATGCAGTATTACTCTATCACCTCTTGTGCTGGAACATTACTGCTGCCGTGCAATGACAGTCATACAATTTGGAGCCAGAGTTTGCAGAGTGGAGACATGAGATATGACGTCCCTTAATGCATAGCTGTCAAACATACAGCTCGTGGACCAAAACCGGCCCGCCAAAGGGTCCAGTCCGGCCCATGGAATGAATTTGTGAAATGCAAAAATGACACGATATCAACAATTAATGATGTTAAAATCATTTTAGCTCAGGTTCCACATACAGACCATTCTAATCTAAAGTTGATCAGACTAATTATTAGATACTATTATACTACTGTAAAGAAGGAAAACTACATGAAAATATTTACATTTAAAAACTATCCTTTCACTCAAAAGATGAATAACCTGAACAAATATGAACAACCTGGAATGTCTTCAGCTAAATAAGTGTAATTTGACCAATATTAATGCCTGTTACTACATGTTTTGTGTATTTGTGGATCTACTGTGATCTGTAAGTTGTAATGCACATGTGCAAATGACAAACTGAGGTATAATATTGTTAAAATTGCATTTATTTTTCTTAAGAAGTTTCAGATTGTTCATGTCATTCACATTTTTTAAAGAAACTTTACAGCTTTAAACACTTTCATAATAGAATTTTACTTTTTTCACTGTTACTATTTTATTGGTCCACTTCAGATCATATTGGGCTGAATGTGGAACCTGAACTAAAAGGAGTGTGACACCCCTACCCTAATGGATCATCTCCTACACTGGCATTGAGCCTGTTTACACGCACACCAATACTCCGATCACTATCCAGTTTCTGGAGTTATTCAAGTAATGGACATGCAAACAGGATAATCTGATGTTTTATTGGATTAACACACCTGGATTTGTCCCCAATACTATGCTACTATACTAATATATTTTCCTGCATGTATACAGATTAATCTGATTCATTTTGTTCTTCTACATCTGCACATGTGTAAACAAAATTAAAATGACACAAAATAAACATTACTTGGTCAAATTTGAGCAGAAGACAACAGGAAGTTTAAGTCTACCATCACTATGTACGTAAGCACTCCAAAAGAAATCTGATAATAGACATCATAGAGCATCAGGGTTTATCCATTATTGCATTTCTTAAATGCATGTAAAAGTGTCAGATCTGATTTTTACAATTATTTGATTACTCCCAGTCACTGGATTTTTATGGTCATGTAAACAAGCTCAGTGTTGACAGTGACTGGTTCTCAGATTTTTAGATGTGTCCATGCTAGAGTTGGCTCAAATTCCTGTTTCTGTCCAATGTAGGAGCTTAAACAGGTTTGATTTATTGAACCAACATTTGTCCTTTTGACAGGCCGCGTCAGGCTGTGTCCTCCATCAGCATCTCCTGAGTATTTTTTCATATCACAATATATATTGCAGGGTTAAAAAGAAATCACAATGTCAGTTTTTTCCAATATTGTGCAGCCCTATTACAGTACTTAATCAAACTAATTTCACATTAGTAATAAGCAACATGACACAATGATAAACATCTTATTCATTTATTTTCTGTAATGACTTAATCCTCCAGTCTAGCCTTTGTATTGGGATGCCGGAGCCTATCTCACCCACCATGAAGGCGGGGTACCTGGATGTTTCATTAGTTCATCACAGGACTGACACATATAGACAAGCCACTATTAACTTTCACATTCACACCTATGGGTGCATCATACATTATATATAATAATAGATTAGAAGAAAATGTGTCTTATAAATAGAGCAGAATAGTTTACTTCTGAACCAAGGTGGTGACATGAAGATCACAGCTGAGGGAAAGGGGTAGTGATGGGCGATTCAGAAACGAATCATTCAAACGAATCGATTCATTTAAGTGAATGAGTTGAATCCATTCATGAATGCAAGTCAATCGATTCAGCAGCACTTTGCTAATATTTAGTTCATTATTACATAAATCAGTCAGAATCACTCATTAAGTCAGAGGTGGAAGTGCTGTGTGACGCACTGTGCAGCAGCTGGTGGTCTCCATGGCAACATCTCTGATTGTATTGCAAGACTAGTTGCTGGTGATGGACGGACCGAGCTGAGGTAGTGAGCTGCTGGCCAAGAAGGGCTGAGTTGATGACTCTCTGAATCGGTTTATAGACAGATAGATAGATAGATAGATAGATAGATAGATAGATAGATAGATAGATAGATAGATAGATAGATAGAT
>JAPQRP010000019.1:29707859-29720817 GCA_037367295.1 Apogon hyalosoma | reverse complement strand
CAAAGGGGTGGCAGCTTTTAGTGGACACCCTGCCTGATACAGTTAGACTTGCCACATCAGTAGCTATTTTTAAAAACAGGTTAAAAACTTACCTTTTTCGACAGTGTTCTGTTGAGTTCTCTGTGTGTGTGTGTGTGTGTGTGTGTGCGCACGCGTGTGTGTGTATTTGTGTGTGTATGTGCACATGTGTGAGTATAAGTGTGTGTACATATGATTGTTTACTTGCACTTGCACTCTCTTTTTTATGATTGTTTTTTATGTTACATACCTGTTGTGAAGCACACTGAGTCTGCTTTGTGCATGAAATGCACTTTATAAACAAAGTTGAAATTAACTGAATTGGTATCAAACTGGTTTAAAACACCTACGTGAAGTTGGCCCCCCACCCAAAGGAAAACTCTGGATAAATAGTCTCATTTTTTTGTGCTACGTTTGTGTTGTTAACATTTTTGTTTATGCCGCAATTGTTTTTGAGTTATTAACAATTCTTTTATGTCATTTTGAGGTCAGCCAGAATGACCCCCCACCACCACCATCACCACCTGCTCAAAATTTAACCGAAATGGTGACGTTTGTTTGTGGTTTGTTTGTGCTGTTAAAATTTTCGATTGTGCTGCTATGATTTTATAGATATTACAACAGGACATTTTCAAAGGATATTTACAAAGCATGACAAAATAATACTGCAAATGAATGAACTGAAGCAATGAAGAACACAGCATGTGTTTATATCTTGGTGTTTTCTGATGCTGTTTTCACTACACTTCCCAGGTTCCAGATCTCCAAAATCCATCAGCTTCTCTACCTGTGATGCCGTCCATGTACATGGGGTCCCATCCTGCCTTCGCATATTTCTCTGACTATCTGTCCACACATGTATCCAGACATGAAACGCTCTGAACAGCCAGTGTGCAGGGAGTCATCAGCGTTTGTCATGCAACATTTGAACACTATCAGGCTGTCAATTACTAGCTCTCTCTCTCTCTCTCTCTCTCTCACATGTTATGTCAAGATGACTGTGGCACTCTTTACAGTAGCCCAGTGTCTTTGAACCTTGGGGTCGGGACCCCACGTAGGGTTGCCTGGAATTCAAATGGGGTCGCCTGAAATTTCTAGTAATTGATAAAAACAAAAATAAAAACTTAATTATTTTTTCCTTCCGTCATTCCAAAAATGTTCACACAAGGGTGAAAAATCCATTCTCTGCATCTTGTTTCATCATTTTGATGTCTCCTTCTTGCATAATAACCGCAGCCACGTGTGCTCAATTACACATCCAAACTCTGCACCTCCTTTTGAGACGTGTTAAATATAGATGCAGTTTCTATCAGCAAAATTGCTTTAGGGTTTGATCAATCACTTTGCGTGTGCTAAATTAATTTATTTACATTTTCTCCTACCACCACATGCACAATTGCACGTAAACGCTCCATACTGTATATTCATAGTGGCAAAAGTACTAACTGGATGCAGATGCGCTATTTTACACCTTTGAAAGACGCAACCCTTAGTGCTACTGTTAGTAAATCAGTTTGTACATTTTTTAGCGCGCGCACTAAGTTTGCACACATTTTAATACATGCAAACCTTTAGTAGATCTGGTCCTTAGTTTCTAAAAACTTCTTTGTTATGTAAAACATTATCTGGCCAATGATGTGTTTCTCTCTAAATCACTTTGCTGTTGCAAATTCATAGATTCCAACCATAATCATGGAGTACTGCAGACTGGCTATTATGAAAACAAAAGCCAGTATTATCATTTCAAGAGGCTTTGTTCACTTGTATTGCAGATGTGGTTAAGCAGTGACAATGTAGGATGTGCAGAACAGAGGGTTAAACAGGGATATGTAGGCCAAAGTCAAGGAGCAGCTCAGCTGCATTTACTGCTGTTTTTATCGCTCTAACCTTCAGTCTTTCTCAGAGTGTTTGGAAATGTTTGTCTAATCCAACAGATTCTTCAGATGAGGTTGAAACAAAACAACCATGGACAAATAGCACTCTCAGGCTTCTACTTCCTCTAAAGTAACAGCAAATTCTTAATGTCCTTCTTCCCACATGACTGTGTAAATGCTCTGGGCGTTAGCAGGTTAGTGTGATGGTCTGGTTTGTTTCCAGCTGTGTAGTTTGTACTAAGTAATACTAATTATCAGCCAAAGGCAGAACTTTAAGCCTTCGTGTGAGATGAGAAAAGAGCAGTTGTATTTTACTACAAGACTCCTGGTCATCTTACCTCCTTTCAAACAAAGCTGTTTGTTGTGTTTATAACTCTAAAAAAAGCAATGCTAAGGAAGTAGGCTATTATATATAAAAAAATATTCCTAACCTACAAAGTGCTTTTCACTAAATCTGCAGATAGTGATATCTCTTGCACCTTTTGCAAACATAATATTAAACAACTTGTCACTTATGTTTTGTGAACTAAATATGGCAGAATTTTTACAACATCTCACATTCTAAACAGCCCTGTCTGTTTCTTCAACTTTATACTGTATATGTCTTAAATATATGATGTGGCACGATCCATCTAATAGTGCTCTCAATTAGAATAATTATATTATTGTCAATGCAAAATTCTACTTTCACCAATGGAAATGTTGTAAACCATTGTAAGTTTAAAAACAAGATAATAATAATTAAACTGTATAAATTAGATGAAGATAAACTTAAAAATTTGGACCTTATACATATGTGTGTATTCGCCTCTTCAATTCTACAATTGTTTTTTCACCATCTATGTGATATGTTACTGTCTTACTGAGTACTGAGGTACTCTGCTGGAATAAGGGAGAATATTTCCATTGAGAGGCGGCACATTGGCAGTATAGTCATTGTGCTTCCTTCTGTTATCTGTGTGTTATTGTTATGAGATCCCACATTGTAACATAACAAACCCGCAGCTGCATCTACACCCTGAAAGTAGCAGGTCTGGACTAAGATGCATATTTTTTTACATGCTATGTTCTTTTGTAGGCATTTAGTCAACGTAATACCATGACACAGTTCCTCATGTGCACAAAACAACTCCTCTTTCTACTAGGGATGTCCCGATCCTGGGTTTGGGGTGGTGGTGGTGGTGGTAAGCCAACATCCTGCCCCCTCAAATTAAAGTTTCCGAAGGCAGGGAAAAGGAAAATGAGCTGCACAACAGTGGGAGACTTAGAGGAATTAGTAAAGTATCTATAAGTTTCAATTTCACATTATGGTCTGCGGTAGTGATGCGTGGGTCTAGTGTTTTTCAACCTGTGGGGCTTTTGTGGAATTACTTGACCCGACCCAACCTGCCCCGCAAATAAACTGACATTCTTTTGACCCACCCCAGCAACCCCCCTGATCCGCGCATCACTAACGTACAACACAGACTGCATCCCCTTATAACACCTGGATGGACCTGTCCATAGATGCTACAGCAGTGACAAACATACAGCCTGTGGGCCAAAACTGGCCTGCCAAAGGTTCTAATTTGGCCCACAGTATGAATTTAGAAAGTGTAAAAATTACACTAAAGTTATTAAGAGTCAAAGGTGTCATACTTGTTTTAGTTCAGGTTCCACATTCAGCCCAGTTGTGATCACAAGTAAAGTAATAGCATAATAACCTATAAATAATGACTCCAAATTTAAATCAAACTTTCACTGTAAAAAGTCGGTATCAGATTGGTATCGGCAAAACTAACCCAAAAAAAAATCTGATTGGATCAGATGCAAAAAAATCCAGACTGGGACATCACTACTCTCTACACTATTCTGCAAATGCAGTGTCGGTGTCTTGCACACAGCACCAACAAAGACCTACACAAACAACCCAGTAAACATTTACCCTTATTCCAGAGTGATAGTGCATTAAAGCACTGGAACAGTCTGCTAATGAAGTGTTGAGATGGCTCTAGTTAAGAAAGACTAGTGATATATGTGCTGCTATTAGACCTGTGACATATTAACTCTGTATTGCATTGTATAAATGACATTTATATGGGGTGTTTTGCTTAGAATAGCAGATGCTTTCCTTAGTTTAACAAGCATCTTACAACTTGGTCTATCCACACAATGTATACAGTTCACTTCAGCACAAGATCAGATCAGGTCCTGAGGGTCTTGCTGGGTGTCTACATTAAACTCCAAGTCCACAGCTCTACATATATATTTCATTATATGTGCTGTGTTTCACTAACACGGCCCTACATTAATAGTATTGCCAGACAGAAGCCCTACTCACATGGGTCTGGTATAACCCTGGCAACTTGTGGTAATGTAAAAATGAAGTAACATTATTCCCCAGATTTTACTGCAAGCTTCACAATAAGCTACAACATAATAAATTTGAAGCCTGAAAAATTAGCATTAGCAAGATGCCATAAAAATCATCCTGTCCATCACCTTTCCAGCCTCTGTGAATTTGCTGCTAAAATACTAATTTAAGATATAATTGCCAGAGCAGTCTCAGAAATTCCCTGCAAGAAAAAGCTGAGAAAAGGCAGAGAAAAGAATAAATTGCCCCAAACCACAGAGGTGTTGATAGATAGGTAATAAGTGATCTACAGGTTATTCTAGTCCAGTGCAGATCCTTGTTTTATAAACTTCTCAGTCTCTGCCACAACTTTTTTTTTGGGTGTGTTACAGTCATGAAAATCTGAATGTCTTTATATTTGTAAAATGCAATTAAGCTGCTCGTTGAAAATAAGTATGGCTTTGTTCTTTTAATAAAAGTTCAAGTTAGTTTGCAAGTTTGAGATTTTGTTGCATTGTAGAAAATGGCCTGAGTTTTTTGGGAATTGGGTTTGTAAATTGACTGTTAAAAGACTTGATTTGGAACTTGTGCAACTGTTTTATGATTTGTAATGTGTCCATTCAAGTGTTTTGCGAGCTCAGCAATGCATCGTTCAGTCCAGCCCATCACGTCGACCAAGATGATTCATCTCTCTTCCTGTCAGGAAGAGAAATGTGTCTGACAGGTTCCAGTTCTCCAAGGCTGGTGAGGAATTTGCTGTCTATTTGTGTCATACGAAGTCTTCACCGGCTCTGGGGGAATCTCCTCTATTCTTAGTCCCGCTGTCTAAATATTTATCCAGAGGGCTTTGTTCCTGCTCGGCTGATCTGCAGTAAACTGATCTATGACATGCTGCTGCAGGACATCTGTACACTGTCCGCTGTCTTACAGGGTGGCCTGCCCCAGAGCCTCTGAGCCAAACACTGACATCAGACAGACGACCTGTCAGACAACAGGAAGCACAAACACCTGGAGATGCTGCAGACAGTGAAGGTGATGAAGACAAAGACACAAAGAAGAATTCTGCATTGTATGAAAGAAGAAAACAAAGCCACTGTCACATCAAACACTGGTCTGAAATGTTTCAAAGAATAGCTATCGTCATCACCATCCTAATGTTTAAGAACCAGAAGTCACTGTTTTGGAGAAGAGAAAGAATTTCAAATAGTCTAGGTGAATCAAAGTAAACTGAAAACATCAACCAGACCTCAAACAAATAAAACATATATTTTTTGTGATGTATAAACACACTAATTATCACTAACTAGCCTACCTAGCTCACACACCATATAGTACAATACTAAATCACTTAAATCTACTTTCTGTACTGCTTAATCCTTGTGAGGGTCACGGGGCGTAAGAGACTATCTCAGCTGCCTGTGGGCAAAGGCAGCCATTCAAAAAACAAAAAACAAAAAAAAAAGCAACAATGGCACAATAACATAACATGTTTACTTTCATTTTCACCCTTGACAATAAAAGTTCTAGACTACACTGAGCTTAAAGGGTACTTGTAGTGAATTTTCATTGCTAGCTATTTCAAAAGATCATGTATAACACTAGCGGTTCCCTCAAGTAACTTACATTTATAGTCCGTTGTCAAGTATGTGCGAGTACTAAGTCACTGCTCTGTCAGTCAGACATTGTCGGAGACATGTTGCCTCCTTTATGGGCTGTTCCAGGATGAGTAGTGATGCAGATTTTTTGATTTGTCCTATTACCTGGGCTGTGATGGACTGGTCACTGACCTCATGCAGCAGACACCGGTCTAAAATGACTCATTATCGGCCAGTGCTGGGTCACTTCTCAGGCAATGGTGGAGTGCAAAGCTTACGGCTGCACAAACAAGTGTGAACACATGCCATCCACTCAATCTTGCTCACTGACTGCTGCGTGTTTATTCGCACTTGATCTGCTGGAATCACCCACTGGTACGTCACTTCTCTCCGGCAACGGCTGCTCCACATAGGTTCTGCCCTGCCCATAAATCATGTAATAACAAGGTCCAGTGTGGTGCATTTATGGCAATTTTTTTGTACTTAATTCGTGTCTCTCTTGCTTATAAGTAATACACAAAGCACTATTAATGTGCATGACCAGTACAGGTACACTTTGAATTTGCTCTTAGCAAATTACATCAGCATAAATGCAATAAATAAATAAATGTATATGGCAGCAAAGCGTTATCAGAATAAATGACAAAGTTAACAGAAAGTAAAACTATGCACGTCCCCATTACATAACTGTAGAGTGCTTGAAGTAGGAAGTACGTGGCAAATACCCGATTTTCACTGAAAAATGCGGAGGTAAAACTAATATATAGTGATAAATGTCTTAGGAAAGGTCAGATAAAGATAAAACAAAAATCCACTTGGAAGTCACCACAAAAATAGTTAAGTTTTAAACTGTACATTGGGTAAAGCTAACACACAGTAGCATACACAGTAGACACAATCTGAAACAGAGCAGCATTGAAGAGAAAAAACCTAAAAACAACACTGTCACATTGGTCATCACTATCTCCCATCACAGTATCCTTACAGTATGTCTCACCATCTGCTGAACGTAGCCCAGACACACCATAACACACACACCGAGTGAAACAAAGGGCTACTACAAGAGGAAAATATATGGAACAGCGGTGACACGGGATTCATCTCAACGCATAAACACAGCAGTTAACCTAAAGTGACAAAGTCCATGAAACAAGTCAGCTGTTTCACCAGTTTCAGCCTGAGACACACTGTAGCACAACGAGAACAGTCCATTCCACCGGTGACAGTGGCTCCTCAGCCCCTGTTCCTCATCTACCAGCCCCATATCCTGCAGCAAAGGAACATGAGTAGTAGAAGACCGATAGAAGAACCAGCAGGCATCTGTCTAGGTTTAAGCTACCCAGGAGCATCCGCACACCACTGCCCTGCACTGGCAAAAGCTATAGGCCTCTTCACTGTCATAGAGTCAGTCACAGTTTGTACGACGACAGGTCCAGTCCAACATCAACCAGGACACACGAGCCTGAAGAGAAGAAAGGATGTCCCTGGTTCACACATGGAAAAATTTACCACAAGTTACATATTGGTGAATATAATCAGAATCAGAAAACTTTATTAATCCCAGGAGGAAATTATTGGGTGTTACAGTCCCTCCATTCAAGTATAATAAAAAGTAGCAGGAAAGAATCACCAATACAACAGAAAAAGAAAAACATAAAGCTCTAAATATCCAAACCTATATACAGCTCTGAATATATACATATACCAAATATACATGTTAAAATCCTCTATTAAGACACAAAATTAGAACAGCAATTTGTACAATATGTACTAGACAATATATTATCAATAAGATGATTAAAGAAATATACATAATAAGTGAGCAAAAATATTGTGTGTGATTATAATTATGTGGTTATAATGTGGAGTTGACGGACACAGGCAGGAATGGTTTCCTGTGTGATTCAGTGGTGCATTTGGGTGGAATCAGTCTCTCACTAAACGTGCTCCTGCGACTGCCCAGCACATCATGGAGCGGGTGAGTGGAGTTGTCCAATATTGTGTTGAATTTGGACAGCATCTACCTCTCTGACACCACCGTCAGAGAGTCCAACTCCATCGCCACAACATTACTGCTCTCAGCTTCTTGAGTCTCAAACAGGTCCAGACTTTAGTACTTCAACGTCGTCTTCATTTTTCAGTGTTGACAATGCTGCATCTATATATTACATCTCCAACATGTCCAGCTGAACATTTTGGCATTCACATTCCATAATTGAAACATTAACAGTTAGGAGTTTCTCAGTGTCAAGTTTGCCAAGTTCGGCAAGTTTGGTCTTGGTAAGAATGTCCCAAGTGAATGGACTTCCTAAGAACGCAAGTCTCTCTGTTATTGGAACGGTTGGTGCATGTGAAATTTCCTCCTTGGCTCTGCTGTATTTCCACCATTGGCTCCCTGATGTCATTCATGAGGTTGGCTTTATCGTTACAAAAGTTATAAAAGGTCTGCTTCGATATTAACAGTGTGCCTTGATGAAGGTCGAACTGTTGAAGGATTTTTATAATAATTTAGTCTGTTTTTTGGGAGACTGCCCGTTTATGATAATTTATCTATTCCAAAACATGTACTGATTTCTAGAAGATGACAACAATAACTGAGAAGTATTTCCTTAAAGAAAAGACTTACTATTGAAAATTGCCTTTGAGAGTAAATTGGCAGTAGCACAAAATGCGTCTTGGGATATTTGCCAGCCAAGTCTACACGAGCCATCAACCAGTGCACCCTTGGTTTAAGCTAGAAAACAAGAATAACATCTGGGAATTCCATCTGATACTGGTTTGCGTGAATTTTTAAATGGAACAGTACTTGGGCCTTGACTGATGATGTTTCATGAAGTTGCAAGAACAGAAGAAGAGACAAGAACGCGTACTGAGAAAAGTCTTTTGTTTCATATATGCTAGTTTAAACAAAAAATGTTTCATAAACTAATACACAGGTGGGGGCTTTTCGTTTGTTCAGATCGGATTATCAGTGCTTCTCTCCACAATCACCATGAGGTAAATGACATGTGAGCCCTTCATCAAATGCTTTATGTGACTGAAATAATAGTGCAGTGCAGGTTCAGAGCTTTTATTGTGAAAGGTAATAAGAGAAGTAATGGATCTGAAATGTGCTGTTGTTTGGATTGAAAAACACCTAGAGACAAAAAATACAGGATGTAGCAATGTTAAGGGGCATTTGGAAATAAAAAAAACAATTACTTTCTTCTATTCCTCAAACCTGAACAGATTCTCTCTAAAATACTGTGCATGTGATTGTCTTTAAATGGTCTTAATGCCTTAATGCTTAAATGTTTCAACTGGTGGGACATGACCCAGAGGTAGGTCATCGTTCTGAGCCTGAATGGGGCACAGAGAAAAAAGTCTGTCTTTAACCAAACAGTAAAAATGTACAACTTAAAGAGAAAAGCAGACACGCTGGAGCACACAATTAATGTCAATGTTAATGTCAGTGCTTTTTAAGTGTTTAAACAGGCTAATGTTTCAACATTATTTTCTTATTAGGAAAAGACAAAAGCAACACAAAAACATTTGGTAATCACTTGAATTTTTTTAGAAGTTCTTAATGGGTAACAGGCTGACCTGATAATCAACTGTAATGGCTGTACTGGAAGTTGCCAGTGTTTACGTACCACAACTTGTCGATGAATGAAATTAGGTTTCAGCTCTTTCCAAAATAAATAGCTTTACAGGTGCAAGTAGACACAAAGATTAGTGGAAAAAGATGAAACTGGGGTAATGTAGCTCTGTGGCTGCGTGATTCTGTTGCAATGGAACAACATATTGAATTGTAGTTCTTGGTTAATGTAAATTGTTTGTTTAAAATGCTTAGTGATGTGATGACTGACAGATATGATGGACAGACAAACCAGTTAGCTGTTGCCATAGTGATGCTAAAATTTGACTGAAAGCCAGTGTGTGTGTGTGTGTGTGTGTGTGTGTGCGCGTGTGTGTGCGTGTGTGTGTGTGGGGAGCGGGTGCATATTTCACACATAAGACTCCAGTGGTGTCCTACCTGACTTAAGCCACCTTTTAATATGAATAATACACCATCAATACTATACAAAAACACAATATATTGGGGTGTTGCATCACAGACAGGTATCTCACACAGCGAGAATGAATGTTATTACTAAAGCAAAAAACCCAACTCAGCAGGTCTCCTTACTACAGCCACAGCTGATCCATTTACATCAACTTAAGCACAATAATCAATATTTAATGAATATAATGTCAAAAACATAAAACTGTTAATGAAATACACTATGCTCAACACAAACAACGGCTTATTTTTTAATATGCCTGCAACCAAATCTATTTCTTCTCCTCTATCAGCCATGGTGTGTTGAAAACAGCTATTAAATCTAAACTAATATATTTTAGCTGATGTAAGGTGCTACAGATGATTTTTGTAGCTGAGCTCTGACTAGTATGCTTTTTGACCATCCAATCAAATGATGTGAAAATGCTGATATTATTGCACCCCTGCTACATCGCCCCCATGTGGCCAACATGAAATCTGAATGGTTAAAACAACAGGTTTTTGTCATTTATGTTAATCTACAGAAGCTCAAGGCAGATTTATTTTACCGGGTAACACATAATGGCTGAAATATGACTGGACAAATGCCCTAACATATGCTATTGGAAGCAGTGATGAAGAGAAAAACAACAAAATAAAGAGAATAGACTATTGGGAATAATTTAATATGCCTTCGTGGAAGAAATATAAAAATGTAGGGTGTAAATGTAGGTCAGTGGTTCTAATTCTTTAGTCCAGCAGAGAAGGTCTTGCTGGTCCTGGCGGCTCATGACTGGTGAAAGGAGACAGGCTAAGTTCAGGTCTTTGTATGCAGGATGTGAAGACCAGCATTTAGAATAGAAACAGCTTCCACAAGTCTTTTAAATGAAATACAACCTCACTTATTTTGCATATATACACAATTATGTGTTGATTGTAGTCATTATGATCAGAATCAGCAGGACCTCTCAGTGGTGTTTACTCAATGTGTCATTAGACTAATGAACTATGAATGGAGAGAAGAAAATATGTATATAATGCTTTAGAAATGACATTGTAAACATGCAACTAGCCTAGTTCTGAAAAAATAAATTTGCTTGTGTTGAATTTTGTGAATGTGAGTCATGGCCTGATGACTTTGGAAATATGTGAGTCCCAAGGTGAGATTAATTGAGTACTACTGTGGAGAGGTCTTTGCACTGTGTCCTCCGATTCAGCAGCTATTATGGTTTTGCATCATATTCAACGCCGACATCAGTACTAAAATTACATGTGTGTCCAGAAGTGTCCCAGACCCCCTCAGCATGTGGGTCCAGTCACTAGATCACAGTACATTTCTGTGGTTGTTCAGGTTGTATTTAACACTGAACCAATCAACATACTTTAAGTCTTTAAGTGTTTCAGTCTAAACACGGGATCAGACTTGTTGAAACTGCACTAGTGAATTACACTCAGGGTGTTGATCTTTTTACAGACACTGCTATAACTACAGTAGGGCCTTTAAATACTATTTATATTCACTATTTATGTTTTTTACCTATTACATTTTTTCAGACTACATTGTTATTATTGTATTTAAAGCTTTATATTATATTGTTGTATCTGTATCCATGCTTCATTTTTAAATCATCTGTCAACTGTTTTATGTAATATATGTTTATATTCTGTATTAACTGTTGTCTGTTTACCTGCCCAGGGACTGCAGATGCACATTAGCTCTTAACTAACTGGTGCAATCGTGTGACTGCACAATGTCCCTGTCAAATAAACAACAAACTAAACTAAACTAAATGGTCCCTGACAATTTGGACTAAATATTAATAAGGTTGGGAATTGAAATTTAGCTCCAAGTTAATAAGAAAATGCCAGGAATCAGTATAAGGTGCTGAATTCATCTCCCATATAAACGTCTGCCAGGACCTATCTGTTTCAGCAGGCGCTACGATGCATCACCGCAACAATTTAGAACAAGGCTAAGAGTAAACAGCCCAAAGTGCAGCCGCACTGAAGACACAACAATGACACAGCAAAGTGTAGGAATCAAATAATCTATGTTAGACATTTATAAAGTGTGTGAGGTTTGGAGGGGACGAGTGAGGGGAGAAAATCAAAGGCAGCCAGTTCATTTTTAATTCATGAACACCTTGATGGATTTTTTTTTTTGTCTAATTTGGTACAAACATTGACTTTGACTCCAGGACAAACTGCTTCGATGTCCATTCCATCTCAGGAGCAGATTATGATGTAAAGATCCTACACACATCTGACTGGTATCTGACAGTTCTTGTTTTAAATGCATGAATACTATACTAGATCTATTGGGAATCAACAGTTGTCTCCACCTTTTCCTCTTTTGGCCTCTGTGTTCCGGGTCCACTTGTGTTTTTATCATTGTCTGGTTTTCTGTGCATGTGTGTTCACAGGGTATGACTGAGCTGTCCACCTCAGTCCACCTCCGTCCACCTCAGTCCACCTCAGTCCACCTCCGTCCACCTCCGTCCACCTCAGTCCACCTCCGTCCACCTCAGTCCACCTCTGTCCACCTCCGTCCACCTCTGTCCACCTCCGTCCACCTCTGTCCACCTCTGTCCACCTCCGTCCACCTCCGTCCACCTCTGTCCACCTCCGTCCACCTCAGTCCACCTCTGTCCACCTCCGTCCACCTCCGTCCACCTCAGTCCACCTCAGTCCACCTCCGTCCTCCTCAGTCCACCTCAGTCCACCTCCGTCCACCTCAGTCCACCTCAGTTCACCTCCGTCCACCTCAGTCCACCTCAGTCCACTTCTGGTCCCTCCTCTACACACCTGTCATTCACACCTGCACTGCTTTCTAACCCTGGTCACACCATCAGTCTTCATCGGATCCTCTGTCTACACATGCGTTTCCTGCTCTCTATACCTGCTCAGCTCTGATACCTGTTTTTTTTTTCCTCACTCCATTTTCTTCAGTGAAGGATCATTAACCACACTCTGGAATGCTTACTATTCTGGGCCCAGAAAGTCTGTGAGTCTTCATTAACTGTTCCCTTTTCCAGTAAATGCTGAGTGTTATGTTTTGAGTCCTACTGGCCCCACTTGTCAGGATCCTACATGTTTATTGCTGTAATGTTTTACCCTT
>JAPQRP010000019.1:29666635-29692887 GCA_037367295.1 Apogon hyalosoma | reverse complement strand
GTGTGCGGTTGTGTGTGTGTGTGTGTGTGTGTGTGTGTGTGTGTGTGTGTGTGTGGGTGTGTGTGTGGGTGGGTGGGGGGTGTATTAGCATGAACCAGTGAATTTTGCGGCCAATTCAGAAAAAGATTTAGAATGCAGTGGTGTGTTCTGAAGGGATCATTTGTTATAAGCCGAATGGCAGAGTGGTAGAGAACGTCAGGCTTTTGTAGCGAGTCTTTGCATGCTGATCTGTAAATTCCATCATCAGTGAATGAGGAGCACGTTCTATAGAAGAACCCAATTTGTCAGTGTGGATTGAAATGAACAGAGTGCTGTCTAGCCAGATTTCCAAATATTTCTATTCAGTAGCCTGGTCTAGGGGTGTCCCATCAAGCTTGGAGATCTTAAGGGTGTTTGAAGGTGCAGAGCCCTCCTTACCAAACCACAGGACTTTGGTTTTGGAGGTGTTCAGCTGAAGGTGCAGTCTGAAGAGGATGTGCAGGAGTCTACTGAAACTAAGCTGAAGTTTTACACTATCTGGGGAGGGGTCCACGAAGTAGAGGATGGTGTTGTCAGTGTATAGATGGATAGATAAATCCCCTACAGAGTCTGCGATGTTATTAATGTAGATGGAGAAGAGGGCAGGACCAAGGATTGAGCTCTGTGGGATGCTTTTATTGACAGGAAGGGGCTGAGAGAGAAATTGTTCTGATTTCACAAACTGCAATCTTTCTGTGAGACAGTTTGAAAACCAAGACAAAGATTTGCCTAAGATGTTTATACTGTCAAGTCTGTCAATTAGGCAAGAGTGATTAACAGTGTCAAAAGCTTTGGCTAAATCAATGAAACTTGCCACACAGTGCAACTTTGAGTCCAAGGCAGAAGTGATGCCACTAAGGGGCTTGAGGGTTGCATTTGTTCACCCATGGCCAGTTCTGAAACCTGATTGAACACTAGATAAGATGTTATGAGATTCCAAATAATCAGTAAGTTGACCATTTTCAAGTCTTTTCCAAACCTTAGGCAGATATGGCAAAATAGAGATAGACCTGTAACAGTCAGGATCAGCCTGATCCCCACCTTAAAGAGAGGACGCACTACAGCTGATTTCCAGACAAGAGGGATTTCATCAGTGTGTAGGGAGAAATTAAAAATATCTGGGATGGGGGCTGCAATTTTGAAGGAGAAGGGGTCCAGCTCATTGGAACCTGTGGTTTTTTAAGGTCCAACCTACACAATTCATCCAATACCTCACTGTCTGAGACTGAAGCTGAACTGAGGCTATGAGTGGCAGGAGGTGTGGAATGAACTATAAGGGAGTTAGGGGTTGGAAGAAAGTGAGAAGGTGGGATGTGCAGGTGGTGAGACAGCACTTGCCGAGTCACTAATATTACCTGACTTTATAAAATGTTTATTAAAATGTCAACCCTACGTCCCCTGTCTGACACTAAGATGTTGTCAATGTTAAGGGATAGAGGTGGATTGCAAGACGGTTTACTTTCGAGGTCTTTCATTGTTTTCTTGAATAGTTTTGGTTCAGAGCCACAAAGAGAAAATTGCTCTTTGAAGTAATCAGATTTGGTTTGTGAACAACTTTCAAGGACTTGTTTCTAATTTATCTGAAAGCCAGGATATCAGCTGGAGAATTAGTGAAGTGCGCTTTGTGCCAGGCGGTCCCTTTTTTTGTTGAAGGAACACAATAAGGTCACAGTCAAACCAGGAGCCTTGACGATCCTTTTTCCTAAATGTTTTGACGGGCATGCTTATTACCAACAACATTAAAAAGCTCAAAGAAAAAATTCCATGCCTCTTCTACTGTTGGGATCCTTCTGATTGTAGACCAGTCCACATCTGTCAGGTCGTGTAAAAGGGCTTGAGGGTTGGAGTTTTTAGACTCATTTGCAGCTGATCCAAGCCAGCTGCATGACATAAGGAAAATAAAAATAAATTATACTGAACTAAGATGTAATATATAAAAAGAACATTAAAAAATCATGTAAGCGTAACATGCGCATCATTAAACATGCACCTGTTTTTATTATGTTACCAGAACACAGTGGTGGGCCATCAGGGCCAGCAAGGCCTTCTTTGCTGGGCTAAACATCATCAGAAACACTGACCTACATTTACAACCTAAATTCTAATATTTGTTGCATGAAATTGTATAAATTTATTCCCATACATAATTTTCTTAATTTCTTAGGCAACATTCAGACAGCAGGTCTTATTGCACAATTTGGATTTTTTGGTGAAATCCATTTTTCTTTTGTGTGCTTGTTCATGTCACACATTAAATATGACTTCTATCAGTTTTGAGTTTGAACTGAATGCGACCCTGTAGTGAGCCACATGCACAAAAGAGATCCTGATGTAATACGTGACCACGCAGGCACACACTGTGTTTCTGGAAGTAAATATGTTTTTCTCGTTGCTCCTCCTCCTGGGATGCAGAATTATAACATTTGCCCCAGTTCAATGTTGTAAAGGTCGGATAAATGCTACCTGGCCATTCAGACTGAAACTTCATTGCAAAATGTCATATACATATTGGATTTAGGACCACATATGAAAATGGCCTGGGTCGGATTTGAAAAAGTCAGATTTGTGCTGTTCAAACTGTCTTTAACAGATTAGATACAGGTCACATATGGGCAAAAAAATCTGATTTGGGCCACATTTGCTGCAGTCTGAATGTAGCCTTAGTGTTTCTCTTGGCTGCACTGCTTCCAGTACGTGTATGTGGATGTGATGTATTTTGTCCAATCGGATTTCAGTCTCTTTGTGTTGCCAGGGTTCATCTAATCTGTCCGGGGCCTTCAGAATGAGGAGTGAAGGCCCATGTAACTTAAACTGTTTGGCATCAGGACTGTTTCTGTAACCAATCAGATTTCAATTTCACCTCACAAGGCCAGCTAGCTGACCCCCAATGTCCCCAATTGTCTTTCCTCTGATTGGATAAGAGCAAAACTTATTTGACATAGCTTTGACAATATTCTTTCTGATTCATTCCAAAAAAGCTAATTTTAACTGAATTTAATTGATCTATTAAGACATTTGAGGTAACATTTTTACGCCCACAATGGCTGATGGAAGAGAGGAAAATGATTTGGTCTCAGACATACTTCAAAATCCATTTTCAAGGCCAACTTTTCCAGAAAAGCCAGACATAGTGAGGAGAGGTTGGCCAACCTCAATGCTAGCTAGCTGGTTGAGCGGACATTCTCTGCCTTCAAGAGAATTGAAACTTATGTCAGGAATAGGACCGGACAGAAAAGACTCTCAGCATTGGCCTGCATGAACATAAAAGAGGACTTAATGATGGAACTGGAACACACAGGTCACCTCTATGACAGAGTCAATGACGTTTTCCTGCTCAAAGAAAGGAGGTTGGATTCTGTATGTAATAATGAGCATCTCTGGTAAGAAGGTGAGTAGTAGTGTTTTTTATCTAAATTATGTGTGTTTTTGTAATTTTATTAGATAAATATTGAATCTGAACTGCTCCAGATGATGCACATGGTACAGTTGTGGTTGTATGTAGAGGTTTGGATTCGTCTTAACTGGGTTTCTTACTTTAGTAATAGTGGTATTCACCCTCAATATGCCAAATGTCTCTCTCTCTGTAATGCCACACCTTGTTATTTTGCATTTTTTATGTAGCATTGATGGTTTCTATAATTGTGATGTCATAGTGGTGGTATTAAGAGGTGGATTAAGTCGAGTAAGTTCCCATTGAAGGCCCAGGTACCAAATGCACGGCCCGCCACTGCCAGAACATAACTTTATTTTGTTGATCTACTTTCAGTGATTTTATTTTATAAGTTCAAATGAAATTTTTTCAGTGTACATACGTCATGCTCCCATTTCTTCTTATGAAGATATACACGGTCTGGCTAAAACAAAAGTCCCCACCTGGATTAAACTCAGGAGAATTACTGCAGTGATTAATGTGCTTCATCTACAGATACTTTAACTAATGCAGTGAGTAGCTTTTCATTTCTTAAACAACCATTAATTTGATAGAGAGCGTAAAGATTGGACTGCGTTTCAATGAGAAAAGGCCATGTGGTCTGATGAGTCCAAATCGATCCTGTTCCAGAGTGACGGATGTATCAGGGAGAGAGGAGATGTGGATGAAGTGATTACCCATGATGCTTTGTGCCTAAAAGCCTGTGGGGGTAGTGGTATGATCTGGGGTTGGTTCAGTTGGTCAGGTCTAGGTTCTGGATTTTGTGTCCATTTAATGAGGTTCACTCAACCTGAATACACTGAATGACCAGGTCTGAACATCTGTGGAGTTTTTCATCCCTGATGACACAGACATATTCCAAAATGACCATACCAGGATTCATTAGGATCAAACTGAAAAAGTGGTTCAGGGATAGGAAACAGACTGAAGCCCATTGAAAATCATTGGAATTTGTAGAAGAAAACTGTCCACAGTGGTCTGGCTCTCTATGATCAACACAAAATATTGGTGAAAAATGTAAATAAAAGCTGTGACATGTATTATGACATGTATGTTAGTCTAATGTGGATCGTGGAGAAAGAGGTGAAGTGGAAAACAAAAGGATGAAGTGACTCCAAAGCATAAAGAGTTTCATGACCAAAGAAAAGGAGTCAATAGTATTCAAGGTGAAAGACAGAGAAGACACACCTCTGAACTCTGTCTTTTGGAGTAAACCCCCCCCCCCCACACACACACACACTTCTCTCTGCACATATCCGTCTAATACAGCAGAACATAACAATAAAAGAAGCTCTGAAAAATTCAAAAGTGCAATAATCCCGGCATAATACAATTTACTTCCTGAGGGAACGGCTCATATGAAGAACTTGTATTGTTATCATTTTATAGCTGAAAAATATAATAATGAGGATGAAATGCAAAAATTGTGTTGTTTCAGTGTTGTTTCAGACATTTGTTTAAATGCATTAGTAAATTAAAAAGGCTAAATATCACCAGTTACAGCATATTTAATCAACACAGTTTAAATATTCTGTGGACTTAGTTAAAAATGTGCAATTTTAAAATGTGTTTGCATTTTGTAGTACAGTGGCTAAGATTGTCTGCGCAAATGAAAACAGGTGCAAAGTCTTGGAGACCACCCTATTTAAATGAGGATTTTGCGTGCGCTACTGATTGTCATCATGGAGACAGTACGCTGGAAAAACTGCTCTGGGATATGCCAGCAATAATGGCAACAGTGACTGGAATGATCCAGATGCAAGGAAATGTAACATTGGAGGAGTTTAGCCATAGAAGGTACTGCATGACTCCTCCTTGTGACTGGACCCAAATCATCCCCTAGTTCATCTAGAAGTTCTACAATGGCATTGCTGGGTAGGCAAGGCAAGGCAGGTTTATTTATATAGCACATTTCATGTACAAGACCATTCAAGGTGCTTTATATAGAACATTAAAAGCATTACAGCAGGGTGCAGGGGAAGCAATAAAAAGTATAGGTGTGAAAGAAAAAATGCCAATACATCTTAATTATTTTTTCTTCTGTCATTTCAAAAATGTTGATGCGAGCAGAACAGATCGGTTCTTTGTGTTGCCTTTGGTTGTGCCTCGCCACAACAACTACAGCCAGTTTTGCACGAAGCTGCCTTTCAGACGTGCTAAATATAGATGCAAAATCAGCTACCACAATCAGTTTCAGGTTTGGTAAATCACATTTTGCACACTACATACATATTTGCATCTACTCCTAATAATTTTGTGCATCCTGGTAGAAATGCCCATATTGCATATTCATCAAGGCAAACACGGTAAATGGGTTGTGCGAGCTATTTTGCCTATTTGAGACTTCAGTGTGTTTTTGTGTGCACAGTCAAGTTTGCACACGTTTTTACATGTTTGCACACGCGCAAACCTTTAGTAAATCAGGCCCTAAGTCTTTTAAGTCCCATGGGCACTTGTGTCTTCTTGTTTCCATAGAGACATGAACTGAGGACTTTTTCCCAACAATATGTTGAACATAAAGCAGCAGGAGCAGCTTCAGACTTCTGTTTTTTAATTAAATCACATGTTAACTGCTTATCTTTAAGAACTCCTATCTTTCTTCAAACACTTTATTCACATATTCACCCACACATGCTGTCACTGTAAGCAGCGTCATGTTTACTGTCTTGTACAAGGACATTTGCATTCACTGACAGAGGTATTCAACTGTCAAGGCAATCCTTTGTAGACACTCTCCTATACCCAACCATAAACACCTTATATTTTTTCATTAGTCGCAGATTATTTTGCTTTGACTCATGGAATCACAGTCAAAGGCTGGGTTTGTGTCAGTGAAGGAATGCAGTGAGTCAGTTCTCCACAGGCATCCATCATCCACCTCCATCAGCCTCCAGCAGCTCTAATGCCTCACCACAGAGCCTCTCCTCTTCACAGACTCCATCAAAGGACTTTCAACAGCTGCTTCATTTGAAATTTGCCTGCAGGAAACAAGCAGCGACTTTTACATCACTCACTACAAACATCAGCCAACGAAAAGACAAGAAACACACCACCATCACACACACTCAGTGTTGAGTATTCGTTTAACCAAGAGAACTCAGTGGAATTGTCCTGCAGCTGTACATACTGTACATGCACACAAATATGATATATCTTGATGACCATGATCACGACCATATAAACCAGAGGTGTCAAACATAAGGCTCGTTGGCCAAAAACAGCCCACCTTAGGGCCAATCTGGCTGGGATGAATTTGTGAAATACAAAGGTTACACTGAAAACATTAATGTGTCTAAATCACTTAAGTTCAGATCTCAAATGGGTCAGACCAGTTAAATACTATCATAATAACCATCAATAATGCCAGCGTAAAAAAGTAACATTACGTTTACATTTACAATCCATCTTTTCACCAACAATGTGAAAAACCTGAACAAATATGAACAACATGAAATGTCTTAAGAGAAGTAAGTGCAATTTTAACAATATTTGGCCTGTTACTAAATGTTTTGTGTATTTATGGATCTACTGTAATCTGTAAATTGGAATGCACATGTATAAATGATAATATTGTTAAAATTGCACTCATTAAAAAAAAATCAAGTTATTCACATTAAAGGACAGTTTGTGAATTTAAAGATTTTCATAATTTAATTTGACTTTCTTTTACTCTGAAACAGAGAAAAAAGTTTGAAGTTGACATTATTTATTTGTTATTATGTTATTATTTTACTGGTCTGGCCCCATGATAAACATCACAGCATCGTGAAATATCAAATGTGGAGATGTCATCAGTATCAAAGTTTAAATGGATTAAACAAATCATATGCCCTCTAAGACATCAAATATCCAAATTACAGGTATTTCCACATCAAGTCCAAGTCTACATAACAGGTACAGGTGACAAAAAGGCTCAGAGCTGTTTTAAATCACTGTGGGTCAGTTGGCAGACTGCCCCTCAAAGCACATTTCACCGCTCGCCTGAAGGATGTTTGAATTAACCAGCCGTGAAATAGAAAACAGGAATGACTTAACTCACTTATCAACCATCTACTTGCCTATCCAGTGATTACATTTTAATGGGTCTATTGGTCTTTCAGAGGAAAAGCAAAGGTGGAGCGAAGAAGGGAGAGAATGGAATGCATAGAAATAAGTTGACCAGTAAAGGAGCAGGTCAGTTAAAAACAATGAAACACTGAAACAGCTCCAACACAGACTGGTTCTGAGCACGAATGCAGGTTATTATTGTGCAAATAAGAGAACTCTGTCATTTGAACAATTTGGTGTGTAGCCCAGGAAAAGTGTTGCCACAAAGGACACTATTACTGGGGGTTTTAGTATAAAATTTTGCAGTTGCTAAGGGCAATGGATATAGTCACTTATTTTACATAATTAATTTGTTTTGGCAAAATAAACATAAAAAGCTTTGGCAGTGAAAGGAATGAGGCATATAGGCCTAAAGATTTGCCAACCCTCCCCCAAAAATACAACAAATAAAACAAAGTTCAAGGAAATAAAGAAATAGAGATAAAGGAATAAAATGGTCAATAAATATAGTCAAAAAATGTGGTGGTGGGCTCATGGCTATGTGTATACAAATAGAAACAAGGCAACATAGCAGTTAGCAATGTTTAACCAACAACCCACTAAATACCCATGAACTGTCAAATGTACAAGTTTTAGAGATGCTTATATTTAACAGTGGTTTCCTAAATGTCCTGTTCAGCTCTATAGTTTACACACTTTGTCTTTCTATATGCTTTTAATTTTCTTATAATTTGCACACACATTTCAGTTAGCTGTCCTCCATACGTCTCCTGCTCTGTTTGTGAGGTTTTGGTAATCACCTCCATACAACCTGCTGTGACCAGAGATTGAAACAAAAGGTAAACTTTTAAAACTACAACAAAATGCATGACAGTGTAAATGTACCTCTGAAATGTTGAATGAGATTACAATGGGTGATTAACAATGTAAACGGTGCAAATTAAAATAAGGAACGTATTCACTTAAATAATAAAGCACAACACAGGAGAAATCATCAAACCCTGAGTAAGAAATAGTCAGAAAACATTTTCTATAGATTTATCTTTGCTGATTTTTGCACTTTGTATTACACTTATTTTCATGTACGTTTAGTGTCAATGAGTATACGTGAAGTGTTGTGATCTTTCTGTCCTTTATCGCATTGTTTTTTAATAAGGTGTAATCAGTGTTAGCTGAGTTGGTCCCTGAGCGCATTCAATGGCAGCTCCTAATGTACTAATGCTAATGCTAATGGTAGGTACTGTGTGTGTGCATTAGAATGGGTAAACTACTGAGACAAAATTTTCCTTTGAGGATAATAAAACAAGGTAAGGTGAGTTTTGACTTTGACAAAGACTTGTTTTGAATATTTTTTTAAATACAGCAGCAAACATTTCACTGCTTGAAGTTACAGTTCAGGACTGTTGGGCTTTATTTTTGGTTTAATGTTTGCAGCAGTAATGTGGTGCTACGTCTGCAGATACCTGTGGAGCTTACAGGGCACAGTCTGTTCAGCAAATGGAACTCTTTCATGTCTCTGTCTGTTGTGCAGGTCTATAAATTTGAGACAGACAGGTAGTCCACAGTGAATGGGGGTTAGAAAATGGATTAGACAACGTGTGATATGGAAAAGTTCTGGAAAAAATGAGAACCATTCAAATCCAGGCCAGAAAGTCATTTAAAACATTTTAATGTGGTCCAGAGGCAGATCGATGTAGTCACAGTCCATCACACAAAGCCAGGAGGGACATAAACCCACCAACAGCAGAGCAAGTATTACAGCTATGACAGGAAACCAGGGTCAGTCCAGAAAATACTGATTAGTACTATGCCATTTGACAATTAATATGAACGTGTTTGTAAGTGCAAGTAAATGTTCTAAATGAATTAAAAACACGTCCCTCAGCATCATGAGATCTTTCTGCTAAATCCATCAAGTTTCTTGAAGTTCCGAGTGGTGGTACAGGTAACTGCTTGTCTTGAGGAGAAGCAGTGATCAACAGGTGATCTGTTGACTATACATCAACAACAAACCATGACTATTCTCAGCATCAGGAGCTGGAGACAGACTGTCGTCATGGAGACAGAGAGGACCGATACTCTGTGTTCCCTGACGACATGCAGAGAGGAAGATGACTCCACTTTGTTTCATTCATAATGAAGCTTTGTTGTCTCCTTGTAAAACAATAAAAAAAAAAAAAACAAAAAAAAAAAACTGTCCGAGTCCTACCCAATGTGCATTTATTTTAAGAGATGCACAGTGTGAAATAACCCTGCCCTGCAGTGACACTGAAAAGGCCAATGATCTAGTGGTATTATTTAGCTTGTGGCCAAAATACATGGTGAGTTAACAGGACCAAGGAGGATTACCTCAAGGGAAATGCACCTCATAAAGTCTCACTTTCTTTGACTGTGAGGTTGCATTTTCAAAGGATATTGATTGCAACCTGCACATACAGACCCTCTTGCCAAGAGATGTCACCTGCACGATTGAGCTTTTATAAGCCTGTAGCAATCAAAGCAGAAAAAAGATGATCATGGAAATGCCATATTAAACTTATCTGTAGAGATGATGATGTCATTGCCATCTGTACAGTCTTTGATCACTCATTCTTGCATTTTGATTTTTTATTAGAGTTTGATTTCTGTTATTTGTTGTTTATCTGCTTTATCTGTTTTATCTATTTAGGGTTTTTTTTCTCTTTCATGCCTATACTTTTTATTGCTGCTGTAATGCTTTTAATGTTTTATGTAAAGCACTTTGAATTGTCTTGTACATGAAATGTGCCATATGAATAAACCTACCTTGCCTTTTTTATCCATTGGAATACTATAAGTTATCCCACACATATCTCTTGTAATGATCAATTTTAATAAACTTTGTGGTTCTCTTCTCAGAGAATACAAACAACTTTCAGTTTTCATCATTTTAAGTGAAGCATCTTGTTCAAAGTCATTTTCATCTAGTGCCTCTAACAGCAAGAAAATATAGTAAAACAAAATCCATTCAGAATGTTCTTCTGCACATTTTTTTGTCAATAGTTGCACTAAAGATCCCTTTTAAATGGCACACCCATGATGAGAACTGAAAAATGTTACCAAAATATTAACATATATAATAATAATAATAATTATCTGCAACTTTAAAACTTTTTCAAACATTGCTACATTGTCATCTTGCAGATATGTAGATGACAAGATGAGAAACTGTTCAAGGTAGAACTTTTTTCCTTTATTTTCTGACACTGGCAATCAGTTCAATTCAGTTTTATTTATATATCCCAGAATCACAAATCAGAGATTCACCTGACAGAGCTTCACAATCTTTACAATATTTTTGTTTAATTATTTTCGTCATTTAACCTTTATTTAACCAAGAAAAATCCCATTGAGATTGAGATCTCTTTTACAAGTCCCACAGACAGAGGGTGATATACAAAAGACAAGAAAACGAAACGAAGAAAGACACAACTGCATTCAATTCAGTGTTAGAAGAAGATCAACGATCACCAGACATCAAGACGGCAAATAATCCAGCTTTAAAACATGAGGGCTGAAGGAGACAGAGAGATGAGGACAGACAGGGCACATGGCCACAGAGCATGTGCAGAGGGAGAAAGCACAACATACAAAAGACACATCGAATGTAATGGTTTATAAACAATATAATATTATCCATCCAGTGCAGTGACATGTGGTGAGGTTCTTGGCTGGTGGCACTGACTCTTTCAGAGTCAGATCTACAAATATGTGAACCCAAAAGAGCATCTTATTCACCATTTGATCAGCAGCAGTTAGCAGGTTATAATTCAGATCTCATATCAGCATTATTTACACGCGCATACTTATTTCATTTAAGGTAAAAATTTTACTTTTGATCAAATTATGTTGGATATTTAATCTTCCATTTTGAGATTAAAGTGGGGGCAAGAAAGAAAAAATGAATGAATCGCTGCACTTGACTTGTTAGGGAGCTATTTGACTGTTTAGTTTTTTTGTTCAAAGTTAACTTACTTTTTTGCTTAGTAATTTAGTATTTTTTGCTAATTGTTTATTTTTGATTGTTTGCTTTTTTGTTTGTCTAATATTTGGAATATATATTTTGACTTACACTACCAGTCAAAAGTTTGGACTCACCTCCTCATTTAAATGGCATGAGAAGGACCTCAGATGGCCAACAAGTGCTCAGCATCACTCTGAACTCCTTCAAGACTGTTGGAAACCATTTCAGGTGTCTACCTCATGAAGCTCATCCAGAGAATGCCAAGAACGTGCAAAGCAGTGATAAAAGCAAAATGTGTCTATTTTAAAGAATCTAAAATATAAAACATGCTTTGAGTTATGTCAGTTTTTTTAACTACATAATTCCATATGTTTTCATTCATAGTTCTGATGCCTTCAGTGAGAATCTACAATGTAAATAGTCACGAAAATATAGAAAAACCAGGTGAGTGATCTGCTAGACTGAACAAGTTCCACTCATATAGTTTATACATTATCTAGGCTATGAAAAGTCAGGGCATAAAATCAAAGTGTCTGAAATTATTTTATTGGCGATATACAGAGAAACAGCAGCACACTTTAATTACATGGGATGAAGCCCAGTTTGTGAGGGATTACTCATCCAAGGTGAGGCAGAACTCACTGCCGCACCACGAGTCTCTTCCCTGTATTTGATCAAGAAATGCTGAAATTCCGCACTTTCAAAATGATTGGAATCTCATGGAAAATAAGTTTATAGTACAGATCAGCTGACAAATATATTTATTTTATCATTGTTTGTTTTTCTTGTCATGATGATGGATCAGGCTCTACATCCCCTGACCTCCTCCTCTCTCCTGCCCTGTGAGGTAAAAATGCTGACAAGTGGTGAGTTCAAGTGGTGAACATATGACAGAGGACTTTTTTTTTTGCCCCTATTCACAACAGTAGGTGACATTAATTTCCACTCTGTTCTTGTTTCTTCTTCAGCAGACCCATCCTCAGTGAGTCGAACCAGAGGAAACCGTTTATTTTACCTTGATTTGGAACCTAATTTCATACATTTCATGGTTTGTTTAGTTTTTTTAGATGTGGCTGGAAGTTAATAACACATTTCTCTATTATGTGACAGACTACGATAACTTAAACAAGTGCTTTACACACTTAATTTTCCCTTCATTATTCTCAGAGCTACTGTAGCCCTGAGAAGGCTTAAAATAAACTGTTGAAAAGATACACCCAACTCAAACAAATGCAAAGTAAAAAAACAATGACTTGTTCTTGCTGTATTTTCCAATAAAGTGTACACTGAGTGGATCACTCTGACCTGACTCTGACCACCTAGTTTGTAAAAAGTTGAAGAAACAAGGACTCACATGAAGTGGAATGTGCTTCAAACATTCTACAAGTATTGAAAAAAAAAACCCTGAATTTTCCATGATTTATTTCAAAAGCTTGTCACTGAGTCAGACCAAAGCAGAATGTCAGTCACACTGGAGTGCACTTGAAAATACAAAGACCTGTGAAATGTTTCTACAGAGACGTTCAGCGTCACCTGGTTGTCCTTGATAAATAATGTAAGTGTTTTCATGCTTCCTTTATTGATACTTTTTTTTTTTTTTAAATCACTAAACAAAGGATGCATTAGTCACAAAGTGAACTGTACGAGATAATTAATGAAGATAATTTGGCACGCAAATGGAAACAAACTGGGAAAAAAAACCAAATGTTTCAGTCAACTCAAAAGAACAAGAAAACAGCATGTATTTATGCAAAATACATTCAGATGGGTGACAAATTGAGACGTTTATGTGGATCTGTGGAAAAGGCATCAGCAATTCGGTCAGATGATTATGATGCTTGTGCTTTAGAGTGATATCACTGAAAAAATATAAACATAGTAAAGTTAAACCTTTATGCTGTTGATTTATATGATAAATGGAAAAAAAAAAATATCGACACATTGGGAAAAAAAAGGATTTCTGGACATCAATAAGAAAAGAAGTAAAATTTTGTGAGATTTACCTGTCCAAAGGAACAGCTTCTTCCCCTCTGCTGCTAAACTCCTGAACTCTAAATAACACCATCACCAAATCCACTGCATTGTCACTTTATCCACCTACTGATTAAGATGTGCTGTTAATTACTTGCACTATTTGCACAGAACCATAAACAGTACCATTATACCTCACTCAAACCCATTGGTTTTGTCCACACTGCATATTGTATATTGTATATTTTGAAACTTTATCTTACTTGTTTATTCTCTTCCTTACTTGTTTATTTATTTTATTCAATTTTATTCTGTTGCATTTTTTACTGCATGTTCTATGTATGCACCAAAACCCTGAAGCCAGTTCCTAGTAATGGGATCCCTGTTTACTTACATGGCAATAAACATGATTCTGATTCTGATTTAAAGAGTAAAGGACAATAAATGAAACCATCGGGCCAAACACAGAAAGGACGAAAACAATTTAAATGTGTAAAAACTCAATTACTGTTTAGTTGATATTTTAACCCATAAAGACCCAAACATCCACCACTGACTGAAAGCATTTACTGATCTAAACTGCTGATCCACTAATCCTACCAATCCATGTAAATAATTGGTGTAAAATGCAGTTATTCATCTTTTCATGGTCATCAGATATGAACCATTTGGACGTTCAGAGGCTCCGTAGTTACCATGGAAACACTATCATCCTCTACAGCATTGATTCACCAGTAAAATCCATGGAGTTGGATCAATGACAGTGGATGGAGACACTTGTTTTATGTTCAGTTAATGCTATATCTTACTGAAAATGTCACTTTTTTCTTCAGTTTTTTTTTTCCTGTTTTATATAATAACCTTTAAATTGAGCTTTTATGAACGTCTATATGATCAGTCAATTAAACATTGGAAAACAGATTATTTTCACTGGGAAAAAAAAGCAAAATTCAGAGGATGATATTTTAATAAATGGTGATAAATCACTTAGGAAAGGTTTAACAGAGAGAAAAATTCATTTGGAAATGGCTACAAAAGTCACACTGGGTCCTTATGGGTTAATGTTTTAATGAACTAATCAGTAAAACAGTTTCACGTACCTCAAAGGTTCTATATGTGTCTAAATGTTGAATGAATGCCTCAACAACACATCAGAAATAAACCATAATGGAGCAAAATGAGCAATAAATATTTCTGTTGGTATTTTGTCCAACTTTGATTTTGTAATGAAGTTCAGACACAGAAACAACACAATAATGTATGTTAATGACAGTGGCGGTCTCAGTTCGTTTTTGATTTCCAAGGGCGTCATCAACAGATGTGGGGTCGAGTGCCTCTGGATTCAACTGATCCTTTTCTAAGCCCCTCTTGAAAATCTCCAATCCTACCTTAGCAACTGTAGCTAGGCACAGGATTCAAGTCAATAAAATATACGTCTAGGGAACAGTGAATAACTTAAAAAATATAAAGGGGAGGAATTTCATACATTAGAATTCAACATTTTTATCAGAGAGCGGAACAAAGTGACAAGGAAGTGAAGCTGTCAAATGTGGCGGAGTAATAACAAAAACTGCCTCTGAGATGTAAAGGAGACAAAGTATAAAGCTGCAAAAAATGGAAATACTCATCTGCTGTACAAATATGTCAGATACTTTCTGAATGTTCACTGACGTTAAATTGGTTTTACCTTTCATTTGTCCTCTGTCTGTACACTATATGTCATGTATTCCAAGTTTAACCTTTTTGGATGATTGTGTCTCCACTGACACATTTTTACATCAACTGTCGTTCATAACTCCTGAACCATTTACGTTATTCAGAAAACCCAAACACCATCTGAAAACTGAGCTGGGGTTCTTTCTACAGCTGTATAACACATTAGGGTAGAGGCCCACACTGGCTGAGGGGGAGGGGTGGAAACGGGCAGAGCAAAGAGAAAGAGGATTTTTATTGCTTTTAGCAGTATTTTAGTGAGGGTTTAATGGTGTTTCTGTGCTGAACACTTGTAAATAATTGTGTATAACAGTGATAGGGCTGTTTTGGAGTGTTCTGCTAGTGTGTTTGACAGTGTTTTTGTCGAGTTTCTCTGATTTTTCCCTGCTTTATCTGTATTTTTCCGGTTTGTATAGTTCATTGAGGAATGACAAGAAATAACTAAAAATAAGAAGCTGTAACATGGACACAGAATGATGTAGACAAACAAAAATGTTTGAACACATGTAAAATTGTTGAAAGTATTTCTATAATCTCAAAATTTCATTCTGCACATTTACAATTGTTTTTCATAGTAAATATGGTAAAAATTAAATTTTTTTGTTGCTATAACATATCGTTTTAAGCACTTATTACATATAATAATGATGATTGATGACTAGGTATTGAAAGTTAAGTTCATACTGAAAAAAAGGTGCAAAAAAATTGGCAAAAAAGACATTTTCTGATACTTTTGTTGCAAAAACAACATAAAGAAATCTAGGCGTCTTGTTATAACGGTAGTAATTAAAGGGTTAAAGGATAAATCCCCCAAATATCGCACTGAAATCTGACAATACACTGAAATATGAATTCATTCTGCTGATAAAGTTCAGGTCCCTTTTTTTTTCTTTTTTTTTTTTTCTTCAGTTTTTCAAGCTAAATATACACTTGCTCCTGTATGTGTTCTGGCTGCTCTCTTATCAGTCCGTGTGTCACACATTAACACAGAAAGTGTCCTAACTCTAAAAATACTACATACAACCTGTCAGTATTTATGGCAGATCTGTACATTTTGTTTAATATACTGTACATCACATATGCTTATTTAATTTCAACCAGAGGATGAAGGCATGAGCACAGAGGATATTTGCAGTATTATACATTTTAGAGTGGTACAGAATCAGCAGGTTGTTTCTCATGATTCAGGTGTGTAAACTAAGCCCTAAACATGACCCTTTAAGTCACACATTGGCTGGATTTGCATTCTCCTACCTCCTGCGATCTGTTTTGACCGTCCCCCACTTTACATGAAAACCCCCCAAACTGCAACTACAAGTTAAAAATGTAAAGTTTTGACAAGACAAACACTGTCCTTTGTGGCTATTTGGAGGGATTTAATTAATTTAATACCAGTGATATGTTATTCCATTGGCCATATTTGTGTGTATTACAGTACTGTGTTTTACTGTCCCTTAGGAGTACTCAGTAAATATTACGGGCAGCCCTAGTACTGTGCCACTTTATGAGAAATGTAAGTTTACTGTATAAGCATTATATGGTGCATGGTACTGCACAGAAATGTTGGTGAAGTCCTCAGTGGACCTTTTAAGTGCTAAAATATTCAGTTAATGGATAATGCACTCAAGGACCTGTGCTAAAGTAACACACTGTTCTTTAATAGTGTACTAACATTTTGCCGGTGGAAATGACTGACTCATACATGTGCTGATAGAAAGTACAGTCAGGTCCACAAGTATGTGGATAGTGACACAAATGTTGCAATGTTGCCTCTATACACCACCACAGTGGATGAAAAATGTCACAGTCAAGATTTGATGGTTGAGGTGTGGACTTTCAGCTTTAATTCAAGTTTAACAAAAAAACATTACATCAACAATTTAGGAATTATAACCATTTTAGATGTATTCCTTTTAAATTCAGAGGCTCAAATGTAATTGGAGAAACTAATAGTGTCATAAATAAAAGGACTGTTTTTAATACTTAAATGAAAATCCCATGCAGTCAGTGGTGACCTAGAGTGTGGACCCATAAAAGGGCTAAATATCAAAGGGGGTGTACTTTTTAATAAAGCACTGTATTCTGTCTTTGCTCTAGAAATAAACTGCAGCATCATCAAGACACGCAAACCTTTTGCCCATCATTTCACACACAACACAGGGTGGAGAGGTTGTTTGAACCTGCCAACCGTAGCAAATTGTGGTAGAGTCTGATTATTTGTGTGCACATTTTTCTATTCAAGAACTTCTGTCTTGACAGTTTTTTTTTTTTTTTTTTTTAAATGTTCCAGCACTTGCCTTCTGTAATCAGTGCCACACAAGATGAATGGGATTCATTTCGAGAAACAGCCAAACAATGAGAACTTTTATTGCAGTGCTGACACAGAACACCCCACAGAATGTGGAGGTAGACTCCCTATATACAAGTCTGCGCTGCCAATACAACATCAGGTCTGACTGTGGCTCGCAGAAGGGTTAGATGGGGATGACAGTGATGTGAATCATCTGCTCTGACCTCCACAGTCACCACATCTTAACTCAGTTCAAAACCTTTGGGTAGTTTTGTATTGATGCGTCAGACAGAGCGCTCCATCTCCACCATCAAAACGCCCACTGAGGTAATATGTTCTGTTATGTCCCGAGTTCACAGACTTAATGTCAGGGAGCGCTGAAGCTGCCCCGACAACACCTAACTGAGACACTTTTATTGCCCCTTCCTGTAAATTGTGTGGTTTTAATAAGATACTTTATAATCCTTGCAATCAGTAAACATATCTAACATCCTGAAATGATATATAATTATTATTTTTAATCAAGTTAAATATAGTCTTGTTTTTATATCACTTTAAAGTCATAATCTCTTTACATCTTTATCTATATTTGGCTGTCATTTCATCATTTCACACCAAAAGAGGTCACCATGGCAAATAAAAGACAACAAAACAAAACAATCTAGATATAGGTAGGGACAAATCCCCCAAATCTCACAGTAATTTACTAAACACATTCCCAATTCTGATATGATTTTATTACTTTAAAATAAATTTGAACATTTTTCATTTCCATGAAAGTATACGTGTGTTTACGTGTACTTGCATATGTACTGACTGCACTGTTATCAGTCCACGTGTCACACATTAACACAGCAAGTGTGCCAACTACAACAACAAATCTGTTTATCCTAATAAATGTCAGCTAAAACTATGAACTCACAGGATTTACAGTATTGTGAATTTAGTCTGAAAAAATGTAACTGTGCTTTTTAAGCGTGATTATTTTATGTTTTTATGGAGAAGTTATTAAGTGGCTTGCTTTCATATTTGCTTTCCATATTTTCTATGATTTATATACAGTTTATTTTTAGATTTTAAAAAAGCTGGAAAAATGGTCAATAAAAGATAATATAATGAATGATGAGATGAGAAGCTGAGCTGAGATAACGTCTGAATAGAGAACACTTTTCTAAATGTTAGTGTTACCGATGCAAAAGCAGAAAAGAAACATCGTTATTTTTAGATTCAGATCAATAAGTCTGTGTTTTTATTTTGATAAACCTCAGCTGTGTTGTAATGTTTCACCTTTAACATTAACCACAGGCAAAAACAAAAATTAAGTACGAATGCCGATTAATGTAAAAGGATTGTTACTATGCTTTTGTGGACATCAGGTAAAAATGTACTTATGTGTATAGATATTGGTCTAAAACTATTATGAAATATGTGCATTGTGTGCATTAATAAATATTTAAATTTAACAGTGAAAGAAGAGTCCCTGTTTTAAAAAAAATATTCAATGCACAGGTGTAATTTATACAGAAAATGTCAACTATTTAAGTTCTGACACTACATCCATTTGAAAGATGTGACGTTCAACAGTGTAAAATTTCAGGCTAGTCTGTAGGATAATCCTGTTTGATAATGCAGATGTCAACAGATTTGTCAGCTAATCAGAGAGCAGCAGGACACGGTATTGGTGTGATCGGCCCATCTGTGTGTCGGCTGTGGGACCCTCATCGATGATAACCAGCTGGCATCCCCAAAAAAGGTAAGCTAGACAAATGTTGGGCTGCTCTGATTGGCTGGAGGGTTTGCCGGCTCCAAGGATAAAACAGGGTCCAGTCCTCCAGTCCAGCATCATCGTCACAATGGCCTTCCTCTGGATCGTCTCCTGCCTCGCCTTCGTCAGCGCTGCCTACGGTGAGACTCAAAGGGTTTGATGACAGTTTAGTCTGGTGGTAGAGATTTGTTTTATTTGACTAATTGCATATTATAGTCTCTGGGGTTTAACTATGAACTGATAAAAACTGTTTTTGTCTTTCTTTCATTTATATTGCAGCTTTTTTTTCAATAAAACCTTCAAAAACATGAATCTGGTGGAAAATACCTATAAAAGCTCTTTGTATCTGCTTTGCTGTTAGGCTGCGGTGTCCCTGCCATCCCTCCCCAGGTGACTGGCTACGCCCGTATCGTCAACGGCGAGGAGGCCGTCCCTCACTCGTGGCCCTGGCAGGTGTCTCTGCAGGTGAGTCAGCGGACCTGAGTGACATCACAAAGGCCTTTTCTCAGTCTCTGTCTCAGCCAGTTAGCTCTCTTTATTTATTTATTTTCATTCTCTCCTATAGCAATCCAATGGCTTCCACTTCTGTGGAGGATCTCTGATCAATGAGAACTGGGTTGTGACTGCTGCCCACTGCAATGTCAGGTTAGTTGAACAGCACAACAAAGTGTGTGACAGACTGCAGTGAGGGTACCATGATGTCACATATCAAAATGCATACAAGACAATGTAACCTAGAAGGCACAAGCTGATGGGTTAAGTGTGTCAGTGTTTTTCATGATTTTCATACAAATTATTATTGCAATGACAGAGGTTAGATCCTTTTTTTTTTATTTTTATTTTTTTATTATTATTATTTTTTTATTTGCTTCACACTGTGAGACTTTTACTAATTTAACACCTTAACAGCTGGTGCCCAAAATTCAACTGGTCTTATTAACACAGGAGAGAAAGGGATTAAATTAAAAGTGAATATTATTTGTATGAAACCCCAGAGACTACAAAAGCAATTGTGCAAGTATATTAAAATGTATATATTAGATCTTAAAAGGTCCAGGCACCAGTTTACTGTCATTCATAAAACCACAAGCATCAGATTGGTATACCATCATATGGTCTGTCTTTACGCAGAGTTGACATTAGTGTATGTGTACAGTAGACTATAAATGAGCATTTCCTAGTGATGAGTGTGTTGTGTTTGTGTTTTCAGTAAATTACTGGTTACATTAGCTTGTTGACTTTAACCCATCACCCCTCAGACTTTCTCAGCTCCATCTCTTGTTCCAACATGAGCACAGCACAGTTGTCCAACAAGCAGTTGGTGACATCACAGTGGCTTCACTTCTTACATACAGTCGATGATGAGACACTGATGCATCATCCTATTTGTTTCCTGCCAGGACCTACCACCGTGTGGTTGCTGGAGAGCACAACAAGGGCTATGGCTCCAACGAGGCTGTCCAGGTCCTGAAGCCCGCCAAGGTGAGACCCAGTCAGTCAATAAGCCATGAGAGTGGAGATACCGTCCTCCGTCCTTTAACTCCATCCTCTGCTTCCCTCAGGTGTTCACCCATCCCCAGTGGAACCCCCGCACCATCAACAACGACATCAGCCTCATCAAGCTGTCCACCCCCGCCCGCCTCGGCACCAACGTGTCCCCTGTCTGCCTTGCTGAGTCCTCCGATGTCTTTGCTCCTGGCATGACTTGTGTCACCTCTGGATGGGGTCTGACCCGCTACAATGGTAAGCACCCCCCAGTGTGAGCCAACAATATCCAAGACATTATCCAGCCCCACCCAAAGCAGCCGCCAAAGACACCATCCAACCAAATCCATGTTCTAAGTATGATACCAACAAAGTCATATATGTGTGTACTAAGTACTGGCTGTTGTCCCACAGCTCCCAGCACTCCCAACCTGCTTCAGCAGGCCGCTCTGCCCCTGCTGTCCAACGAGCAGTGCAAGAAACACTGGGGTAGCAACATTTCTGACGTGATGATCTGCGCTGGTGGAGCTGGAGCCACCTCCTGCATGGTAAGATCCCACCCACCTGCAGGTTACACTTGTGCATGCACATTGTGTTATGAGTGTATTGACTGACCTGTGTGTTTGTCTGTTGTGTTTCAGGGAGACTCTGGCGGTCCTCTGGTCTGTGAGAAGGACAATGCCTGGACTCTGGTGGGTATTGTCTCCTGGGGAAGCAGCCGTTGCTCCACTTCCACTCCTGCCGTCTACGCCCGTGTCACCGAGCTCCGCAGCTGGGTTGACCAGATCCTCGCTGCCAACTAAACAGGCCCGAGGTCAAGCTGACCCTCAGACGATGTGTCGCTCTTTCATCAGCGCATTGACACTAACTAAAAATAAAAATATCTAAACATCACCTACTGTCTCTGTATATGAATCAGAATGAAATCATCTGTGTGAGTTAGTGGACCACATGCAAGAACATCATTGTATCTCCCTCTGAAATCTCTTATATGAATGTGATACATGTTATAATTGGAGAAACTCCTTTGTAAGCATAGTTTAGAAATTTGCCAGTTTCATAGTTGAAGAACTTCAACTACAGCAAAACCACTAACTGTAGAAATGTAGTGTGGTTAACTGAAACTACTGAGAAAAAGTAGAAGAAACTACTTTGTAAAAAATTATTAGAAATAATGACACATGAAACATGATTAACTAATCAATATCACTTTATAATTAATGAATTCTGATGTTAAACCCAAAGTCACTTTGCACCTTCATCATACTGAGCATTACAGTTTAATTTGCACATCACAATTAAATGATCCTTTTTTGAAATGATCTAGGTCTGTTTTTATATTTCTAATTTATTATGCGCATATATGCATGTATATGTAACTACAATAAAAAATTCTTGACATTTACAACAGTCTTCAACTTGCACCATTTAAGAATGTACAACAGCTTGAACACTGGTTCATACACTGACTTGTAGCCTACACACATTAGCTTTTAGCAGTGGAGTTTGTGTTTCAGGTATCTATTTGCATAACTTATCTACATTATTAAACAGTAAATTAATTCAGTAATGTATATTTGTCTGTGAGCTTGCGTGCTAATTTTACCACATAAAGTTGACTCATACTGCTATCAAATATAAATATACATGTTCATATTAAGCAAGCAACAGGCATTGTTTGGTATTGTTTAATATTACATTTCCAGGTGAGCAAAGTGTTTCTTTCTGAATGTGCAGTAAATTATCAGCAGTCAGTTTGATGATTTTCTCCCATGAGCCCTTGCACTCCCTCAGTTCCATTTCTTGTCTAGATTTGGTCATGTAAATGCCCTGAATCCTTCTCTTACATGTATCTATAATGTCCAGTAATAAATGTTAAAATGATACAGTGTGGAGGTACTTCATAAGAGCTACACATATACAAGGACAAGGTTGTAACTTGGTACAGTTGCAGAAATGAATAAAGGCAACACTGAAAAATAGCATTATGCATTCATGCTGTGTCGTTCTACATTGACTGTAAAACGCAGAATTTGGAAAAGCTAATGTACTAAAGCTGCATAAACAACATTTACTAGAAATTCTATAATTATCTTTGCTCATATCGTAATTCAGCTGGTCTAAAAGGACATGAGACTTAACTCTGTTTTCAGTCTGCAGAATCTTTATCCTGTGATGCCCAGACTTCGCCAAATCACCCATGTTTTCAGACGGATGGGGGTTAAATACATGACTAACAGGTGCTATTCCCACTCACTGATCCCAATCTGTCAGATGTGACCTGAATGTGACTCTACTATTCATCTTTCTTTCTATCTAGTATTTTGATTTGGACTGAGAGGACAGATCTGGAGAGGGATCATGTGTAATCTCAAATTCCTGTGTTTTCTCCCCTTGGCTTTTCCTTCTACAGCTTTAATAATATAAAAATTCACAAACATATTAAGTTGCAGACATCTGCTGTTTACTTATACCTGTGCTCGAAACACATATCTATAAACATGAGCTCTAATTATAGAGAAATAAAACTTAAAATGGGGACTGATTGTTGAAGATGTACAGACACAGCTTTCTTTCAGAATATGTCTGTAGTGACTGAGGGAAAGGGGAGGGTATTCCCAATTTAACTCCAAGTCCATCTTTCCCTGGGTGGCTCAGGTAAGTACTCTTATTTCTGTCCAAATAGCAATAAAACTCTGGTTAATAAAGCACAGTGAAACTATATTCCACTTAATGAAAACCTGCACCATATACAAAATGTTACAAATGCTCACATAAACACAAAATATGTTACATAATACTGTAAGCTTGGTATCACAGTCATTCAGGCTCCAAAAATCCAAGACAACAAATTGCCACATTTAGCTGCAGTTGGAATGGAGCTAGTTAGTGACATATACTACTTGGTTCAGTAAAGCCAGGATCATTATACAGGCTGTACTGTGATATTGATATTATTTGATGTACTCCATCCAAAAGTTTTTGCTTTTTTTTTTGTTTTTTTTTTGTATAATTTGTAGTTCATAATGTCAATATTTACCTAAAAAAAAGAGTCTTAATTGCTTAAATAGTAATATTATAATAATAATAATAATAATAATAATAATAATAATAATAAATTGCATTTATAATGCACTTTTCATTCAGCAGAATCTCAAAGTGCTACAGAAAAAAAAAAAAAAAAAAAATACTGTATCAGGAATAAGACTGAGCTATTCGTATCAAATATGCAGTTAATTGCCAGGAAACTACTGCAATATTAAAAACAGTATGTCTTGCCCACAACTCTCCAGCACTGTTTACAGCACAGGTGTCAAACATACGGTCCACAGACCAATGCTGGCCTGCCAAAGGGTCCAATCCAGCCCGTAGGGATGAAGTGGGAACTGCAAGCATTACACTCCATACATTTACAATCAAAGATGTTAAAATAATTTTAGTTCAGGTTCCACGTTCTGCCCAATTCAATCTCAGGTGGATCAGACTAGTAAAATACTACCATAATAACCTATAAATAATTACAACTCAGTCTTCTCTTTGTTTTTCTTTGCTTCAAAAAAGCAAATTACGTGAAAATATTTTACATTTATAAACTATCCTTTCACAAAAAGTGTAAATAATCTAAACAAATATGAACAACAGAAATGTCTTAGAGATTAAAGACTTATGGAACTTAAATGTAATTTTGCCAATATTCTGCCTGTTTCTAAATGGTTTGTGTATTTGTTGATCCACTGCGATCTGTAAGTTGTAATGTACATGTTAAATGTACATGATAAACTGAGACAGAATATTGTTACAAACACACTTATTTTTCTTTCAGTTTGTTCACAGTTGTTCATATTATTCACATTTTTTCAAGGATAACTTGTAAATGTAAAGTTTTTCATACTGTAACTTTACTTTTTTTTTGTCACACTTTGCTCCCTGCGGTCTCCTCCCTGACCCTGTCACCTCGTCAGTAACACTGGTTTCTCCTGGGACTCGCTGCTGCCGTCCTCTCCTTCACCATTCCACACCTAATCAGCCAAACCCATTCCACTTGTCTCTCCCAGCTGTGCCTAATCAGCAGGCCAGTATTTATGCAGCACAGATTCGTCCACCCAGTACCAGATTGCCTTCAGAACCTGCCAGACTTTTCCAGCATTAATCCTGAACTCATGTTCCTGTTTCTGACCCTGCCTGATTTTGACCATTTCTCTTTGCCTCAGTCCTGGTAATCTGACTTGTTTTCTGTCTGTGACCCTTGTTTGTTTGTTTATTTAGAATTAGCATTAAACAAGGATTATATAAAAGAAAGTCCAACATTTGAAAAGGAGCGGGATCAAGTTTCATTTAGAATCTCCTGCCCCCTTACCCCATCCTTCAATCTACCCTAAATTCCTATGTCAGATTCCCTAAGTAACTAAAAAATCCTACACATATCAAACTGAATTCTGACTATGCACAAAACACATAACTGCTGTAAATATCAAGGATAGAATGTCCATTTTGCAGCAGCATTTCAAATTAAAATAAACTCTGTCCTTTTCATAGCTGTAATAGTGCACATATTAAAAACCAAAAATAAACTGCCAGTTTCATAACAATACACATTAAAAACAAAAGTAAACTATCTGTTTCATAACAGTAATACACAATTCAAAATAAACTTTCCATTTCTTTGCAGTAATATACATATCCAAAATAAACTCTGTCCATTTCGTTGTATTTCCTCAGCATATTGGATTAAATTGTCTTTTTAAATATGTTATTTTATTTAACTGCCTTTGTTTCATCATTTAAGTTATTCCATAGGTTGATTCTTTTCACAGAGATATAACCTTGCATCATCCTCATCCTGAATCTTGGTTTTTTGAAGATGTCTAACCCACTTAGTTCTGTGAGTCTGGATTTTCTTGGTATTGACCCTGCCTGATTTTGACCACATCTCTTCACCTCAGCCCTGGTAACCTAACCTGCCCTCTGTTCTGGACCACGTCTCTCTGCCTGCCCCCTGGTACATCCCCTGCCTTCTGTCTTTGACCACGTCTCCTGTCCATGCCCGTTTGGATTTCTGCTTCTGACTTTTCACCTATCTATGACACAGCTCCTGATCATTCCTGTTGGTACCTCAGCTCCACCAGTGGACTCAGCTGACTTTGGTTTTCCCTGCACCACACATCGAAACTTCAGAGACTGTAAGAGCCTCCAACCAGGAAGTTGAATTATCTTCTGTGAATACTGCTCATATTAAAATTTGTTGGATATTATATTATATTAAGACACTTCTGAACTGATCCTGGTTTCTGGTGTGCTGTGCTGTGGTCCTAACCACACCCAGGTTACATTTTTTACTCTAAAACACAGAAATATTTGGAGTTCACATTATGACCCTGGCCCCCAAAGGGGAGGCAAGGGTATTGTTTTTGGTTCAGTTTTTTGTTTGCCTGTCTGTTTGTTCGTCAGCAACTTTACACAGTAACTACTGGACTAATTTCCATTAAATTTTCAGGAAAGGTGCAAGGTGGTCCAGAATAGATCCCATTAAATTTTGGTGAATGTAGGTCAA
>JAPQRP010000019.1:29645932-29666535 GCA_037367295.1 Apogon hyalosoma | reverse complement strand
GGGAGTTGTTGATGTTTGTTAGCCTGTTAGCTCTTCAGCTGTGTGGCTAAGATAGACAGATAGATCACTTTATTAATCCCCAAATGGGGAAATTCAAATGCCATGGACTCATTAACATTCATCACACAGTACAAAAAAACACAACATCACTATGAACTCAGACTCCTGTAACATCAGTGCAACAGCCAAGAGAAATTTCAGATAAAGTTCTCATAAAAACGTACAACAGCAGGAACAAAAGAGTTCCTCAGACGTCCAGTAAAACACCGGGGCATCACCATTTGTTCATAAACTAACTAACATTAGCGGCATGGTACTAGCAGCTGCATACCGAGCCTCAGGGCACCGATAAGCTCATAAGTTGTACAGCTAACGTTAGCAGCGCGGTGCTAGCAGCTGCAGGCTAAGCCTCACGTTTCTGTCCGCATGTTCCTCCCTAGCTTCCCAGATGTACGGGTCGCAATGACAATGCTGGTTGTGTGTGCAGAGACCTGCAGTCTGAGGTTAGCAGCTGCTGGCACCGAGCTGCTAACGTTAGAGCTAAAGAGCAGCATGAAGTGAAAACAAATGTCTGAATCGTCAATGTCCAGATAAAATGTTTCCCATTCTGCTCTGCTCCAGCAGCGTATTTGATCACTATTTTTTCCCTTCTCGTTGCTGGCTTCGTTGAAAATAAATGCACATGATTGAAGGGGGAGAGTTAACGGTGGGTTTTACGACAGTAAATATGTACTACGAAACTGTAGGGGGAGCTCCGCTGAGAAAAATGCTAGAAAACCAGCAAAGAAGAACCAAAATGGGAAAATCCTGCAAAGTTCCCATTTAAAGTTTGGCACAGAAATAGGCTATACATGTATTTACACTATACAAGACTGATAGAACAAAAATATTATTAATGTGCTTGTATCTCACAGACGTGTCCTACCAAGAATCAATAAGTTGAGGTTGTCAGGTTCTGCCACTGTTAGAGTCCTGTGGTCTCAATGCAGGAGATCCATCTCCCAATAGAAGTGGGTGGTACTTTCACTGGAGGATAATTCAACAAATTAAATCAAAGTGCAGATATGTCTTCCTAGCAGCGCTCATTTGTAACTATATTGATATCTCTATTTCCATGTAAACCATCAAACAAGTGGTTCCAGGCACAACAAACCCCACCCTTCGCATGTATTTTGGCTTCGATCCAGCTGAAGTCATCATGTCAATGTGTGTACTGTCGGCATATCAGTTGCCTATATATACAGTATGTACCAAGTTTGAAATAAATTGAAACAAAATTGTTTTTATAGACGTGAAATTTCGCCCATTATAAGTAAATGGGAGAAGAAAAAAGATTTTAAAAATTCATGAAAAATTTGAACTTTGACTTACTTTTCTCAAAATGTAATCAGATCTATTCTGGGCCACTGGTAATCTGTAAACCCAGTTTGGTAGGAATTCAACCAATAGTTTTGCTGCTAGAGTGTTAACAGACAAACGGTCAGCAGAGCTCTCTCTTCACTGTCTGTCTTTGTTACTGTGTGAGCTCTTTGCACAAATAAGGCCTTGAAATAAACAGAGCAATTCTTCTTAGAGCACATCATCTCAGAGCAGTGATTTCAGCTTTTAAAATCCCACAGAGACACATTTTCTCCTTCTGATATTTGTTCTATTTAACTTCCTCCAGTGTGAAGTGGATTCAGAACTAGATTTGTCAGTCTCCTGTATTGAGCAATCTGTTTTCAAGAGGTCATTTCAATACACGTTTCTTGTGTAATACATGCAGAGTCTACTGAGTGTTCCTCAGTCTTGGGTATTTCTACACAAAAAAATTCCCTACCAGAGGCCATAGACACTGTTGGAGATGGACACAAGCAATCTATAGAATATAAAGAATACATTTCAAAAACATGAACCAACATTTTGAGGTTAACATTAGTTATTAAATTGATTAAACTAAAACACACTAAACTCTCTTCTGATTCCATTGTTGTCGACTGAATCATCAAGCGTCATGATGTCATCTGGATCTGTCTGGACTCTTTATTCTTTATTGTCTAAAATACATAGTAGTACTTATTCTATAACTTATTACCCCGCCCCCCTGAAGGGGAAGCAAGGGGTATTGTTTTTGGTTTGCTTTGTTTGTTTGTTAACACTCTAGCAACAAAACTAGTGGCTGAATTCATACCAAATAGGGTTTATAGATTGCCAGTGACCCAGAATAGATGTGGTTACATTTTGGGAGAAGTAGGTCAAACTTCAAATTTGTAATTAATTTCTTCAATCTTTTTTCATCTCCCATTTACTTACAATGGGCGAAGTTTCAAATATCTATAAAAAAAACATCAATTTTGTTTCAATTTACTTCAAACTTGGCACATATATAGATGCACATATATGGCACATATATAGAGGTAACTGATATGCTGACATAGACATGATGACATCATTTGGATCAATGTCAAAATAAACTACAATACATGCAAGGGGCGGGGTTTGTTATGCGTACCACCACTTGTTTGTTTCTTTGTTTGCTAACACTCTAGCAGCAAAACTATTGGTCGAATTCATACCAAATTGGGTTTATCGATTGCCAGTGACCCAGAATAGATCTGATTATATTTTGAGAAAAATAGGTCAAAGTTGTATTTTTTTAAAATGAATTTTTACATCTTTTTTTCTCTCATTTATTTGTAATCGGGGACATTTCCAATGTCTATAAAAACATCAATTTTGTTTCAATTTACTTCAAACTTGGCACATGTATAGAGGCAATTGACATAGTGACATCACCACATGCATGGGCATGTTGGCATCAGCTGGATCGATGCCAAAATGAGCTACAACATGTGGGAGGGGTGGGGTTTGTTGTGCCTGGGAACCAGTAGTTGAATTGATTTGTCATTTAGTCAAGTTCACAAACATGTTCCACCATAAGATCGTCCCACTAAGGTTTCACAGCGATGCCTCTTGGTCCATGTGGTCAAACTTCTGACGTAGAAGGACTTACACTGAAGTCATGACCCCATAGTGAAGCCCAGAGGTGACTCTCAGCCTTGGCCTCCATGACCATGAAAAATGACTTACTGATGGAACTTGAAACACACAGACCACCTCTATGACAAAGACACCGAAGTTTTCCTGCTCAAAGAAAAGAGGCTGGATTTTGTTATAAGTAATGAGCATCTCTGGTGAGTATGATGATTTAATTTCTTAATATTTTGTTATGTTATTAGATACATTTTGTTTCTTAATAATACTGTTCACTCTCAATACGTGGCATGTCTCTGTAATGTCACGCCTTGTTAGTTAGGGTTTTTTTTTAATAGTAGTGATGGTTTCTATAATTGTGACGTCATAGTGGTGGTATTAACAGGTGGATTAAGTTGAGTAAGTCCCCACTGAAGACCCAGGTACCAAATCCACGTCCTGCCACAGGTGGAACCACAAGTGTTAAAACAGACATCAGTAGGTCTGGACCAAATACTAGAATGTGACGACAGGCAGATTCAGTAAAGTTAATCTGATCTCAGATCTGTATGAATGCTGAGCTCATGAACACAGACTGGAAATATTCTGTCAGAACACAAACTGGTTTAGTCAGTGAAAACTCAAGTTTAGTGACAAATCAAATCTTATATCTGAACTTAATAACTCAGTAAAAATGCCCTCAGATGGAAAATATTTGCCAGTTGAGTGTTTCCAGACAGCCCCATCTGCTGGTGGGACACACATACTACATATGAATTTCACATTCACTAAAGTATAGACATGATCAAAGTAAAAGACAGGGTTAATTCTTACAGGGTCAATACACATCTTACACTGCAGAGCCTAAGTTTTTGATATTTCATGATGGTAAATCTTGTTGCCATATCCATTCTCAAAATGGATAAAATATGAATTATTATATGGAGTTTTCTGAGGATTTGTTTTCAGAGGTGGACCTTACAGACCCTGGAGACCACATTGGACCTGAGATTTTTGACTCACTGCCCTCACTGGAACTGTTGCTGTCACTGTCTTGTAATGTGTGCAGAAATGACCAAAAATAGTCACTTGATCAATAAAGGGTTAATGAGCTGAACATTTTGGTGTTTGAATGTTTTTGATAACAAAATTATAAGAGTGTGAAGAACATAGTGTGATTGTTGAATGTATCATCTTACACAGGTTAAGTAATATTTCTGAAAACCTAGTGAGAAGAAACATCAACCCTGGAAAACCAAACTAAATCCATCGAGATTTTCTAAATATACCCGAACGTAAAAGACACACGTGATAATTTTTCCCTGGGATGAATAAAGTATTCTGATTGTGATTCTGATAAAATAAAGTATGTGTTGAAATATAACTGGAGATGATCTGTGTGAGGATTTGTGCATCACCCATTTTGCTCCATGATACACACTGAGTGGAGAAAATGAAATCTAAAATACTTTATAAAAATGTGACTCATTTCTGGAAAATGTATTGAAAGAAAAACTGAATACTTTGAGAGTGAACATGACAAATGGTGTTTAAATATTCATCCTCCAGATCTCCTAATCCATTTCCGACTCATGGCAGGGACTTATTATTGATAAAAGGCTGATTTTGGTTTTGACTCAACAATGATTCATTTTGAGAACCTTCATGTTCTGTTTACAGCTGTTCAGTGAAGAGCACAGAGCCATGACCTCTGACCTACAGCCTCATTAACACACATACACAGCCACGTTATTAACATAATGTTTGTTTCCTTGACAACAAAAAGCGTAAACTCCAGGATTATTCATAATATACTTTCACCTTAAGTTATCTACCACAGCTCCACAGTCACTGATGTTAGTGTCAAAGTGGAAATATCGACAAATATCTACAAAAGTACAAATGAGATCTATTCATGATTCAGTGATTTAGAGATGTAAAATGGCTTCATCTCACTTCACAGGTAGTGACAGGCCTCGGAGGTCAAATTGTGTTTTTTATCTGAATTTTTCCACATTAATGTAAAAATTCCAATTTTTGCTCTGTGTTCCAAGGTTAAGATATTTTGGTTTAATATCTTCAGTTTGATATCGAAAATACTTCTCATACAGCTAGAGTCTAAACCACTCATTATTATTTGGGGAATTTCAGATGATGTTAAAAAAACTAAACGACCTCCAGCAATGTTTCCTTTATAGTCTTATCATTGCATCGTTACTTCTCATACATGGGGAAAAGAAAGAAATACCCTCCATGAAGATGTGGCTTAGTGGCCTCACTAACACTCCAATATCTCACACATCTTAGGGGAAATTAACTTTTCACCTTTCCTCTAACAAAGTAGTGAATATATAAGGGTATGGGTGGGTAGTGAGGGGGATGGGAGGGATATTTTTTTTTTGTCTTTGTTTTTATTTTAATGAATTTTTCTTCATTTGTGTTTTGTACCTCATGTTTATATCTGTTCTTCATCTATTGTTACATGTTCAAAAGAAAACAATAAGAGTGCATTATGACCTAACTGTACATTTGTTTCTATGGATGTAAAAGTCCTGCACACAATGTGTATGCAGTAAACATATAACTGTATGACAATGTGCTTTAATAAAAACATTTGAAATCCAAAAATTCAGATTATTAATTAGACAAAGGACAGTAACCAACTTATTAGTACTGTGTGTAAGGAGTTGCTGTAAAATAATTCTGTCCCTAAATATACTGTAGTATTCTTTTGTATTCAAGGACTTTACTTTCAGTGCACGTCTTGTTTTTAATTCTCTTTTTCTTCCTTAGGGGTTCTAACACTACATAAAAAGAAAGAAGTGGTATTATTACATTTTAAGCCACAATAATATTGAAGATAAGAAAAGTATTTCTGTAGAAAATCCTTAGATGTGTAATTTTCAAGCTGACTTGCCCCCATTTTTCTGTTCATGAGTTTTGTGGTTATTTTTGTCTGTAGTGCTTTCAATCATCCTTTTTTATATGAAAGCCCCGTTTCTCTGTAGGTTCTTTGTCTCTGGCTCACATTTCTGATGTTCAGGCCAAATAAATATTCTGCTGCTGGGAAGCCCACACATGTTACATGACCTTCAGCCACTTTTAAATGTAGATTAACACATTTGGAACCAGCTGACTGAATGAGAATCAAAAAGTAAAGTCTTGCAAAGAAACAGACATTGAAGTCCTCTTTAGTTTATTGTCTTAGCTTATATGGATAAAAACCAGCATTAATAAAAATCTCTCGTGTTCATCACATTAGACAGAAAAAAGAGTTCATCTTTTATCATTTTTGAATTATCTGCACATCAACTGTATACATACGAGAAAAGACAGATATACAGTTACACAATTAACCCTTAAAGACCTTGAACTATTTTTGTGATGACTACCAAATGAATTTACCCTTTTCTACATGAATTATCACAATTTATGATATTATTTTCTGCTTTTTGTAATGTTAGTGAACATCCGTTATTTCCTTATATTTAATTTACTGTTCATGAAAGCTCAGAGTAAATTCAGTGGCTACTGTATCAAAACATTGAAAACTGAAGAAAAAATTAGTTGTTTTAGCAAAATACTGTATATCAGTGGTTCTCAATCTTTTTACAGTGGAGTACCCTCTGAAATATACTTTTTTATCCAAGTACCCCCAACTCTCACTTCAGCATTTTTGACTGAGAAAAATGAGGCAAAATTTGTTCCTGTGCTAAAGATGTCTGTTTATATTTTCAAAACTTTGTAAACAAGCAACATATATTTAACTGTAATATATGAAAAAATGAATTTTTTAAAGTCAATTTAGTGTGTAAAATATAAATTGAAAAGTGCCCTCTTACACTGATAAGAAAAATAAATAAACTGGCCATTAATTAATAAATGAACCTTTCATCCACAAAAAATAATAACTTAGCTACTCAGATAAACTCATTTTGAATAATATAAAATAGAAATGTTCATTAAATGTTAACAAAGCTTAAAGAAGATGATTGACAATAAAACTATTATATGATTGTATTTATTGTGTTTTGTATTTCATCATTAATTCTCATTATTTGTTCAGTGTTCGGTACATGATGACTCATTTAATGTATTTCTCCAAAAAAATTTCAAGTACCTCCTGGGGGCACACATACCCCACATTGGGAACCCCTACTGTATATCATTAACAGAACATAATCCAACTGTCTCCATCCACTGTCATTGATCCAACTCCATGGGTTTTACTGGTGAATCAACGTTGTAGAAGATGACAGTGTTTCCACAGTAACTGCGGAGCCTCTGAACGTCCAAATGGGTCATATCTGATGACCATGAAAAGCTGATGAAACTGCATTTTACCTGAACTATTTACATGTGTTGATAGGATCAGTGGATGAGTTAAAGTCATTAAACATTTTAGATCAGTAGATGCTTTGGGTAAGTCTCTGAGGGTTCAATAATTAAACCACAGTATATGTCAACAAAAGTAAAGAAAACTGATATACATGTTTTAAATCTTTTTTTTTTTCCACCAGGAAAAAAATCTGTTGCAGCAAAACTAAAATAAATCATCTTGTGAAATAAAACACACAATTACTCCTTTATATGTCAAAGTTACGAGATACTCTGTGTTCCTTTTTTTTTTTTTTTTTTTAAATTAAGATGCTTTTATCCAGCCACTGTCTTATTTCTATCACCTTTTTGCAATATATTAATGTATCTGAAATTCATAACTACTTTTTTATGCATACAGCATTTGAATGTTTGTGGTTGAGCTACACCTCATAGAATCAACATAATGAAAATAATAATAGTGGATAGATTGTGTCTGATGTTGACATGTTCTCTGTATTAAAGTTGGGATGTTAGGTTCAGACTTTTGAAATAAATTCACAGTGAATCATTCACATGTCTGACCTTCATGTTTTGCTGCCTCAGATGGAAAGCCACCTGTCCAGATTCCCACCCTCCTCTGATTGGACGTCACATGTCGTCCTGTCCCATCCAATCCCATCATGCCTCAGGTGTATAAAAACCAGAGGTTCAGACAGACCACCATGATCGAGCCATGGCCTTCCTGTGGATCCTCTCCTGCCTTGCCTTCGCCGGCGCCGCCTACGGTGAGACAAAGACACTCCTAATTGCTTCAATAGAACAATACTTTATGACAGTGATATTGAGGAATGCTGCACAAAAAAGGAATCTATAATAATTAGTTTTTTTACTTTTCACTTCATATAATGGCGCAGGTTGAATAATATTCCTGAAAACCAAGTGAGAGGAAACATCTGACTGGGAAAACTGAGATTAAAATTAAATTAATCCACATTTTTAAAATGTAACTGAGGGTAAGATAAGAAAATAAATAAATAAATAAATATAACATCTATTCTAATGTCATATCTTATTTTATGACACAGATCTGTATGTGTCTGTGATATTTGGACATTTTCTGTGTCATACTGCTGCTATTCAGTGGCTCAGCTGTTCTTACTGATGGTGAGACACTTACGCTACACAAACTGATACTAAACACTGAAAGTAGCTTTACTTCTATACCTGTTGATTTCATCAAAGAGGAGAAACTCAGATGTTTTTTGATAACAATTTTCTATCCACATGTCAGAGCTGTGGCTTTGCTGCCCACTGACTTTAGACTGGAACAAGCACTTATCTTTAACTTCTTCTACTTCTTAAGTTGTTTGACAGAATCAAGACATATAAAAAAAAAAGAAATTAAAAGGAAAACATCAAACTGAAGTGCAGTTTTCCATCCAACATAGCTCAATTTAAGTTCTTTGGATGTAATGTTGTTTCTGGCTGTTAATGATGTCATGTTGATGATGTCATCAGGTTGCGGTATTCCCGCCATCCCTCCCGTGATCACGGGTTACTCCCGTATCGTCAACGGTGAGGAGGCTGTGCCCCACTCCTGGCCCTGGCAGGTGTCCCTGCAGGTAACACAGAGTCTACTGGACATTATATTGGATTACATTCAATTCTTTACTTCATTACTTTAATCAGAACATATCTAATTATACCTTTAGAACAACTTTTATTCTCTTTTGTGCTCTATAAGGGAGTCCAGTGTATAAAAGCATGTAAACTGATATATTTGCCATAAAGTGTGTCTCCCTAAATGTAATTAATTATGAAATTTGAGACTGGTAAATGTTTATGAATATATCAAAATGTGAGACGAAAAAAAAAATCCCTAAAGAGTAAGTGCACATAGATGAAACAGACATACTTTTTCTTGACTAAATTCAGATGGAGCAAACATTTAACTCACAAGGTTGATCAGCCCAGATCTAATGCTAACTTACTGAAAGCATCAGTGATAATGCTGTCACCATAATGCATTTTCAGCCACTTGCTAAATTTTAATACTTTCAGTACAACAGTAATGGCAACAACACATAATGCTGAAACCCATCATGCTAGCAGACATATTATATGAAGCTACAGGTAACAACACAATGTATTGAAAGTTATACCTGCAACTATAGGGTAAAACTGTAATGACTTAAATGTAAGAACGTACCCCTGTACAGTCTATTGACACCCCGGGTGCTTTTTTTGCCAGGCTGTGTTTATTTCTACTTTAAAATACACATTTTAACATGGGGGTTGATGGTGATGAAGAAATCGCTGATCCATGTTTCTGCTTGTCTATAATGACAGAAATATATCGTATTCATCACAGGCTTGTTGTTTTTTCAGGATTACACTGGCTTCCACTTCTGTGGTGGCTCTCTCATCAATGAGAACTGGGTTGTTACAGCTGCTCACTGCAATGTCAGGTAAACTGTCACTTTGAATGAAAAGCACCTTTGCATCTAGAAACTGCGGACACAACTTGTTCCTTGGATTATAAAGTCATCTGGGGAAGTAAAGTGTAATTGAACATGTGAAGGATGGTGTTTCTGGGTAGTATCACATGGTTTGCTCTTTGCAGGACCTCCCACCGTGTGATCCTTGGAGAGCATGACCGCTCCTCCAACGCTGAAGACATCCAGGTCATGAGAGTCGGCAAGGTGGGCAACGGACTCATACACCCCTCAGATCAGTGTTTCAGTGTGTCTCTGCTGGTTGTAATGATCTACTCTGTGGGCAGGTCTTCAAGCACCCCCGCTACAATGGCTACACCATCAACAACGACATCCTGCTCATCAAGCTGGCCAGCCCCGCTCAGATGAACATGCGCGTCTCCCCAGTGTGTGTGGCCGAGACCGGAGACAACTTCCCTGGAGGCATGAAGTGTGTGACCAGCGGCTGGGGCCTGACCCGCCACAACGGTAAGAAGGCAGCCAATCAGAGTAGAGAGGATGGGTGATGAGGATGATTTATTTGATGGAACAATTTTGACTTTAAAGTTGTGACCAGACACTTGAACCTTACAGTGCTGTGTATTCTGCAGAACATATACACAGATATATAAAACAAAAGAAGAATTTTTCCATTTACCAAAAAAAACAAATACCTGAGGTGGTGGAGAAAATCAGAATTAAAATACTTAGGAAGGTTGTTGTGTGTTACAGTTGCTCCATACAAGTATAATTAAAGTTAACAGCAAAGAAATTACTAATACAAAAAAAGGAAAAATAGAAAAAAAACCAAATACTGTACATATGTGTAAAGCTCTAAATATACAAGGATATTTATAACTCTGAATATATATAAATATACATATTAAAACACTCTATTACGACACACTGAGAACAGCAACTTGTATATTATGTTCTAGACAATATATTATTATTATTATTATTATTATTATTATTATTATTATTAAAGAAATATATATAAATAACTGTGCAAAAATATTGTTTTGTTATTAAGAATCATGTGGTTGTAATGAGGAATTATTCAGTCAAATACATTACACAAATACATTGCATGTATATTCAAGGTGTTATTTCCAGGACAATAGATGATCTTATTACACCCAATTATCTATATTTAAGTACCTGCTTGATTCTTTATCACAGATAACACCATGAAATGCATGAGTCAGATGGTGAATCCAATACCATCTCCTCTCCTTTGCATCATGTCTTTGCAATGCCACGGTTTTAACATGTGACGTGGTGTGTTGTAGCTCCTGACACCCCCGCCCTGCTGCAGCAGGCCGCCCTCCCTCTGCTGACCAATGAGCAGTGCCGTCAGTACTGGGGCAACAAGATCAGCAACCTGATGATCTGCGCTGGAGCCTCTGGAGCCTCCTCCTGCATGGTGAGCAAATACATCCCATCTTAAACTCACTGAGCTAATGTTCCAGATAATCATATTCATCTGTAGCTCTAAACTTGCACTTATCTAAAGTGCTGGAGTCAAGCCTTTGGTAGTTTTCTTATTTACATTGTGTTGTTCATTGATTATTTGTTGCTTATTCCTTTTTTGTTGTTTTTAGGGTGACTCTGGTGGTCCTCTGGTCTGCCAGAAGGCCGGAGCCTGGACTCTGGTTGGTATCGTGTCCTGGGGTAGTGGAACCTGCACTCCCACCATGCCCGGTGTGTACGCCCGTGTCACCGAGCTGCGCGCCTGGATGGACCAGACCATCGCTGCCAACTAAGCAAAACAGCTTTATTTCTCAATTTCCATCTTTCAACCTGATGATAAATAAAACATAACAAACGCCAAAGCACAGCTCTGTTTGTCTTTATCATTTAACAGTGAAATATCAAGACTGAACTGAAACAAAAACTCACTCTGACAAACTCTAGTCTTCTTTTTAGGATGTCCATATACACATGCTATTACTGTTTTGTTTTCTTTCTCAGTATGGGGTGAAGAAAGTGACATGTTCTTTAATTTCAACACTCTCCAGACGTAGAGCAGTAGCCATTACAAAGCCACTTTTCTACATTCACTTTCCTTTTCGCTCTATTATTTACCACAATACATTTGGGTACAGTCAACCGGTTACATAGACTAAAAAAATTGTTCAGATGATAATGTGTCTGCCTACATTTATCTGGCATATAAATGTAATACAGGATGGAAAGGGTGTTTCTAGTACTTTGAGGCCATGCAAAGACATTTGTCAATTTCAGCAATTTTCACTGAAATTTTTGTGAAAAACTTCTCAGTTATGTAGGGTAAAAAAAAAAAAAAAAAAAAAAAAAATTGACAAATTTTTCAGCATATCAAAAGTTACTGTTTTCACTTCAAGTTGGCAAAATTAACATTACCATAGTGCCAGGTATATTGTTGACTGCAACTCCTGCAATTCTGGTGGAAAAAATTAATCAGTCTAGGATTTGGGGATGTCAGAAGTGATTTTGGTTATATAGGGTAAATTCTCAAGTCCTTGAGGCTGGTAATCAAAATTATCTGTCAAGCACAAGTAATTTAATATCCTAATATCATGCTTGGAGTGAATAAGTATAACTCATGTTTAAAACCTATAATTATTAAGGTTGAGATATAAACCAGTACCTCTAAAGTATGAGGCAAAAATATAAATGTGGACATCAACTATAATCTTTTATTTAGATATATTTATTTATATAGATGTCATTTAGAAACAGTAACGCTGGTTTTAGGACTCCCAAACAGTTATGCATCAGCTACAAATGACAAAATAAATGTGCTATAAAGTTCATTTTTTCACCCAACATGTTCATAGTTTCCTGACTGTGCCCATTTGTGCGACACTGTCTTTTAGTAATCAGAGCTTTTTTCACTCAGAACTGTTGAAATGCAATCAAAAAGTAATTTCAGAAGAACAAGGGCACAGGTTATGCTGATGATATTATTTTGTACTTCGAGAGGTGCTCATGGCTGCACAAGAACAGGCCCTGAACATACCAGACCCCAAGTACAGAAGCCCCAGAGACAGTCCAGCACATCACAGCAGGGGGGGGGCATACATGGAGCTGCATAACCAGGCAGTGGGGATAGTGCACAGGAACATCTGTACCGAGTATGGACTGGAGGTCCCAGGGTCAAGATGGGAGACACCCCCGAGGGTGATCCAGAATAAGCCAAGATCCAGTGGGACTTCCAGATCCAGACTGACAGGATGGTGACGGCCAATCAGCCTGACGTGGGGTGGTTGATAAGAATCAGAAGACAGAGGTAGTGATAGACGCAGCGATCCCAGGTGATAGCAACATCAGGAAGAAAGAACACGAGAAGCTTGAGAAATACTAAGGACTAAAAGAGGAGCTGGAGAAAATGTGAGCTTTGAAGGCGACAGTGGTGTCAGTAGTGATGGGGGCAGTAGGGGCAGTGACCCCCAAGCTGGGTGGATGGATCCAGCAGATACCAGGGACAGCATCTGAGATCTCCATCCAGAAGAGCCCAGACACCTCAGATCCTGCACAGAACCCTCAGACTCCTAGGCCTCTTGGACCTTGGAGGAGATGCAATGAATACTACCCCTGTGTGAGAGCACAGCTGCCCCCCCCCCCCGACACACACACACACACACGCACACACACACACTTCAGCTGTGAGTCTTAAGCTGTTGAACACTTTCATTTATCATGGTGATAACAGTGATACTCACTTTGAACTGTCACAGGGTTTTACTTTGTTCCTTTGTTTCCAATGTTCTCTCTCTCGCTCTCTCTTTTTTTTTTACTCCCTTTTACTTCCCTTTATTCTACCACTGTTTTTTATCCTCTGCACTCCCAGGTTTGTATAGCGATTTTACAGAGACAAAAATCCAGTTTCTAATCACAACACCTGTACCTTTGAATAATATTTGGAAAGGCTTTAAATCAGCCTCGTTTTCATCTATTTTACATTTTTGCCTTAACTATCATATTTTATCCCTTGTTCTTTCACTTGATTAATTTTTGTTTTAATGGAATGTCTTTGACTACTTAATATCACATTAATTTGACTGTAATTATGGTTTCCATTTATGTGGCTGTACTGAATATGAGGCTTTTATACCAGTATAGTGACAGTCAAAATACCATTTGAATGAATGAAGAATGAAGAAAAGATAATTTCCAAAGATTATGATTATAATGTATTGGTTCATCAGACACAAACTATTATCATACAGAGTCAATGATTCATAGTTAATATTGATTATTAATGTAGCTTTAATGATACTGTTTTTGAGATAGAGAATAATAAGCATTAAATGAGATCATAATTCTTCATAATTTTGGAAGATGCTTTGGTGTATACAACACAGCTCAAGATCTTAGTCTTCTCAGTCTCTCCATAACCTTTCATCATATTCAGTTCTTCCCTGAGAGACCTTTACTGTTGATTTATAAGTAACTCTTCATACATCTACCCTCATGCACTGCTGACTTTTTTAATATCCACACCTCATTGGTTTTTACCATTTCGATTAGCAAAGTTCATTTCATGTTTGTGTCTCTCGCTTTCAGAACATCATTACGACACTTCCGTTTTAGCAACTGTTAACACCAACTTAACTCTGGCTTCTCTTACCCGTAGACAGTGAAGGTGATAGCGGGAGTAAACATAAAACAGGTATAGAAACGACCCGGCCAAAAACACCACTGGACTTAACCCAGCAAATAGTTCAGATCCTTCCACTGGATAATTAGTGCAGTGATTAATATGTTTCATCTGCAACAAGTTCTTTAACCCTTTGACAGATGCAGTGAGTAGCTTCTCATCTCTAACACAACCATCAGTTTGTAGAGAACGTAAAGATTGGACTATGTCTGGTGAATCCAGGTTGACTCCATTCCACTGTGATGGACACATCAGGGTGAGAAGAGAAGTGGATGAAGTGATTACGCATCATGCCTAGTGCCAACAGTACAACCCTGTGGGGGCAGTGTTATGATCTGGGGTTGATTAAGTCAGTCAGGTTTAGGTTCAGCAACATTATGTCCATATATTCAGCTGAACCTGAGTCTACTGAAAGAACATCTGGGTCTGATCAAGCGGTACCACGTGGACACATTTGGTGTTCAACAGCCTCTGTCATGTAAACAGAGTAACCTATATGCATGTATTATACAGATTTAAGTAGATATTTATAAGCACTTTAACTTTATGTATAACAAAATTTGGGGAGATAAAATTTTTAGGTGAAAAATGTCAAATTACTGCTCGGTAACACGCGGACTCGAAGCGGACATCAATTTTTTTAAGCTTTACACAAACATTCAAAAAATGCGATTCTCAACAGAAATTAATATCAAGTAGGACAAAACCTTTTAAATATTATGTTCAGCTTTGATTAAAATAAATGTTGGAGTAAAATGTTGAAAAGTCTCTGTTTTATTGACATGAGAATGTGGTAACACGTGGACAGGCTGCCATGGTAACACGTGGATGACTCTTTACCATTGTATGCATCAGCCAAAATGTATCAAAAGATCATTACTTTCTGAAAGTTTCACTCAAACATCTGAATTATAAGTACCTTGAAAATTAAAAATTGGTATTTTTTATTTTGATTGGTGAGGGAGAGGACAGCAGCAGGGAGTCCCGGGTGAAACCAATGTTGCTGATGAAGTTACAGGGTCAATGAGGAGACAGCAGTGAAACAAATGATAGTCGCTTTTCCATTGACCCTAAAATTGCACGAATAGAACTTGCGCATAAAAATTTTCCTAATGGAAAAAAACGACAATTTCTCCAAAACTCTTGTTTTTTGATTAAAAGTTTTTGTGCTGGCAAGAGGTGTTTTTTTTGGGCATAGCGCAATTGGCAAATCACGCAAAACTGCAATGGAAAGACCTTTTTTCACAACTAGAGTCAGGTGAATAAAAAAAACGGATGTTGACAGACGTTACAACAAGTGAAGAAGAAGATTTTAAAAGAAACATGGCGTGGTATGTGTGGACACACCAGGAAACCAAATCTTTTTTTAAATTCAGTAAAGGATAGAGGGTAATATATAAAAATAATGAATATATCTGTAAATCAACACAATATTTTTGTTCGTCGCCATGTTTATGGAATGACTTCTCGTGCCATCTCATGATAATATATAAACAAATCATCGCATTTGTGATTTAATGGAAAAACAAACATTTTTTTCAACATTTAGCAAAAATCGGTAAAGTTTTGCACAGATGTCCAACAGAAAATGACACTAGTGGATGGGGAGGGCATGGCCTTCATAAATCTATTCAACCCATAGAAAGGAGGAAAACAATATGTAAGAACTAAAAAATACCCTCCCTCCTGCTGCTCTTTGCTGTTATTTCTAAAAATATGCTATGGTGTTTCAAGCGACTGAAGACAATGGAGCCAGAATATCAGTAGATAAACTGCCACAGGGTATAAAGCAGCCGTCACCCATTGTCATCTTCCTGCTCTCTCAAAAGATGTTATTGTTCAACATTTACCATCATGGGTTACATTTCCTAAAGCCTGTAAACAGTGCTGAAATATTGAATTACAACATGCTGAAAGGTTAGGATAGACGTTTTCTCCAGTGGCATTAGGAAAAATACTGCCTGAGGCTTTCAATTTTAAAGAGAGTACATCTATTAAAAAAAAGTCTGGGATCTGAATAGATAAGTTACAAACCATAAACACAAAAAAATATGAAGGAAAATATGCCATTTGTTCTGCTCCTAAAAAAAAAATGTCACATAGCTTATGAACAACTCTGAATTTAATAAATACTTTCACAGTGTGTTCAGGATGTTTTAGGCGAGTACATTAAAAAATCAGTCCCGCTCACACTTCCTGTCTTTGTCTAACCTCTACCTCAGCAACTCTTGTTAATACACTGTGGAGTTAACTTTCTGTTCAGTGTAATTGGAATCCTTTTGGCAGTAATAGAAAATCAGTCCTCATTTTAGTGCGGCGTAATATTTGACAGAAACACTGAAATGTCAGAGTTAACACAATGTTAACACAGCAAAAATAACTTTAGCTAAGACTATTCACTCTCCTGCTTCTCCTTTTTCTTCTCATCATCTTAAAATAATGTCTCTTTATTCTCATTGTTCTTGGTCCAACAAGTTCAAAATAATAAGGCTGTGATCTGTTATAACTACATGAATTAATATTTTCATCCTTAATTTTGTCATACTCAGCAATGCAAATGTGAACAAGCTTGACAGCTCCATCTGTTTGATGCTCCTATTTTCAGTGACATCAAGAATACAACGGAGTATATTCTAACATTTTCCACACGTGCAGCAGGGAAATAACAAGCTGATATTTCTGTTTTCGTGTTTTTAGAAAGTATTGATTCATGACTGCATATGGGGGCGTGTTGTGATTTAGCATTTTGTAAAAAACAGAAATGAATGGCTGTCATGTCTTGCTGTTACTTTCTACGTGTTTGAGGTGAACCAAAAACATCTGCACAAAGGCTATAAGGTGTCATTGAAATGTATATTTTCAAATTGTGTGTAACATATATGTGGTTGTTGACCTTTTAGTTGCTTATACATTTTAATGACTGAATAGCCTATTCTTTGCACCTGTATATTTACACTTCTGTCATGGTCCACACCAGGTTTAGCTGCCTCCTTCAGCTCACACCATCAGCCATTAGTGTCCCAGTTAGCCTCCTGTCATAGGGCTGCTCTGCTCTGTCAGAGGAATCTACTGTTTTGTATCAAGGTGAAATGCTGTAAGTATTCCAAATGTAGTGTACACTTAAAAAAGTCTATTTGTTTGACCTGAAACTTATTTTAGGAGCAAAGTTGCATTTTTCATTGCTTTTTTTCCTGTCTGTGCCAAACAGTTTATGTCTTTGACAGTGTTTTTCAAACCTTTTTGACTCTCAGCACACTTTTTACATAAAAAAAATCTCATGACATACTATTACTACAAGTGTTCTAAAGAGACACATTATTATCTTGTCTACTGTAATAATGTAAAATAAATAAATAAATAAATAAAATGAAAAATAAACAGACCTGACTGGCATGCTAACAAGGCTTAGTGCATTAATGGGGAAATGCTGCTTTATCTGTGAATTACTGCAGTAGCTTAATATGTGAATATGGATAGAGTTATTGTTGAACTCATGCTTTTAATAAATTCCTTTACAGGACATGCATGGACACAGGGCTGAAAAAGAACTGGAGCAGTAGCCCTTAGTGATCTTTGTCTTTTATCTGGGAGATGTTTCAGACGCCTCCAGATCAGACATTGGTATGTCATGGATGGTGTTACAGTGTTGGATGACTTGCCTCTGCATCTGTCTGTGCCATAGTAGCTGGGTTTCCATTACCCTCAGAAATGGGCATAATGTAAATTGTGCAATAGAAAACTGGTAATGGAAACACCAAAATGTGGCAAAAACTGTCGCCAAAAAAGGTCTCATGAGGTGGTTTTTAAGATGTTTTGATATAGAAGTATTGTGCAAAAGTGTAATAGAAACACATTTTGTGCATTTTCACACATCTGTGCATGGTGGTTTTGCTCAGGCCAAACGTCTCACCTATTACCTGTACTCAGAACAGGTGGTTCTAGTTTGTATCAGGCAATAGACACTTGCTTTTGTGTAGGAGCTTCTTCCTGAGGGCATGACAAGTCTGGTACCACAAGAGGTTCAATAACATCACACAGTTCATTAAACGTTGCCCGGGTCATTCGGAAATTCTGGATCCACAACTTGTTGGTGAATTCCTGATGTACATTCTCTCCCAGAAATCCATTATGTGTGGCCGCTGCCATAAATAAGGCCTTAGCCTTGGGACGATTATACGTTCCCTTCTTTAGTTTAAGACACTCAGTGCAACAGCAGTAGTTGAACCAACACTACAGTGACAACACTGTGGAGGTTTGGCTTGAAACTCAGTGCATCCATCTTCCTTATACAAGTGTCTTGCGAGAACTATACAGTATTTAATGAGAATTACAACAAGTCGCAAAACAGGACTTTACTAGAATCACACATCAGAAGCCAAACACTCTTCAATGGAAACACCTACAAATAGCAATTGTACTTTGTCAAAACTGTAGAAATATAGGCTTTTATTTTGCAGAAAACTACAATGGAAACCCAGCTACTGTTGGGTTTGATATATGTCCACAACTCATACATTTTAATTTGAAACTTAAATTATTGTTTTTGACTTTTTTTTAAATCATATGATCAAGCTGTGATCATTTGTTTGACATAGATTTAAAACATTGATTACGATTAAAATAAATGAATCATGAACATAATAAATCATAATAAACAGAAAATTATTATTTGGCATAATAAAAAAATAAATAAAGTTGATGTGGAAATAGAACTTAGTACTAAGTAAATTAAAAAAAAGGTAAGAATAGTTAATTTCTTTGCTTAAAAATAATATAGACAGACAGATAGACAGACTGATTCACACCCCAACCTGTAACATCATCAGCCAGAAAATGGTATAGAAAAGATGCAGCTGTTTATATGTAGACAGTTGAAATGTTATGTTTAAAAGCAGTTACTGAATATAAAGGTGTTCAGATTAACCTTAAAACAACACAATTATTTTTACAGCACTTTCCAAATGAATTTTTCTGTACATCTAATTTTTTTAAAGTTAAAGTTTTGCATTTGTCTTTGTCCTTATCTTGAAAAGCACTATGTAAGTACAATGTTTTATTATATTTATGGATACATGACTCGAAGTGGTTGACATACAACAAAGTGCTCCATGCTTTAACTTTTTGACATTAACTTGGCTAATTTTGTAAGTGTGTGTGTGTGTGTAAGAGACTCTTCTAATGTTATATCAATTCCTGTCGAACTGAATAAATGTTACTGAAAATTATTGATGCGAAAAAACTCAATCTTTGTCTTTCTTCCATGATTTTCCCCTTTTCAGAGTAGTTTCACTCACATTCCGCATTCATAAAAACGTATCCAGATGTGGTCGTCCCCAGCCTGTTCTCAGCTGTACAGTAATACTCTGCAGACCCAGGGGATGGATGGATGGAGCTGAGGAAGAACTGAACTGCCCTCGCTGAATTCATTTGAGGGGCTCACTGACACCAAAGGAACCTCTGGATTGGATTATATAAACATGCACAAACTTTGAGATGACAATGTTATTTTTTCTTTTTATTACATGCTTTGATTTTTATTTATTTATTTATTTATTTTTGCATTATCCAAATTCTGTCCCAAATATGATTGTCTTGTTAATGACACAGGTATGGACATACGCAGTGAAGGAGGGCAGTAGTCCTCTCAACCTTTAAAAGCACACGATGTGGCGTCTCCAGGATAAAATGTTCCAATTTAACATGGAGATTCTTCCAGAAGTTTCTCTCCATTCTTAAGCCAGATGTAAGAGCGAGGAGTGCAGCTACTGAAACACCTGAGCTCTGCCTCAGTAACACACTGTCACTGACATCACCAGCACCTGAAGAGCTGACAAGGCAAGAAAACACTGGTTTAGCACATTAAATTTATTAGGATAAACCCCCTGAGATGTATCAACTTGCACTTGAGGGGGTCCCAACATACACCACACAAATAATGAGATAAATGTACATTGATAAAATTAGAAAACTCCAACCACAACTCTGGGCAAATTGACCAATAAAAACTCATTCTCATCTATGTGCAAGTTTAAGCATAAAAAAAGTACACAGTAGCAAGTTCATTCATTAGAATACTCCATCTTAAAGTAAAAAGAAACTTGTTCGAATATATCAATAAGATGGCTCTAATGTCAGGTCCATCCATCCATTTTCTGAGCCCGCTTTATCCTCACTAGGGTCACGGGGGTCGCTGGAGCCTATCCCAGCCACTT
>JAPQRP010000019.1:29633222-29645832 GCA_037367295.1 Apogon hyalosoma | reverse complement strand
GATGGTCCGGATCAAAAACACGACGAATCAGGCAGGGAAAACGCTGGAAAGTCTGGCAGAGCAAAGAACAATCTGGCCATGGGCAAGGAGCCTTGAGATGAATATAAAGACCCTGCCTGATGACCTGCAGCTGTGCTCACAGGTGAATGTGATACCCTAATGAGCAGTGGCAGTGTTCAAAGGGTCATGACAGAAAAGACGGAGATGTTACACAATTCAGTCATTTTCAGCCACAGTGAGAGAATCACGTACATCCAAGATCATCAACCAATATGTCAAATCAACTAGATTACATCATGTTCAATGAAGGAATATGACATATGTGTAATTATTTGTTGTGAATCCAAAGACCTGCCATTTCCCATTTTTTCAGTGCAGTGCCAGAGCCTTACCCTTTCCTGCCTCTTCTGTTCCCATGGAATCCAAAGTACCCCCTCCCAAACCATAGCCTCCCCATAGCCTTGTACCAGTTTTGGGACCAGCCTTCATCAAAGATTCTTATTTTTCACTTTATCGAAGTTTGGTTTGATAAAGATCATTATCCTAAAACAGCACTGAGCACTTACCATCACCATTACACACTTCACTAGTACAACATATGTGATATTTTTATCAGCCTATATCGCTCAACAGAGTCTTATATGAACACAACAGAGATCCAAAAATGGAAGCTTTATTAATCACCTTTGACTTGTTTGGGATTGCAGTGGGTTGTTTTTTGAGTCTCAAATAAGAAGCTCACAGATTTATTTCAAACCTGTGCCCATGTTTTAGGTAAAGCAAATAAGAACTATAATATTCATTCATTGATCTCCTGAACCCACTTTATCCTCACTAGGGTTGGGGGAGTACTGGAGTTTATCCCAGCTACCTATGGGCAAATGTGGGGTACATCCTGGACAAGTCGCCAGTTCATCACAGGTCCGACATATACACTACCAGTCAAAAGTTTGGCCTCACCTGGTTTTTCTTTATCTTCATGACTGTCTACATTGTAGATTGTCACTGAAGGCATCAAAACTATGAATGAACACATATGGAATTATGTAGTTAAAAAACGTGTGACATAACTCAAAGCATGTTTAATATTTTAGATTCTTCAAAATAGACACATTTTGCTTTTATCACTGCTTTGCACATTCTTGGCATTCTCTGGATGAGCTTCATGAGGTAGACACCTGAAACAGTTTCCAACAGTCTTGAAGGAGTTCCCAGTGATGCTGAGCACTTGTTGGCCATCTAAAGTCCATATCATGCCATTTAAATGAAAAGGTGAGTCCAAACTTTTGACTGATAGTATAGACGAACAACCAATCACTCTCACATTCACACCTATGGACAATTTTAGCTACACCAATTAAGCTATCTGTGCATGTCTTCGGACGGTGGGAGGAAGCCGGAGTACCCAGATGGAACCCCAGCTAACACAGGGAGAACATGCAAAGTCCACACAGAAAGGTCCCTGGTTGGAATTAAACCCAGGACCATCTTGCTGTGAGGTGACAGTGCTATCCACTGCACCACCACGTCACCCAAGAACTTTAATATACTATAGGTAATTTTATCTCAGCTATTTTTGAGGTTCCTTTAATATAGACAGAAAAACCTGCCACCTACCCTGAATATTCAAACACAGTTTCTTCCCTCTGGCTGCCAGGAGATGATCACCCCTCTTTTATGTGTTAGTCTGTCTTCCTGTTCATTGAATTAAAATTCTTCTGCTTAATTTTATATTCTCAGACAGACAATATTACAGAGACACCTGTGAACATGTTTTAATCAACAGTCATTTATTGCACAAAGAGCACATTTAATCCAACATGTAACAGAACAACAGCACATTCCCTTAAGCCTGTCTGTAAACACAGGTAGTGTCAGGTGCGTCGGGGGGCGCAGCCATGGCCAACACGGCGGCAGTAGCAGATGGCGTTGAAGAAGCGGCAGTAGCAGGTGTCACATGGGTCGCAACAGGGTAGTGGGTAGCCGAGACACGACTGCTGGTGGGGGATGCAGCGACGTGGTGAGCGCATGGTGCGACCCTGCAGCTGCAAGGCTGCTGACGAGTCCTGGACGACAGGAAGTCACAGATTCATGAGGATCAGCACAAGAGTTGAGCTACTGTCTCTGAATAAACCAGGCCCACCTCGTCATAGGATCCAGCATCCATCAGGAAATGATCCTCCACTGAGTCCACAGGGAGGAGGCCAGGTTCCTGCACTGGAGGAGGGGCGTGGCCTCTTTCTGAAGGACAGGGGACAGACAGACAGACAGACAGACAACCGAACCACACTGTGACCTCTGTGTTTGTACCATAGACTGATTAAAAGAACAGGTAGCCATGTGACTTCCCTGATGAGTTTGTGGGTTGCTGTTTTGAAGTCAGGAGTTCAGCATTTGGCCATATTTAGACAGGAGGGTGGACCTGGAGAAGAGTGAGGGGTGACCTCCTAAAGCTAATGGGAACTTATTGAAAACACAGACCTCATGGCTAAATAGGAGATGTTAAATGTCTTGAGTTGATGAATATTAACAGAACACTTGTCAACTTTGCACAATATAACAATAAATGATTAGTCCATGTTGGCCTAATGAGCAGGTTAGCCGAATGCAGTTTCATTTAATATCCTAGTAGTGTTAACATTAGTGAATGTTACATTAGCTCTCACTACATGACAACAAATTACAACATAAAACATAAAAAAGCTACAAATGTTCAAACAAACCATAGCTTCCAGTGGACTTCAAAATGTGAACACTAAGATAATAATAGGTGTAGCAGAAGCAGAGGCTTTAGTTTGCCATAAAACTGAGCAACAGCAACAAGCTAAATTATAAACTTATACGTTAGTTTGGGTTCTTGAAGTGTTTTCTTTACATTATATACAACACATTTCCCTTCAAAATAGATACATGTGTCCTCCCAAATGTATCCACAATGACTGTGATCTCCTGCAGGTAAAACACTCAATACATTTACAGCTTAGTCGAGTTATGATCATAGCTCAAATAAACCTTTTAATTGGACTACTGTCTTCGTCCCAGTCCACATGTACAGCAGTGTAATAGATTTACTGTTGAGATCACATCACCTCCGTTATAAGACTGGTGATATGCACTCTTTCAGCTTGTTAACCCACGCTGTCACAGACCACTACAATAGTCACTAGTGAGCTACCAAGTCATTGACCCAAAGGTAAACTGGCGCCACAATGGACAACATTGCAAATTGTACATAGAAGTCTACAACATTTGTACAGTGACAATGGTGGATTTACCTACTGGCACCCTTGGCATTGGGGGGTGGGGTGGGGTGGTGGTGGTGGGGTGTGTACTGCAAACACATGATTTATAACTACCGTTTATATGGTAAAGGGAGTTAAATCTGTACTAAAGTCTAATAATCATGAGGAGACAACTGTCTATTCAAGCAGCATTTGGGTCTGCATGAAAAACAAACAGGCAGCCACAAAAGGTATGGAATGTATTATTATACAGTGGGAACTATAGAACTGCATGACATTTGCCACAGAACAGGCAGGGATTGAATGAATCACACAAACTTGTCAAACAGGCTTATATCTAACTGGTCTGTGTGGATACATTTGACTGCATTTACTGGCTGCTGAACATGCGTCAGTATCTTATGAATTGTTACAGTGTTTTAATTGACAGATGGTCAAGTATGCTACATGCACACATACATTTTCTTGTATGAACTACTAGTGGGCCTTCTACCAAGTAGAAGAAAACTTATGCTACTAATACATCTAAGCCTCAGGGTTAGTTAAGATGAAAGTATATATTGTGTTGTGAAATATGACTGTAATGGATAGTATGTTCTGTAAACAATGCAAGCAGGAATATAATAGTTTGGAGAAGGATATCACATATGTGTTTATATATAGCATACCCCCCCTCCATTTTTTTCTGGATCTGCCACTGATTGAGTTCTACTACATTTTGTACATAGAACTCTACCACATTTGTTCATAGAGCTCTACTACATTTTGTCCACTTTATTTTTTGTGCTGAAGAGATGCACAATGTTTGACTTCCATGTACAGGTCTTTTTACATGCAGGAGGTGTGTTATATCGACTAGTTAAACTTAGATATCAGTCGATATTTACATACACTTTTAAAGTCCAATTTTATTCAGACTAGCACAATAAGACGTTTGTATAAGTATGTTGTAAATGTACGGACATACATATACACCTGTATGACCTATATTTGGTGTTTCAGGTTCATGTTCATCTAACAAAATGACAGTAGACATACATGAACTTGGATGTGATGCCATCGTTTCCAAATCCCATCATTTTAAACACAGATACACACAGACTGGAGTTTTTAAAATCCTCATTTTGAAAGGTGTTGTAAAAGATCTCAAATTTACTGACATAATAATATTTTATTATGTGACAAGAATGACAGGAAAATTTAATTATCCATATTAGTATCCATATTCTAATTATCCATATTAGTGTGGACAAGATCTAAGTTAGGCTCACAGACCTGGAACTGTAACTGAGCCAGTGTCAACTTCATGAAACATGTTGTTAGTGTAAATTTTAACCACAGCTATTGTCAAACTGTGTGCAAGAATATGTGAAAATGTATCCAATAAATGTTGATGTTGAATATTGATAACTGTTGATCTAAGCCCACATGACAGACACCAAACTCAGTTGATGTCACTTTAAATGTCCATATCTGAGTCTTTATGTCATTTAAACCAGTGAATCATATGAAAACTCAACTGTAATACAGCTGCAAAGACCAAAACTGTTGTTGTACCAGACTGTAAAAAGGTTTTTTGTTTTGCTTTGTTTTGCTTTTTTGTAAAGTTAAACATTTTAACCTGGCATTTAAGAGGATGAATTCACTCTGAAGTCAGTCTCAAGTGGACATTCAAGAAACTGCAGGTGGATACCACTTGGTTTGTTCACATGAACTGAGTGGATACTGACCGACATCCGACAGAAAGGATGAGTCAACAAGGCGAGCAGAGGCCGGACCTTCATCCAGCTGCAAGTTCCCATGAACCAAAGCAAAGGAGGGGCGGAGCAAAGAGATGGCACAACAGAGCAGCAGAGGGGCCAGCATCCTGAGTCCAGCACAGAGGGGACGAAGAAGGAGGAGGTGGAGGCTTCTGCACTACAACACCCACAGTCCTCAGTCTCCAAGAGAGCCACTGACAAGAGAAACAAACACAACCTAAGGTGAGAAATCTGAAATCTATTTACATTTTCTTCAAGTAGATCAGTTCACATTAGTCCAAGTTTTATTAATTTCTATCTTCAAAACTGAAAAATGTAAACAATTTCTAACACTGAACCAAAATAACCAAATACATTATTAGACCTAATAATAATCAGTAAACAAAAGAAACACAACAGCTTCAGAAATGTATGTTTTAAAATCATGTACGCACACATTTTCTCATTTCCTTTTGTTCTTTTACAATTATTACTATTTATTGGAGAAAAACAATTGTAATTCATTTTCTGAACCACTTAATCCTTGAGAGGGTCAAGAGGGTCATGAGGATGCCGGAGTTTATCCAAACTACCAGTGGGTGAAGACAGGGTTCACCCTGGACATGTCAACTGTTTGTCACAGAATGTAATTATTTCCATCAAAGTAAATTAAATTCAACTATTTATGAAAAGTAAAGTGTTTAGATAAATCTTTGCTACTTCAAAGTAGAAAACAGATAACTAAATATGTACTGTTTTTGATGAGAGAAATTACAACAACAGTTCACAAATTTAAAGGGAATTTAAAGGGAAGTCATTACATTTTTGTATGCCTAAAATACTGTAATAACTACCATTAATTTACTAAATCACAATTTTAAAATCACTCATACAAAATGTTTCCACTTGGAATCAATAGTCCGAGGACTTATTACCTTTAATATCTGATTGATATAAAGCTTATGGAAAATAATGTCCATACAAATAAACCAAATAAACCCATAGAGGTGGGACTTACCTGCCGCTGTGATGCTGATGTTTCTCTCATTGTGAGGGTGATAGGGGATTTAAAGGGGGGGAGGAGGGGTCTCCTGACCAGCCAGGACCAGGGGGCGGAGTCATCAGCTCTGCATCATCATCACCATCATCATCATCGTCATCACTGTAACCTTGAGGAGAAGCTTAAGAACCTTTGACCAGTATGGTAATGTAAATACAGTGAGAGCATGCAGTATGATTTGTATGGTTGTATGGACACATGTTTTTATTGATGTTCTGGATAGCATCATGGCCAGTTCTCAACTTAAATGTCTTTTTGAAGATGCAGACATTTTAAATAGGTGCAACCTCTCAAATAGCAAATTAAATGTGTCCTGTGAAACTGTAAAACAACATCCATAGTTCTAATAGCAGTGAATTACAAAAAGCTCCCCATTATGAACGACAGGAAAAGACTCTTAATTATTATTATTAGGGTAAGAATTAGGTTGGTTTAAGAGTTTTCAGCTTTCCCAGCTAAGATTTGAGAAAGGGTCAATGGAATAATGGACATTATGTCCATTAGAATCCTCACAACTGAACTACATTACATATAGCACATTTTATAAACAAAGTCAGTCCAGTTACTGCGATACCAAAGACAGTGATATCTGTAAATACTTCTATTTGGTCCTAAAGTTTGGATTTTCCAGATCTGACCTTTCCACTTCCTTTGTTGAGACCAAAGGCAGGTTATAGGGGCTGCACTGAGGCCTGGGAGAGGCTTTATTCCTTTAAATTAGCTTCTAACCAAACTGAAAAATCTGAAAGTCCAAACCAAATGAAGCAGGTATGAAAGGCCCATTATAATGTATTTTTATGACAAACTGTGACTTTCTGTACTTATAAAATTATCTCTAAATGCACAAAAATCATAATTGTTGCTGAGGTCAAACAGGAATTTAAAAAATTATTTGTTACGACTGTACCCAATTGTTCACTGAAAGGGCCTCTCTGTTCTCCTGTGGTTAGGGTTATAGACTGAGATTTGGGTTAGGTTTACCCATCGATTTATGATGGATAAAGTGGTGAAATTCCTGATTGGGACAAACTAAATACCCCAGGCTCACCCTCCTGTATCAAAACAGTGCACAATGCTCTTATATAAGTAATTGTCTGGTTTATCTGTAAAGGGAAATTAACTTCATCCCTACCCCTGTATGTAGAAATTCTTCTATATTTCAAACATATAAAAGAATGCGGTGATTATACATTGACATTTGTACAATTGAAGACCCTGGTGGACCCTAACCATAAAAGCACTGAAGTCACAAAAAAGTCATATTTACAGGGTGGACTTTATATGCTCAACTTGAATTGTCCAAAAATGTGACTTCAGTACTTTTAGCACCAGGGTCTTCAATTATCATGATGATAAATATTTACTGATCAGCCATAACATTATGAACACTCACGGGAGAAGTGTTAATATAAATTAACACTGCATTAACAATGCTTTCACCAGGTTAAATTATATTGGGCATCAAGTGAACATTTAGTCCTCAGAGCTGATTTGTTGAAAGCAGCAAAATGAGAACCGTATTGTAACGGTGATGACTGGGTCAAAGCATCTCCACAACTGCAGGTCTTGTTGGGTGTCCCTGGTCTGCAGTGGTTAAAGCTACACCGTACGATGTGGCATTTTTACACTTTTCTTTTGTCACCCTGAAATGCTCCTACTAAGCATGTGTCAAACTAAAATGTAAAAGAAATTCACCAGGTTCTGAAACTCAAAAATGTTTAATTCTCATTTATTTCTGCTAAAAGTCTGACCAATCATTTTATTCGGTCTGAATAAAATAATTGGCTGAGCTTGGCTGAGCCTCCTGTCAGTCATCCGTTACCCAGTCCTGCATCAGATACCGGTGTCTCTGACTCTGACATTTCACTCGCTGCTCCTCCTGTCACTGACCGCAGTCTGTTGTCTAGGGATGTGAGTGGATGGGACTCATATTCACAGTATTGAAGGGAAAAAAAGGATTTATTAACATTAACAACAACCAAGAGGAACAAACAGAAAAACCTGACTGCAGCAGTAAGAGTCCGGTGAAAGAAGGATGGAGATAAAAGTCCAGGAGACAGGTGGACTTGACTCCACAGCCAGAGTTTTTTATGACCACAGGACTCGACATACATGTACATGGTGTCACTCAATGTAGGATTATGTAGGATGATAAATGTATGGACTATGAAACCTCAAATGTCCACGGACACACGTGGAGTCCATGCGCTCACGGTTCGGCCCAGTCCACCCAGTGATGAAGTGCAGTGAAGACACTGACCCAGCTGCACAGACCAGACCCTCACATACAGGGTCTGCTCATGAAACAGGAACTGCTGCTGTGCAGAAGGTGGAGCATGTGTGTGATTACTGAGGGAGGGGTCCACGGCCACGCCAAAGCGGACCTCCGCCTCCGCCTCTACTTCCACTGTATGCATCAGGTGAGAGGAGGGGAGCATCAGAGCTCAGGCAGGGGGAAGTGGGCGGAGCTTTGGAGGGAGGCGGGTGGTTCATGTTCAAATTTTTACTAAGTGCTGTGCAAAATGCTAGATCAGTAGGTATAGATTTAATATGGACCAAATATGGACTAAGGAATGACATCCCAGTCTCAGGACCATTGATCATCTGTGGGAGGTGTTGGACAAGTAGATCTGATCATGGGGGTCCACCTCTCTACTTCCAGGATTTCAGGGATCTGCTGCTAATGTTTTGGTCCAGATACCACAGCACACCTTCAGAGGTCTGATGGTGTCCAGGCCTCGGGTCAGAGCTGTTTTTGGGGAAAAAAGGTGAACCTACACAGTATTCAACAGATGGTAATACTCTGCTCCTATAGATGATTGATTGGTTGAGATCTGGCTCTTGTTCTTTAGATACTTTTGGTAGGTATTAATGACTTTACACTGGGAATGAACAACAAGATCTGGAGATGCTCTGACCCTGTGATTTGACCATTACAATTTCTCTCTTGTCAAAGTTTGTCTGATCTATACTTTTGCTTCTAACATATCAGCTTTGAGGGCTTTATGTTCACTTGCTGCCCAGTACTGTATATCCACCCACTGACAGGTCCCATTGTAATGAGATAATCAGAATTAATACCACTTTACCTGTCAGTGGTTAGAATGTTATGGCTGATTGGTGTAGATTCCATTTCTGTAATTAAATCCCTTTAAGCCTTACACCAGGGATGTACATACTCAGCCCAGTATGGCCTGAAGGGGGCTGGACCAATAAAATAAAAACATAAAAACCTGTAAATTATGTCAACTCCAAATGTTTCTATATGTGAAAAAGTAAAACTAGATTATGAAAATGTTTACATTTAGAAAGCATCCTTCAATAAAGTGTAATAACATGAAAAATGGACAGTCTGACATTTTGTGAGAAAAAAAGGGAAATTTAAACAATATTGTGTCTGAACTTATCATTTACACATGTGTATTAAAACTTGTAGATCAGTGATCTAAAAATACACAAAACATTGTTTCTCTTAAGACATTTCAGGTTCATATTTTTTCTGTTTAAGGATAGTTTGTAAATGCAAACATTTTCCTGTAGTTCTACCTTTTTTCCACACAAACTGAAGATTTTGAAGTTGTCATTATTTTTAGGTTATTATGATAGCATTTTACTGATCTGTAATGCTGACTGTATTTTTACTGACTTGAGATTTAATTGTGCTGAATGCGGAACCTGAACTATAATGACTGTTCATATCTTCAGTGTAATTTTTGCATTTCACAAATTCATCCCACGGGCCAGATCGGACCCTTTGGCAGGCCGGATTTGGCCCGCAAGCTGCATGTGTGACACCCCTGCCTTACACACCGACAGTTTAATTGATGTATAATCATGGAAGGAACATGCACTCTATTCCCTTACCCAGAACTTAAACAAATAAAAAGGACGGTTAAATTATTCTCACAGATCCTTCCACACACATCCTTACCTCTCTGCTGAAGGTGAAGTAAATATACCAACGCTTTTCATTTCTGCACAAATACACTTTTATGTGTCCTGTGTTTTCAGTTTCCCTGTGGAGGTTGGAGTATACTCTGCTGAAAGGTTTAAGTGTCTCCATAAAACATCTCATTCTTCAAAACATATCATTACCCTGACTTTTTTTCTCTTATATTTTGGGTGTGTTTAATTATTTGTGAACACACTTTTTAATTATCTTTTACCAGTTTAGGTGAAGCCCAAGCCTAAGGTTATTCCTCTGAAACACATAATTGAAGTTTTCCTTCCTTCTTTTACATCCCAAGTGTTTCCAGATAAGAGTTTTTACATGATGAAAATGTCCCATTTCTGTTTCCTCCCATGTCCTTCTTCCTTTCAGCTCATCTAATGGTGTACTTAATGATTCTTTCTAACTCTAGAGATGTCATTAGCCATATGTTTTGTGCTTTTATTTCTCTTTAAGTGTGCTTCCGGATCCAAACATATCTCAGTCGGATGTTTTTGTGATTACTGATGATTCATCTGTGTGCGTTTGATTGGAGAACATTAGAGACAAACTCGCTGCTGCTGCTTCATTAAACCTTCAGTCCTGTGTTTGGCGCCAATTCTCTGAACTGTGACACAAATCAAATCAAACAACGGGAACGCTGTGAGGTCAGAGAGACGCCAGGGCATCAGCAGGAAAGGATTTTTAATGAACATATCTACCTGTTTCTATGGTAATGCTGTAGACATGACTTGATTTAATTGTGCAAAACATTGATGAAGATTAACAGAGAGAGGAAGCTTTAATGTGTAGCTCTTTTTGTTACAGGAAACATTCTGTACATTACTGTCAATAAAAGTGTTCATGGATGACCTTAACATAGAGAAAACAAAACTGACATTGTAAAAGTAACCTTAGAAACAAGAGCATAAGTAGAAAATATATATAACATAATTCAAGTCAAAGTGGTCTTCATCAGTCTTCGTCAACCACAACAACAACCTTTTTCCAACCACCACCATAACAACAACCTTGATCAGATATAGGCATTTAGAAAACATAAGTAAATTACTGTAACTTTACTTGAACTGTTGTGTATCTCCTTATATTTCTTGCATTTTTAGATTTTGTTTTCCCTTTTACTTGATGCCTTTAAAAAGTACTTTATTCTGTTGTATAAATGGTCTGAGATTTCAGTCTAGTGGACCTAATTATGAATTCTTCTTTAATGCCTGATTCTACAAGAGATGGGATGTCATGTAGTTATGTGGCTGTTTTAGCCACAAAAATGGGCAGTCACAGACGTTTGTTTTGTTACTTAATTAGCCCTCACATACTTACATTCAAATACATTTGTTCATCTGTGTTGTGTTGTTAATTTCATTTTTAAATGATTATTCATTGTGGTGATAATTGTATTGCAGCTGTTGTACCTTAAAGCTGCATATGACTTTCATTACCAATTTTTCATCAAATATGTAAAACCCTTGTCATTACCTAAGTATCACGAATCCGTTAGCCTTTTCATGATTACGTACCTGAATCACTTCCCTTACGATGAACAACTTCAAAGTGTACTCCATCACAAGCCGTCTGTTTGTTTACATACCAAACCGAAACCAAACCGTCACTCAGGCCTTTTTGGAATTCCACACATCCGCAGCAGCAAGAAGCAATGAAGCCGTTTCCGTATTTGTTGCTGCTGCAGCCACACTGCGGCTGCGTGGAATTCCCATTCCCATATTGCACTTCACAACAAAATTTCTGAAAAGGCCCGAGTGACATATAGGTTTGGTATGTAAACAAACAGACGGCTTGTGATGGAGAAGTGATTCAGGTATGAAATCACAGAAAGACTAATGGCCTCATGATACTTAGGCTATGACTCAAGTTTTACAGATCTGATGAAAAATTGGTGACTGTCATATGCAGTTTTAAGTTTAGTGTATTTGAATTTTTTTCAGTAAAATGTCATATTGGACAGTATTGTGTAAGTTACTTCCAACCTGTAAATAATTACAGTTACTATTTAAAAGTAATTCCTTACCTTACAATATTACTGTCTCAGAATTGTAATGTGTTACATGACTCCTGTTACATGACTCCACCGGTAGATAAATTCTAACTAGTCATAGAACCGTTAGCTTACCTTGTCATTGCTGATCACAGGAATCATGCTAACTAGCTTGTGTGAAGCAGGGTTAGGGTTAGTAATGAGCATATGTCCATGTGGTCTGGAACTAGGTGCATTTTGGTACCTGGCACTTTGCCAGCATTTTAGACCCAGTAATAAAAGAGAAATTTAGACATATTCCCCCCAGGATGTACCTAATGATGACCTCAGATAAATTCAAAAAAATATATACTCTTGCTCTGAGCCATCCCCAAATTAATGAATTTTTAATTAAATATTGGGGCCAAAAGAAGGACCAAAACTGGGACATGAAAAACTACCTAGGTGTCAGTGCATTTAATCTGGAAAACATGGCTGTAAATAGTCTTACACTGTAAAAAATGACAGTAGAATTAACACTAAAAAGTTGTAAAACTGCAACATAAAAAACCTGTTAGTGAAAATACAATACAAAGTTGTTTATTTGAAAAGATTTTTGTGTTAATGATTAAATCAAATATAGCTGTA
>JAPQRP010000019.1:29585579-29615228 GCA_037367295.1 Apogon hyalosoma | reverse complement strand
AGCGAATGAATAATGGATCCACTGTACGCGCTTTGAGTATGCGTTCATAGAAAAGCACAATATAAATCTAATCCATTTTTATTATTATGATTCTGGGATTCTGGGACGTGACTGTAAGGCTTTTGTATTCCAAAATTACTAATATCTCCCAAAAATATTGGTCCTATCAACTTGCTGTTTCCGCTGTTCTCTTCCATGACCAAAAATGCAAAAGTATGCCAAACTGCAGCAGTCAGCTGTTTCTGGATTTTGTGTGATGCCCCAGACACACATACCGAGTCCACTTCCCTTTTATAATATAGATACATGCTTAAAACAGTGTGTTTAGTAAAAAAGATAGTTTGTGAATCGAAACTGTTTTAGAGTGTAATTTTACTGTTTTGTGCAAACACAAACAGGGGTTTTCATTATTCATGTCGTTTTTGCCATTATTTTACTGGTCTGACCCACTTGAGATCAAACTGGGCTGAAGGTGACCCCTGAACTAGAACACCCATGTGCTAAAGTATCACTGTCCACACCTTTCCAGTGCTAACTGTGCAGCGTGGCCCTTTAGTGTGGGTTTACAATGGAGCAAAGTGTTGGTAAATATGCTCAGCTGTAAATCCAGCCTTACAAAAGTACCATGTGTGGGGTTCTGACTGAACGCCTGGAAGGCAGAATCCATACCGTTGCAGCCGGATGATCACACTGTATATTAGGTCAGATTAGAACCGGGTGCTAAATCCCTTCCAGGTGACATGATTCTGGGTCAGGGTTCTTCCTTAATCTAAATCAGGGGTGTCAAACATATGGCCCGTGGGCCAAAAGCGGCCCGCCAAAGGGTCCAATCCGGCCCGTGGGATGAATGAATGAATAAATTATTTTAGTTCAGGTTCCACACACAGACAAAGTAGATCAGACCAGTAAAATACTATAATAATAATCTATTAATAATAACAACTCCACATTTTTCATTTTGTTTCAGTGTAAAAAAGTGAAGTGTTTACATTTATAAACTATCCTCTCACAAAAAAATGTGAATAAACTGAACAAATATGAATAACCTGAAATGTCTGAACCCTTTATCGGGCAAGTGACTATTTTTGGTAATTTCCACAAACGTTAATGTTTATGGAAGCGAATGTGACAACTTTAGCCAAGATAAGAACAAACTTGAAAAAAAAAAGTTTTATACCAATTCTAGTGATTGGATTAACCCATAAAGACCCAAAGAGCCACTGGTGACCAAAAGCATCGACTGATCTAAACTGTTTAATACCCGTTGACCCAATAATCCTATCAGTCCATATAAATAATTGGTGTAAAATACAGTTTGTCGTCTTTCATGGTCATCAGATATGACCCATTTGGACGTTCAGTGGCTCCGTAGTTACCGTGGAAACACCGTCATCTTCTGCAACATTGATTCACCAGTAAAACTCATGGAGTTGGATCAACGACAGTGGACGGACACGCTTGTTTTTATGTTTATTTGCTGAAAAAGGAGGATAATATTACAATCGACGCTGATAAATCACTGAAGAAAGGTTTAATGTACAAAAAAATTCATTTGGAAACTACCACAAAAGTAGCACTGGGTCTTTATGGGTTAATACAATATCTATCAATCAATCCAGTTTTATTTATATATCGTCACGTCTTAACAAAAGTTATCTCAGGACACAGTACATTTAGATCTGGTCTAAACCAGACTCTCAGGCCACATTAGTGGGCTAAAGTAATACTATTGGACCCAAACACTATAAAACCCCTCAGATGGTTTTGCTTTTGTGTGAAAGGGGCTTTGGTGACATCGCTGTCAGGTTCAGTGTCTGACAGGACACCTGTTAGTGCCACCTCTCCAATTATTTCTTGAAACTACATCTCACAACTTGCCAGACTTCATCCTCATCCTGTCCTCCTCCAGTCGTCACCGCGGAGTGCTTGGCTTGGGCATTGCATTTTTTTTTTTTTTAGTTTTTGCTCCACTTTCATGTCAGACCATTTCTTTCTTTCTTTCTTTTTTTTTTCTCGTGCATCTGTCTCCTCCAACGACATTTACAGCATCGACTTTTTTTTGCCCTAGCTGTGTGTTTGTACGACCGGTACAGAAGATTACATGTTTACTTTACTGTTCTGTCCAAGTTCCTCATCTTTCAGCCGTTTATTAGGGTGTTTTCTTCCTAATTGTGTTTGTATTTGCATGCATTGTATATTAGTATTTCCAATTTATGATCCAGTGGGATTTATCCCTCGGTGTTGTACAAGCAGATTTGTGCAGTGGTGTTCGATGCATTTAGACTTAGACAAACTTTATTGATCCACAAGGGAAATTACTGGGTCACAGTAGCTCAGTTGCGTACCAGAACACTCTTGAAAAAACACGAGGGCTGTGTACTGACATGATACATGATACAAATCACATAGTGCTGCCACGAACGACTAATTTTCTAACAACTAATCTTTGGACAAATTTTTTGATTAGTCAACTAATCTAAGTGACTAATTAAAAAAAAGAAAAAAAATCAAGCGTTTGTTATTTTGTTGTGTCCATTTTAGCGGACGGGGGAGGGGGGACACTGAAGACGCTTATAAGATGGGGTTTCTCTCTCTCTCTTTCTCTCTCTCTCTCTCTCTCCAGTGCCGGCATGGATTGCCCAGTTGTCGTGGCATACCTGTAGCTTGTCTCTGGCAGCGGTCGCAGGGAGATCCCATTCCTACTGCATTTGAGACGGGAGGGAGACCAAAAACAAATAGGTGGTCAATAGTAAAACGACCAATCGCGGCAGTGCTAAAATCACAATTCTACGATCACGATATTATATATCGCAGTATATCACGATGCTGTTAATGCGGCGATATTTTTTTTGTTTTGCTTCTTTTTTTAAAAGATTATTTCCTGGAAAACTAACATCCGCCTCTTTCAGACAGTAAAAAGCGCTTTTACGATGCTTGAAACAACCGTTATTTAACAGAACAGTGTTATCAATTTAAAAAATAAAATAAGTACATGTATGACCTGCGATATCACAGTAGTGCTTACGTATACAAACAAAAGAGCAAAATACCTACGTGAATATAGAAATAAAAGAGCTCGCAGGATTCCCAAGAAATATAAACAAAAAACAAAATAATAAATATAATAAATAACTAAAAATATCAATACAGTATCACAAAATGAAATATTGCGATATATCGTGGAATTGATGTTTTCTTACACCCCTAAAAACACTAGCAAAAAAGTAAATGTGAAGACATAAAAGCAATAAATAATATAAATAAAATACACTAATAAAGCAGAAAAAATACAAGATTTGCATATGAGCAAATCTACAGGAAATGGAAGTAAATATATACTACATACATACAGGTGACTAAGGTGCAGTAATGTGCACTTTTTGGGAAAAATTTGCACTTTACTTCTCTTATAACAGAAAATTAAGAGACACCATAGATAGATTGAAGAGAATATTCCTGCATGGGGCCCATTATTTCCAGCTGTACTGGTCTATTTGTCCAAGTTCTCAGACATTTCTATCTTAAATTTATGCCTTACCCAATTCCACGGGGGAGACTGTAGTTTCTTTGTGGTGCTGACAGAGCTGACAAATGACATTTTGGAAGTTAAACAGTAACATCTCCTCCCACTAACAGTGTTGGCGTTGCTGTGGATAACCCACAGACTTCACTGTCTACAGCTCCTGCATGTTCTATGGGAAGCAGTTCGGCTGAAACGCGCAAACTCTTTCTTACTGTTTTATAAGCAGTGTTGTGCAAGTTACACCCAAACTGTAATCCATTACAGATTACTTGTTACTGCTATTTAAAAGTAATTCCTGACCTTACAATATTACTGTCTCAGAATTGTAATGCGTTACATGACTACTGGATTACTTTTGAGTTACATACTGACTCGTCATAAATAGAGTGTATGCGGTAGAGCCCCCCCCCCAATACAAGCAATAGCAGAGCCTTTGGACGCCTAAATTTGTGCCCTTAAGTACATGTGGACAGAAAGCCCAGTAAGTAACACTATGGTCTACAATGTTTGAATCCCAGCAGGAACGTTTACATTTTTTTTCAACATTTTACATGTTCAAACAGGGGGCGTGGCCAAGGACTTTGGTAGATAAATCCGCAATTCATAAAGAATTGTAGCTAGTCATAGAAATGTTAGCTTACAGTGTCATTGCTGATCACCAGTGTTGGGAGTAATGAGTTACGAAAGTAATGCATTGCAGTAACAGATTACTTTTTTGCTGTAACGCAGTAGTGTAAGGCATTACCAAACCATTTTCTGTAATATTTTACTCGGTACATGTTTAATAGTCTGTGAAGGGGGGGTGAACATAACAAATTCATGGGGCCCAGCAGTTGCAGGGGGCCCAGTGGATATAGACTAGAAGTTGTGAAAATTTCGTGAAAGCTCCGCAGTGAAAGAGAAGCATAGAAGCTGGGAGTCGGACGTTCAAAGTAAAGTTTGACTTTCGTTTTTCACTCACGTTGCGGTTGTACAGCACTTATGAAACGCACCCCTATACCTCCAGTTGTTACATTACGCTAATTAATTAACGCTGATCAATTACAGCGTATGTTCCCGTATTGTCATCTCTAATGAAAAGCAGACTGATGTCATATTCACGTGTGCATGAAGATGGAGTCTTGTGTTGGACTTGGAGCTGGTTTTGTTTTATGTTAGCTAACTTTATTTCTAAGCTAACGGTAGCTAGTGTTACTGCTGTAGAGGAGCAGAGGAGAGGGTAGGTGGTACTTGGACCCAAGACATTTACGACATGATGCCCACAGGAGTTAGTACTTGACTGCATAACCGTTGTTTCTGATGACTTTTGATGGTCGAATAATTTTTTCCGCCGCCTGTATTACTCAAAATTGATTAGTAACGCCTTATGCTATTGCGTTACAGCAAAAAGGAATCCGTTACTGCAATGCATTACTTTTGAGGCTCGTTACTCCCAACACTGTTTCTGAGTTTTGCGAGTAAAGCCGTTTAAATTTGGCTTCAGAGTTTCTAAACGCCTCATGAAAGGGCTTAAGTTGTATCGTGCGTTGCTGATTTTCCCGTGCAGGATGCAGCGAGGGTGAATAAACAGGATAGGAACTCATGCAGGGAGTATTTGTGGTTTGCTGATGGTGTTGAAAGAACAGGATGTGTTGCATGATCTATAAGGCATGAGCCTGCTTTGTGAGTGTGTAACCCAGAATCCTGAAACACATTTTGCATGGAGGATACAACTGGTGCCCACTCACACACACCCCTGCTCCCACTCACACACACATAAATCACCCCACACTACCACTACATGAAGTCATTCCTTCACACAAACAGGGACACTCGTTCTTTTTTTTTTTTTTTTTTTCCACCTCGCCCACACCACCGCTCGCAGACTCACAACCTCAGCCGGTCCTGAGGGAGATGAGGAGGCAGAGCAGAGGCACACTCCCCCCCCCGCCACAGAGGAGCACAAGCCCCCGGGGCAGATGGGAGTAGAAAGTAGGATGAAGGATCTCCCCTCCAGTGATCCACGGCAACAAAGGCGATTTGCAAGACTGCTGCTTTGGCACCCGGCATAATTAGTTTCAGATAACAGTGTCACTAGTCTGTGCTGAGGGAAAGAAGGTATATAATGCACTTTCAACACAACGCCGGAAGGATTTTTACAGCTTTATTTATTTTATTTTATTGCAAGTTTAATTTAAAAATGTAATAGGCAACTTTTCCACATTGAGGTTTTAATATTTGTTCATCTGTGTGGCATCTACTGTCAGTGATGGTATTTCATCTTTGGTAATTTGGATTAGATTAGATTACATTAGACTGGATTGGAACGGATTGGATTTGAGATTATTTGTGTAATAGGCATTTCATTTCATCTACTGTCAGTGGTGTTATTTCACCTTTGGTAATGTGGATTAGATTAGATTAGACTAGATTAGATTAGATTCTGTTGGATTGGATTAGATTAGATAAAATTAGATTAGAGATTGTTTGTGTTATAGACATTTCATGTAATCTCCTGTCAGTAGTTTACATCACCTTTAAAATAATCTTAAATGTTATTAGATTAGATTAGGTTAGATTAGATTAGGTTAGATTAGATTAGATTTGATTAGGTTAGGTTACATTGGATTAGATTTCATGTCATCTCCTGTCAGTGGTGTTATATCACCTTTTCTAATGTTGTTTTAGATTAGATTAGGCATTATATTTGAGATTAGATATTAGCTTTTAGATTAGATTAGAGATTCTTCGTGTAATAGATGTTTCATTTTATCTCTTGTCAGTATAATATAATATTAGTTTAGATTAGATTGGATTAGATTACGAATCTGCAGTGGGAGGCTGGTGTTCGTTAATGTAGCGGCAAGAGTGGGGAAAACAACAACTCCCATGAATCCATGCAACTTTCCATCATCTAACCACATCTTTTGTTATTGTTTTGATTGATGGACCCCAATTGGCTGAAATTACATTCTGTGCATTTAACTGTGTCACCCTCTTTAATTGCGAACACGACAAATGATTAACCCAAATATTCCATTTAACCTGAAATTCTGAGTTCAAACTGTGCTGATCAGCTCTGATTAGTTGCATGTGATTAGTATTGCTTTCTCTGGCACCAGGGATAAGTGAGGTCATGAGAAATAAACTGACTATTAATGTTTCTTGAAAAGTTAAAGAGTCGCCCTGTTGTAACCCACAAGTGAGCGCATGATTATGATTCGGTGTTGTCATGGACGACGCTTGTCCTATTTTGTGTGCGCAAACATGCCTCTGGGTGACAGCCGTGGTGTAAACAAAACATATGAGAGCCAGATGTGACTTGACGTAACATATTACCAAGTGATAAAAGGAACAGAACGATAAGACGACGGCAGCCATCCACCACTGACTGAACACACATTTGCCCTTTTCCTGTTGTTGTTTGTGACTCACATATACACCCAGAGACCGAGACATTAGAATAAAAAGCACCAGGCGGGTAAACAAACAGCTGATTATGAATTTATTACATTTTCCTTGTGCCATGTCAGAGCAGGATGACTGGAGGTTGAGTCAACACTGGACGGTGGTGAAGCAAGATAGTGTTTCAGTAATATGGTGAGGCACCGGCACATGTGCAGCAACAAAAGACGCAACTGTGTGGAGGCACAGCTGAAAGATAAGCTGTTTTTTCGCCCGGCATAAGTCCACATGCCTTAATGACATGCGTCAGTACTTTCCAAACAAACTTGTCAGTAATTTGCTTGTGAAAAGATGCTTATGTGTCTAGATCGTGAACCGCGTTGAGGATTTCTGGACTTAAATACAGCACTGGAAACGATTAAGAGACCACTGATTTGACCATTTGTAGGTGTGTGTTTGAGTAAAATGAACATTTCTTGTCATTGTAGAAAGCTGAGAGCATTTCGCCAAAATGTAAAGATAAAACATTGCCGCAAGTTGTCAAAATAATAGAAAAAAAAAAAGTCATTGTTTTTAGACTGGACATGAACTAGTTAAACAGACTGACCAATCAATTGTGTTTTATTCAGATTCAGATTTATTGGTCATTTTAGCAGAGAAATACACAGAAACGAAATACTGCTCTCAATAATAAAATACTGAGAAAAAAAAACAAAAAAAAAACCAACAAAAACCAATAACCCCCCAAAATGTTATAAAAAGTCAGTATTAGCAGAACATGGCTCTGATAGTGTCCACTACCTAATATCAGGCTCTTCATCTTGAATTGCTAAACCACAACAAGAGCGTTAAATTAAACCTGATGCGCCCACAATCTTCGCATCATCAATTTGGTTCTCAGTTACTAGCCGTTATGGGCACCAATGCATTTTTGAGCTCCTAACCTTATCTAATTACTTCATCCTTTTAGTGAATATTTTAGTTGATGGAGATATTGCAGACCTGAGGTTGGAGTGAACTTTGACCTTCAAAAGTTGTGCACTTTTTTTTACAGTCTGTCAAACGACTCCTGAAGCTTTAAACATAGTGGGGACGTTCGTCAAAAAGACAGTGTTTTCAGACGAGAGACAGATGAAGGGACAAGAACGCTAGGCTAAAAATCAAGCCAATACGGAATAATAATAATAATAATAATAATAATAATAATAATAATAATAATGGATTAGATTTCTACAGTGCTTTTCAAGGCGCCCAAAGCCCTTTACATTCTTGATCCATTATTCATTCACTCTCACATTGTCCCTCTGGTGGTGGTAAAGTACATTTGTATCCACAGCTGCCCTGGGGACTGACGGAAGCATGGCTGCCAGTTCCCACCAAACGGCCCCTCCCACCACCACCGAACATTCAAATGCATTCATACACCAGTGTGAGTGACGCTGGACACTACTGCGTTACTGTAATGCATTACTTTACTTTTGTAATGCGGTACTCCCAACGCTGAGCTTAGATAATGGCATTATGCCATTTGGCTGTGAACCCTGTAAAGCCTGAGCCATTAAATCAGACAGAAAATTCCAGTTCTTTGAAACTGGAGCCTTTATTGGTCCTTCTGAATAACCCCCCAATTTTTTTTCTTTCAATTTCCATGTATGAGTTTCAATTTTGTATCATATTTGATACATCCGGTCTCGATGCTCAAATGTTATTATTTTTGAACAAACAAAAGCATAATATATCACAAACTTGTCTAACAAATTGGTAATTCCTTTTCTAAATGGTCACAGTTTTTCTTTCTTCCTCATTAATAACAGTCTTGTAGTGTCACTAAAGGCCTCTGGTCAATGAATTCCTCCCCCCTGGTGGATTATTCGTGTATTGTATGTAGCTAATTGTATACATCAGGTTTTTCAAGTAAAAAAATATCACACTGATCATGTAGAGGGCTTCAAAAACTCACGTATCAAATATGATACTTTTGGCGTTATAGGGTTAAAATAGTACCTGTTTGTAGTTATGGCTTCTGCCTGCTGAGCCAACTGCATCGAAATGTGTTTTTTTGTTTTATGTAAAATCTGAAATGACAAATAAAGTCTATCTAAAATAATGTTGAAGCAAGTGTTTCGTGTTGCTTTTTCTACAACACCGTGATTTCACATGTTTCTCACAGGTTCAGTTTTAGCGATGGATAATTTTTTTTTTTTTAAGATTTCAAAAGGAAAGTTCATGTCAGTTTAAAGAAAAGGGAGAATGTTCATTAAAAGCTCATCGACGCACAGGTCATTCCAAGATCGGTACCGTTGTTTTTTCATGTGCTGAGAGTCTCTTGGTTGAGAATTCCGTGGAATGTGAGCTTACTAACGGCGTATCTCTCGTTTGGCTATTCCCTTTCTTTATTTCTCGCTCTGCTGATCACACTGGATTATTTGTGAGCTCTGTCTTTGTAGCTGTACGCAGTAGGTGCAGTAGCAGCACGTTGTCATCACGCAGGATGTATTGCTTCAATTTACAGCAATTCTAATATCTGATACTGGTCTTTGTTTTGGTTTGTGGTCTTCCTGAAAATAACCCGTAGTTCCTCTTTTGGAGTCCGTACTGGCTGTATGTGTTTTATTATGACAACCTACAGTATGTGAATCTAAGTTTAATCTGGACTATTATCTTCACACTTTATCAAAGATTAGTGTTGTATTCCTGCCCTAATTCCAATTAGCTTACCCGTTGCTGGGGAGGTATTCATCATCTAGTCTTTGTAATTGGGATCCTGTGGAGTCATCCATCACGCAGACATTGCACAAAGATGACACTTTATTGATTTCACGGGCCGTGCCTGAGCTGAACCACATCAATCTCTGCGTGACAGTCACTGCAATAATTGCATGTCACTGTTGCTAATGGCTATTCTGTTTGACCATCTCACTGACCAATTAACCACCAGGATGCAACACAGGTGTAAAGAATCACAATGAGGCTGTTATGAGAAGGTGAAACCGGGATAAAGCGCCAACAGATCGCCTCTTTTAGAGTGAAAGAATGTGCGTTTGATTTTTAGACGCATTTACGATGAAGAAGGTCTTTGTGTTCGTCGCTTGTTTGGCAGGTTGATTGTTTAAACATACAATATGTCAGGACAGATTGGACAGAACGCCACCAAATTTAGCAAAAAAAAACCCATTCACTTAGACCAGGGGGGTCAAACTCATTACTTCCAGGGGCCACACTCACCCAATTGGATTTCAAGTGGGCCGGACCAGTGCAGTAATAGCATCATAACCTATAAATAATGACAACTTTTTCTCTTTGTTTTAGTGCAATCATTTACAAACTATCCTTTAACACAAACTGTGAATAACCTGAAAAAAACTTCTATTTTTAAGAAAAATAAGTGCAGTTTTAACAATATTATGCCTCAACTTCTCATTTATACACATGTATTGCACACAATGTTACACAAACATTTAGTAACAGACATAATATTCTGAACAATTTGGAGTTTAGAACAAAAATAAGAAACATTTCTCATTCAATTTCACACTTGCCCAGGTCATTGTTCTTCTGAGCAGTTCTTCAAGGTTCAACTGGACTAGTTTTGCTTCAAAAGAGCAAAACTAGTCCTACTAGTATTAGACAGGTGTTAGTCTGTAAAAGAACAAAATGCAGTTTGTCATCTTTTCATGGTCATCAGATATGACCCATTTGGACGTTCAGAGGCTACGTAGTTACCGTGGAAACACCGTCATCTTCTACAACATTGATTCCCCAGTAAAACCCGTGGAGTTGGATCAGTGACAGTGGACGGACACACTGGGTTTATGTTCAGTTCATGACAGATTGGCTGGAAAAGTTAGTTTTTCTTCAGTTTTCTCTGTTTCTGATATAATAACCCTCAACTTTAATCTGAACTTGTTATGAACGTCTGCATGATCAGTGAATTAAATATAGGAAAATACATGATTTTCACTGAAAACCTGCAAAAGACAGAGGATAATATTACAATAAATGATGATAAATCACTTATGGAAAAATTCACTTGGGAACTGCCACAAAGATAGCATTGGGTCGTTATGGGTCAAATGTGCCACCCATATATATTATCAGTACTTTTTAGTATTTTCTGTGTCTTTTTGCACTTTAAGTGTTGGCCGCTAAACATATTTTCATCCTTCATGTATGAGTGACAATACAGATCTGTTCTATTCTATGTTAGCTCGCTGAACATGGCTTACAGATGAACTGAAAACCATCTGCCTTAACTTGGTCGCTCTGGGTTTCCTCCCTCCTTCCTTTGGAGAACCCATTGGCTGGCATGCTCTGCCGGCTCTGCTCATGACATGCTCGGCGAAGGCTGGGAGTTGCATTGAGCTCAGGGTAAGCGGGGGGAATTCTGCTGCTCTGCTCTACTTGGCACTGGTCTGCAACACTGCCTGATGTCAGACAGATCACAGCCAGGAAGACTGGCCCTCTTCCCTCTGCTCCTGGAAAAAACCTGTTTCTAACACTGAGACAAGGGGGGGTTGCACTATTGTAGGTTTTTATGAACATGATCTTACTTTTTCCCCATTTTTCCATCCACTCTGGCCTTCTGCCACTTGCCACATACAACGCAGAGGGACCTTATTACTACCACATTACCTCATGAGGCTCCTTCTGAAATGTCATGTATTAATTGAAGATTACAGATTAGTTTATATGAGAAACATACTTCTTTGATGGTGATTTCATCCACTCTAAATGTTTGTATTTACATTGGTTCTAGATCACTTTCCATTACAGAGCAGGACCTGAGAGGTTTAACCCTTTAAACCCTCAGTTTAATGGTCCGTCTGGACTTTTTTCTTAACCTATATTATAAAAGGGAAGTGGACTCTGTCTGTGTTTGTGTGTGTGTCTGGGGCATCACACAAAATCCATACAGAGCTGACTGCTGCAGTTCGGCATACTTATATATTTTTGGTCAAGGAAGAGACTGGCGAAAACGGCAAGTTGATAGGACCAATATTTTGGGAGATATGGCCTAAAATAAGCAATCTGTCCCATCCATTTTTATTTATAAAGCCCAAATTTAAATAAACACAAAGGTTTCCAAAGTGCTGTACTGTAAAAAAAACACGATAAACACATAGAAGAAGATAAAATACTAAGATAAAAACACAATAAAAACATACCATACTTTCCGGACTATTGGCCGCACCTGACTATAAGCCGCTCCCTCGCTTCACGCTGCCGTCTCCAACGTCTTACCATCGATTCAGTGACGCCAAGCTTGCGTGCAGCAGCTCTATTTCCTTCTTCGACAGCCGGATCGATCGTTAGTCCGTGAAACATAAATTAGCCGCGTCATTGTTTGAGCCGCGGGTTCACAGCGTGTGAAAAAAGTAGCGGCTAATAGACGGGAAATTACGGTACTAACCAGCATTAGTTAGCTTAGAACACAGTTGTTAGCAAACAAACACATCTGAATAATAATTATAAATGAGTTATGTTTTAACTTTAATTTTGATAGTTATGCAACATTTTAGGCCATATACCGCCACCACATAATAGAAATACCAGCAATGATTTTTTTAGGGCATTGAGAAGTTTTACTTTGTGAACAGCTGTGTGTTTAGCTACTTAGCTCATGTTAACCCACATCACCTACTATGGAGCAAACATTGGGTTGACCTGAATAAATTGTGACTGTGTCTCTCAAATGCATGTTGTGTGTATCTTTGTAGTCTTCTGACATGTCAGTACTATTATAAAAATTTGAGATTATTTGAGATTTTAAGATTTATTTACCATAACACCATAAAATTATACAAAAAACAATCACAGCTTTGGGGATATCCTGAAGTTGAAATGTGAGTCCATGGTCAGAAAGAAATGTCCAAAAGTAATTGATGGATCCAGATGTGAGTTAGCTCTTCCACACTGTTTAATCCGTATCTGACATCTCTTCCAAAAATGTGAAAAATACAACAAGATGTTTACTCTCTGATTCAGAGGTTCCACATTCACACCATTTCTATGTTTGTACTGGTAATACTTGACTCAATGAACAGATTCTTAAGGTGGAATATTTTCAGATACTAGCAGAGCCATGTGTCTCAGTAATTGTTATTACTAATGTGTGTTATTACTCAGCAGTGTGTGATGATAAGCGTGTTCTCAGTTGTTATATGTGTGTTCCAGCTGAAAGTGAGCTGAAAAGTCGTCCGTATAATGGTAAGCTGGTAATGGTAAGCTGGTAAGGCGCCGAGTTTCAGAGGTGGTGGTACAGGTCTGATCAGGTTTCTGTGCTTGCTGTCAGGGCTGCACTAAGTCTACATGAAAAACACATTATTAAATCAGTCAAACATCAACAGGATTACTATGCTGATGAAAACATACAATTACATACACCTAAATACTGTTTTTGCTCGTAGTCTTATTTGGATTTTTATATGGTCTGAGTTTACTGTGAAAGACTTCTTATCGTGATTGTTGTGTTTGTGAGATAATGCAACTAATTTGCATCACCAGTATTTCAATAATTGTATGAAATTTCAACAAAATACTTTTATGTTTGGCTTTGGAAATTCTAAAATAAAAGACTAAATAACTACAAATTGGAATGTGCAGTGATCAGTCCTCAAATCAGCCAATGATATTTTAACCACAGACTGCGGTTCTGGTCAGGGACACTGAGGGGTAATGACACAAAGCTTTTGACAGTATTTCAAAAACTGTCAATGTTCTGCTTGTGGTTACATACACCAATTGAAGTCCACAAAAAATGTCACTGTGTTAATTCATGCATGGAGGGGTAGTGGTTAGCACTTGCACCTCACAGCTAGAACTCTCAGGCAGACTTGAGCCTTTCTGTGTTGAGTTTACATGTTTCAGAAAACAACAGAGAGACGGTGACATGTTTATGTAGCAAAAGGAAGCACGGGGCTAATTGTAGCACTGGGCTAACTAACACAGGGCTCATTATGATATCGCTGGTTACAAATGTTTAAAATGTTCAACTTTTGGGCAGCGTATGGCCCACAGAAGGTAAATACAGAGACAAACAGGTACCGAGGTCTGGTAAATAACTCTGTTTCATTATAACATTAATACACCTTCGCTCCCATTGGCTGCAGATTCAACATTTTCAGACACAAGTGACTCAAATTGAATCTTCATTCAGTCAACCTGGATGTTATAGGAAACAACTGAACAAGTCCAAGAAACCACATAGATGAGAAAACTCGTGGAGAACCTGAAAACACTCGTCTATCTCCAACACAGTCTTCCATTATCAGACCATGCATTAACACCGACAGGAACAAAACTGAACCCTGAGTTCTTTTCCACAGTGTCGCCGTGATTGGTACCAACTGTAAAATGAATAATAGCATCACAATACGAATAAAACTCCATTTGGACTTTTGTCCTCTGTCGGCTCATGTACGGAAAAAAATGGCAGCAATCATGGCGGCGCCCAGCAAGGTGGACCCGCGCAATGTGTAAACAGGTTTTTCTAGGTTAAGTGTAATAAAAAAAAAGTGATCTTTTGACTTATCGGGTACTATTTTATTCAATATTAATTAATAATTAGGTTAATTATCGGAAAGAATACTTAGAAAATTCTACACACTGTACCTTTAAAAATCTAGGAATATATCAATGCCTTTCTGTCGCAGTAAATCACGACCCAGTAGTTGTTATAGATATAAGTACTCATATAAATGCTCATATAAATTTGGATTTATCTTGACTGTATTTAACACTTGGGAATGTAGCACAACACAGTTGAATGAAAAGTAAAATATAATGTGCTGTACACTTTTAATACCCCATGGCCAAATATAGTGTAAGATTCTGTTGAAAGTTACTGTCCTATAATTTAGATTAGACTGTCTTTGTGTAAAACTTATTACATTCGTATTTATATTTGAAAGTACTCAGATATTATAACTTCACAAGACCATTTGACCTTGAAAAAGTAGGTCAAGGTCACTGATTGTCAATTGGCTTCTGCTCCATGCCAAAATGCATCCACAGTCTAAATTTGGTGCAGATATGTCAATGTGTTCTTCAGATAATGCGATTATGTCATTGAATGGACGGACAGACAGACAGACAGGCGACAAAACAATTACAATACCCCTCAGCTGAGGGGTAAAAACTGGAAATTCTCAACATTTTATTACAAAGGAGTAATGCACAAAAAAAAACAAAAAACAAAAACACAAAGATAACATTATATTATTTACATCCCAGAAAGTGACATAAATTACGATGAAATACTGGTGACAAGACGTAGTTGTACTTTTGCTTGTGTGGAACAATATTTGCTTCCACCACTGAGTCGGTATTGACCTATGTCAAATTAGCTGATGATGCTAACCGTTTGCTAACATGGCTACAAGTGTATGATAAATCCAAAGGTATCTTGTCATCAGCATTACTCCATCACATCCTGTTAGAGTTGACATCCAGCTGTGCAGCCCTGCTCTATCTCTGCTTCTTCTTTTAATGTGTTTCATCTCAGAGCTGGGGCTGACTAGTAGCAATAGATGGGTTTTGATCTGGGTTGCCTCTGGACTCTGAGGTTTGCTGGTTTACTGGTTCATAGACTGGTACTGGGAGGACTGGGAGAATTTCTGCTTTATTCGTTGGAAACTCACCAAAGCGGGGTGGAGGATTAACAACCTTTTTTAAAGAGCTGAAACTGACAGATCAGTACATTCATTGTTATACCTGATCACCTGACTGAGCAGGTGTGGAGTCACATGACATGGCCTGAAGAAGTTTAAGACTCTGTCACACCACCAAAAGGCCAATTACTTTCATGATTTTATTTTCCAAATACTAGTTTACTTACTGTAGTTTAGATGCTTACTGACTTATCTTAAACCAGTCTGTCAATTTGTCAAAGATGAAAACAGAAAAAAAATCTGATAAATATACTTAATATTCAGCTCAGAGTTGATCAAATACTTGTAAAGCTATGTATTCATTTTTTTTTCTTGTTTCTGTTTTTTTTTGTGTCTTTGTGCAGCTATAAAGTATGATGCAGTGAAGGAGGACCGTTACCAGCAAGAGCTAAAGCAGAGGGAACTACAGCGTATCGAAGATGCTCTGCAGATGGCAGCACGCAGAGGTGAGACTGACCTTGGACTGACCTCCAACTGACCTCTGACTGACCTGTAACTGACCTCTGACTGGCCTCTGACTGACCTGTAACTGACCTCTGACTGACCTCTGACTGGCCTCTGACTGACCTGTAACTGACCTCTGCCTGATCTTGAAACTCCTCAGCTGGTGGCTTCTGTTTCTGCTGCTTCCTGTTTCCTCTGCTGCTTGATGTCTGACTGATGCTTTAAAGCTTTAACCCTATTGGCTCAAGGCGTCTGAGTAGTTTAAGGGTAGATAAAATGAAACCTTTGGTCCACCTTTGGCTCCTCTGCACAGGAAACAATGGATCAATACAAATATTCTATCAATTAGTATTGGTAATATGTGCTGGAAATCTAGGTGTAGATTGCTTAGTATAGTGATGCATCTGATGATGATGATGAACACTATATTGCTACATCCAATACCTGCTCCATCTGGAACATCACCGATAAATCCATCTAAAAACAGAAAACAAAGAGCAAGAAACATTACATCCACAGAGGGCGCTAATGCACGGTCCTGCAACATACATTTGATCTGGGATTAAAGTCCTGATGTCATTTTAAGATTGTTGTTTTAGTCTAACCTTATTAAAGCTCCTGTTTGATGATAACAGTTTGTTTTCACTGTTCAATAAAGTGGGTGGGGTCAGTGTCAGTGGGCCTCAATCACAACCACGACCCAACTATGGCTGCACCAGGTATTGGTTCAGCATTGTCATCATGATGTGAACACGTATAATAGGTACATTGCAAGATCTGCAAAGTCATCAGAGGCTAATTAACTTACTTGTTCCTTAACACAGAAGGAAATGTCATGTTACTTTATTTTCTAACTTAGAAGAGCAGTGTTTTTAATAGAACATGATGTATTCTGATTCAATGTTTCTGATACTTTTTTTAAAAATTTTTTTATTACAGTTATTCTTCATCTAATTTTAAAACAGCCAAAATAGACCTTACTTTCTACCATTAACTACAATATAAAAATGATAAATCCTGACCTTTTGTAAACCTGGTTATATTTCATCTCATGAGACATGTTTCACTGTTGAAATTAGTGAAATTCTTCTACTTTTTGCTTTAGGGTCCATGCTTTTCTCTGAGACCAACTCGAACTATTTCTCCATGATATATTTTTTGTATTTCCTTATATAGAGAAATGGCAGTACACTTATGATTCCAAATAGTAGTCATTCTTTTCAGTTTAGAATAATTCTGATTTATTAATAGTAAATTAGTTACTTAGATAGTTTAGTTTATTCATCCATGTGGGAAAAGAACATACATACAATGATAGGAAAAAAGGTCACCAGTGTATGCATCCCTACCTTATCTACAAATTTCATATAGTAAGAATGTTTATATGCACAAGTAAGTGTAAATGGAGTTGCATGTTCTCCTGTTGTCCAGGTCGGTTCTCTCTAAGTAATGTGGCTTCCTCCCACCGTCCAAAAACATCCACCTTAGTAGTTTTAATTGTCTAGTTTCTTAATAGGTTGACCTATCATGTTGGAACAAGTCTTACTATAACATTACAATAATATAGAACTTTTATGATCCCAGAGTTTAAATAAAATAAAAGCATAATCTATCCACTCACCCTGAAAGACCTGAGACAACAGAGAAAATACATGTTTACCTTAGTTCACTCAAGTTGTTATGTGAATGACAATAGAAACTGTGTGAGAATAAGATATGTTGTCAAATTTCTATCAAAAGTCAAGAGAGCAAGACATCGCACTCACAAGCACATCTTATATGACGTCACACACGGATATTAACTGCTCATTTGCACAGTTAACATCCTGTGCGCAAATTTAACAGCTGAGAACTGTATGGGCTGGGAGTGTGAAACAAAACATGCATAACTCAGCTGCATATACATAACACATCCACTGCACATGGCTGAGTCTGTTCTTCATGAATGCTGTTGAACACATGCTCTCACAGGTTTGTTCTCTTTCCAGGTCTATATTTTACTTGCTCTAATTAATTTAAGTGTTAAATGTCAAAACAAACACTGTCCCTCTTATTATTGGTCACTTTTAACACAGGCATACTTTACAACCTGTTGTACTTTGACTATCATTGAAGAAGAAAAAGCTTCTTTTAGAAGTTCATGTAAATAGTTCTTTGTTGTTGAGTTTGTGCATAGGACATATATTAATGGAGTTGGGAAGTTAATTTTCCTGAATTTCAATAGAAATTCTGACATAGTAGTCAGTGGGTGCATCAAGTACAACCTCATCTGTTTCCTTTCTCTTTATTTCAAGAGCATTATAATAACTCCTACTGACTACTGCCTCAGTATTTGAGATACTTAATAGAGAGATTAGAACACAGACAGAAATCACTGTATTTCTGCAGCAGAAACCATTTATTACAGCCTCGCTCTGACATCAACAAGTGGTTGCTCCATTTCTTCTCTGAGGCACTCAAGTAGATGGTTTTCTACCCACCACATTTAAAAAGTCTTACTAAATCTATTGTGTCTGTCACCATGGTTACCAACATCATCATCACTACCATCACAGTTAAAATTCAGATGAGTGTCAGATATGTAAAGTCAGTTTTTGTTTGCAGATGAATAGAATAGAATAGAATTCCTAGTGTCTGCACTGAGATATGGATTGGAAATTATTGTTATGGAATTAACCCTTTGTGTGCTATTCATGCTACGTTTGCTGTCAGCATCTCAAACTGGAGATCTCCTCTTCGATCTGGAGACGGTGGTTTACCGGGACCCTCACCACGGTAACACATAAACTGTAACATTATGTAACACACAGACAATCAGAACAAGTGTACGTTTCTGTAAGCATTCATGTTAATGTTTTCCTGTTCATCATCAGCTCATTTATTGATCAGTTATTTAAAGTCCAGGGTCAGTGAAGTATCCCTCGTCACTCTGTCCCTGCTCTGTCACTGACTGCTGTATTTACACCTCCACCAGCCTGTGGCATCTTACATGAGTGTGTATTTTGTGACCTCTCTCCTTAACCGCCTCCTCTCTCAGGGCTGTGTTGTTTATGTGTGTGTGCTCTTTGCTTTTGTCTGTGTTTTTCGGGGCTTTCTGTCTAACTGCCTGTCTCTCTTTAACGCTGCCAAAGTTTCAAAAGGACATAAAAAACAAAAAAAGCGCAAAAAAGGTTTGAAGAAACTGAAACGACATGACAACAAACCAGGTGAGTTGATCTGTTTACCTGAGACCAACAGAGACTCGACAGGTCACTGAACAGGTGTGTCTACAAGCAGTACGGCCACTAGCTACTGTGAAGACTCAGAGACGTGTTTTCACCTGACATCAGTCTTCAATACCTCAGTCAGAATTTCAGAAACTCTAAATTTCCACCCTACCTGACCAACAGCAAATAATATCAGTTCAGACATTTAGTTGTTAAAATACAAATACAAATCTGTTAGTGTTTTAAAATTTATAGTAGTCAAAATTAACTTTAGTACTCATGTGTTCATTATATTATATATTATCATAATGTAGTTTTTTATTACTACTGTCAAAAAGTATATTTGAGCCATTTTAGATAAAAAGAAAAAAGTAAGCAGAAATTCTGAGATTAAAGTCACGCATTTATGAAAAAAACAAACAAAAACATGCTAAATTAAAAACTACATAGTGATTTGTTTGAGGCCACAGATTTTGCCTCAGAATTTGTAACTTCAGTTTCAGAGAATTTCAGCATTTTTGTTTGCAAATATTTGACTTTACAATATCACAAAATATTCAAGTTTTTTTTCCTCAAAAATTCATCAGTCTTTTATACCTCTGCCCACCATTAGGGTGGACTGTCTGTCTCTCCATCTGTCTGTCCAAGATTTTTGTCCAATTCCTCGAACACTATTCACCCAATTCCTGTCAAATTTGACACACATTTTCTTTACCTCTAGGGGAGGTGCAGTGCATAAAATTTTAGGATTTTTTTTGAAAACTTTAACTTTTTGTATTTTTCCAACCTATTTCTCAAAGACCATTCACCTGATTCAGCTGACAAAGTGCAATCAGAGTGCAAGTTAAGACTTGGGCAAAATAATGTTTGTCTTAGTATGAATGAACTACCCAAAAATGACAGTAATTTAGTTTAATCCAATTTATTATAATGTTTAATTTAAAATTCAAAATTAATCCCTGACTAGGCAGGGTTTCAGTGTGCAGGAGGGGCAAAGTGTTGTGCGGTGGGGTGGGGGCATTTGTAAGATTTGCCTATTATTTGACTTGTTTTTATTTAAATTTATTTTTTTCCTTATAGATTTAACACTTTAATCTGCAAGTTTTTCCTCATACATTTATGACTTTCGTCTCAGAAATATTACCCCTTTTCTTGGCTCCTTATTTTTTACCTACAGTGACCATAATTCTCTGGCATAAAAAAAAAAAAAAGAAAATGGAAGAACTCTCTTCCTTTTAGAATCTTTTTAGAATTCCAAAGATTTATTTTGGATCATTTTTGTTCAAAATGATCATATACAGTATTTTGTTTTTAAAATATGAATACACATCTGATCATGTCAAAGTATTCATCTACAGTGTTGACTTAGTCTTTTTTTTTTTTTTTTTGCCTGTTTTGGTAGCACCAGGCCACCAGATGTGAAAATGAAATTCATTCACTTAAATAAATCTGAAGACTCTTTTGCCTTTGGTACTTTCAGAAAAAACACATGAAGAGAAAAAAGACACGTTTATGGAGAAACTGGCCACTCAGGTGATCAAAAACTTGCAGGTGAAGATCAGCAGCATCCACCTGCGTTATGAGGACGATGTGAGTACTGCTACAGTCCAGGTCCGGTTCTGGTTCTAGACTCAACATTAAACTCATTATGTGACTTTGTGATGTGTTTCAGCTGTCAGACCCACTGCGCCCCCTGTCTATGGGAGTCACACTGTCAGAGCTCAGTCTGCAGGTAAAACACACACAGAGGTCAGACTAAAACTGATCCAACCCCCCAAACAGTTTTAAATATCCAAGAAAGGACCATACACACACCTGTGGTATCAACTAGACATGGTCCATGAATATGTGACAATAGTGCATTTTACTAATGATCATTATCATCAGATCCATTCTGTATTTTTGTTTTAGTATGTTAAGGAGGTAAAAAATTACTTTCATTTGTTTTCAGACCACTGATGAAAACTGGAAGGCGTGTATCCTAAATGAAGCAGCAAAGATCATCTACAAGGTGACTTCCTCGTTGTCTTTAGTTTTCCTCCCCATCAGTCCCCATGTGAAATGTGAACAAAAGCGCTTTCTGTTTATCAGCATCAGCAGATGGCACCTTCTTATAAAATATTAACAGGAAAGTGGCGTGAAATCTGTTTGTTTTTCATTCAGCTCGGTCGTCTTGAGTGCCTGTGTGCGTACTGGAATGTCAACAGCCCAATGTTCTACAAAGGATCATGGGAAGACATTGTGGTGAGTTGATGCTATGTTTTTTTTTTTTCTTTTTAGAGAAAAAAATATCAATGAATAGAAGCTACAAAGAAATAAACATACATTTTCCTCATCATTCTCCTTTAGGTGCAGTTGAAGTCTGGGATCAGCAGTAAACAGCATGAGCAGCCTCACTATCAGTACAGTGAGTTTATTCACATCAATCCACCAGAGACTGTTTAAAAGAACGGACAAGGTTTTGAATGTCCTCTTCCTTTGAGGCCAGAAGTGACAGAATTTATGGGAAAGATGAAGGGGTGAAAAACTCAGCAAGTTAACAGTAACTTTCAGAAAACTCCAAACGCATTGTTAGCTGGAAAATTACATTATGGAAGTTATGTTATATAATTATGTCAACTACTAAACACCACCAAATAATTTTAGACTTGCTAAATGTTACTAGATGCTTGCTAAACACACTAATTGGTTTTAGACAGTCTAATTAACAGGCCGTATGATGTATCCAAAAGCAATGCTAAAGTTAGCAAAAACAGCTAATTTATGCTAACAGGTCATGTACTGTAATTAAGTATTTGTAAAACTGCCGAAGCGTTTACATCCTCAGAATGTGTTGACAAGAATGTATTACAGTAGAGGTTTCTGTCGGAGAAAAAAAAAAAGTTCCATCCAATAAACAGAGCCTAGCCATCTGTCTCTCAAAAATGACTTTCACATTATCTTAGATTAAAGCCATTTTTGTTACAAGGCTGTAAAGATATTTTAACTTGGGGGCATATCAGGATTAATTTGCTGTTGGAACTTGCATCAAGTGGCCATTTGTAGAACTGCATGTTCTGGTGTTTCCATCTTGGCTTGGTTTTACACAGGTTACCTCAGTCACTTATGACCTGACAACCATTGATTATCAGCTTTGTGTCAGTATTTTCACTTACCTTTCTCTGACTGGAATGTTTTTCCGTAGTTTTTAGGCCCATTTTTGCTTCAGCTAAAATGTGCATCAACCCCAATGCTGAGCTTGAACTGAAGACTCCAAAAGCTCAGCTGCACCTGGAGGTTCAGAACATCGCCATAGAGATGACCAAGCCACAGGTACGGCGCCATATGCCTTCATCTTGATGACGTTGCTAACTAAATATATTTACTATATCTATGCAATTAAAACGACTGTGTTCATTTTTATTTTGCCACTAACATCAGCTAATCGTTATGTTTCTATGATTTTATTTGACCTGTTTTTTTCATGGTTTTATCTCAGTGTTGTGGCTCAGTGTTGTAAATATGTATGTAGCCTGTAGAGTTTTATTATTTATTACTATTCTTATTTTATATTGTTTGTCTTTTGCATTATCCTTATGCATGCACCTTTTTTTGCACTTTATTCTGTTGCTACCTTGATCATTGAATTTCCCCTTTGTGGGATCAATAAAGTAATCTTTCCTTAATTTCTCTTCTTAACAGTGGTCCATGTTTTTAATATTTAATTATTTCAAAAAATTTAGTCTGATTTTCTATGTATTAAAATTTCTAAATTACCTACATAGTATATATAATCTATATAACTTCACCTGTGTTTTTGTTCTCTGCAGTACCTGACCATGGTGGATGTGTTGGAGTCCATCGACTGTATGGTGAAGAATGCTCCTTACAGGAAGTTCAGACCCGATGTCCCCGTTCACAAAAATGCCAAAGTCTGGTCAGTCCAACAAAACCCACCAACTCCTGTTCAAACTTGAATGTCTCTCTGCTTTTGTGGAGTTTTTGACTTCTCTATCCCTGTCAGGTGGAAGTACTGCTTTAACAGCATCCTGGAGGTCCACATCAGGCGTTGTAGCCATATGTGGTCCTGGACCAGTATCAAACAACACCGTAACAACCTGAGGGCCTACAGAAGCGCCTACAAAACCAAACTACTCAACCCGAGCCGGCCGAGTCCCGAGACCGACCGCCAGATCCAGGTCTTGTTCAGGGCCTAGAACTTGGAACCACATGGTGTCCACAAAGTCTCTTTATGTTTTAAAAAAAAAAAAATTACAAAAGCAGTTGATGAGATATGTTATTCAGATTAGTTCTATTTACTCAGTGGTTATGAAAGTTTTTAATCATATTGTGGGATCATTTGCAGTCCAATATTGGTCCATTTTTCTTCAACGAGAAATCAATTACTGCAAATGTTTACTTTGACCTTTTGACTGAATATGTGTCACCGCAACTGGATGACCTTCAACCAGCCATCATTTTCCAGGTAGATGGAGCACCACCACATTGGGGATTGCATTTTGGTGGGTTCCTAAATCAAATATTTCCAGACTGGTGGATTGGAAGGGTTGGTCCAATTCCATTGACACCTCGTTCACCAGATATCACTGCCCTGGATTTTTTTCTTTGGGGTTATGTTAAAGATATTGTGTATCGAACAAAGATAGGGGTCATAAACGACCTGAAGGAAAAGATCACTGATGTCATTGAAACCATTGATGAGTCTGTGATACAGCCAACATGGAAACAAACCCAGTACTGTCTGGATGTGTTTTGTGCAACTAATGGTGCCCATATAGAGGTGAATTAAATGAGGAAAAAAACTTCAATATCTACTTTTCATTTTGTAATAATTTCCACAGATTTGTCTATTCATTTACTTTTGTAATAAATTTGTTAAATCGTAAAAAGACTTTATGAACACGCTGCATAATTAAGGCATTCGATTCATGTTTTTAAACTGAACATGACATGGTCTAATATTCAAATTTCTCTGACATTTACTACCATTAGGATCTGGAAAAAGTTTTGGACGTCTTTAACATCACTTTGGCTCGGCAGCAGGCACAAATGGAGGTAAACATCATGGGGCTGATTCTGAAAACACTTCACTCACTTTCACAGCAGTTTCATTGAAATGTTACCTTGCATACCTTCTCACTTTTCTCCAGGTGATCCGTTCAGGGCAGAAGTTGGTGGCGAAGAAGGCGGCGGGGGGGCAGAAACAGGGAGGATGGTCCATCGGCAGCTGGTTCAGTCGTAGATCCAAGAAAGAGGAGCAGGAGCCAGAAGAGAGCAAGGAAGAGCAAAGTGAGAGACTCTATTGGTGTTACATTAGACACATAATAATAATGCAGAGATTTATGGTGACATTTAGACATTTAAAGTAGACTGGAGGGATGTGATGGAATCTGTTAGTGCTCTAGAAAGGGTGTAGAATTTAACTTGGTGATGCCCAGAGAATTTTTTTTTCAGTGTCTCGTATCGCCACAATCCATTTATTGAATGCTCTAGATCGGGGTGTCAAACTCTGGCCCTCGAGGGTTTGTATCCCGCATGTTTTAGATACTTCTCTCTTCCAGCACACCTGGTTCAATTAATGATCAGCTCATTACCAAGCTCTGCAGGAAACTGATAACGATGTAATGGCTTCCAAGTGTGATGGAAGAGGAAAATATCTAAAACACGCGGGATACAAACCCTCGAGGACCAGAGTTTGACACCCCTGCTCTAGATCATCGCATCCACAGTCGCAGTCACTGAACTGAAACATAGCAGGACCTCTGGTGTCTGGTTTAAGCAGCCATTTTGACAAACATGGCAAAAGTTTATAACTCTTGATATTTTAAAAGTTTCCTTATTGAGTATCTAAGGCTCAACAATGACTTTTAATCAGACATATACACAGGGTTCCCATGGGGTCTTCAAAAGCCTTAAAAGTCTTGAATTTACAAATCTGCATTTAATACCTTAAAAAAGTCTTTAATAGGTATTAAATTTGATAAGGTAGGCCTTAAGTTCTTTTGCCATAAACTTGTTGGCTGTGTTGTGTTTAAATGTGTCTGTTAAATGTCCAAGCTGCAAAGAAAGTAATGTTAGTCGACTCAGTTCCATGCTTTCCAACCCGAAAATTTAGGATGAAATTAGGAACCAATCATTGCTGACTTTGCAGCTCCCGGTGAGAAATGATCACAGAACATTCAACCCAACACATGCACAGCCATTAGTCATGAGTGCATCGCCCGAGAAAGTTGAACTTGGGAATTTTAAGGGACAGCTTGACGAACAGTGTTTTTTATTTCTCTGTCTTCAGGTTCAGGTTTGGATGAAATCATGACGACTGAGGAGAAGGAGAAACTGTACACAGCCATCGGCTACAGCGGTAGCTCTCATAACCTGGCTTTACCTAAGCAGGTATGTTCCACTGTAGCTCACAGGTGACAGTTAAATGTTCCTCTTAGTATGAACCCTTCAATGAACACCATGCACCAGTGCCATCTGGATAAAAGTCCAAAAATGTTCCAATCAGGCAGCTGAATAATCAGAATGTCATTTGTTTATCTGTGTTTGTGTCTGTGTTTGTCAGTATGTTGCCATCATTGTCACCTTCCAACTCCTCAAGACTTCAGTGACCATCAGAGAGCAGCCTGATGTCCCAGAGATCCTCAAAGTTCAAATTATTGATCTCAGCACCAAAATATCTCAAAGACCAGGAGCTCAGGCTATCAGGTCAGGGAGCCCACAGCATCTGGCTGCAATTAGGTAAATGTCCACATAGATGTGTCCACAGTTGGATGGAAATGTGTGTGCTTTGTCCTGCAGGGTGGAGGCAGCGCTGGAGCACTGGTTTGTGACTGGTTTACAGCAGCAGGGGGCGGTGCCTTCGCTAATCACCTCTGTAGGAGACTCTACCTCTTCGCTGCTCAGTGTTACGTTCGAGATAAATCCTGAAGACAGTTCTGCCGACCAAATGCTCCGAGTCCACTCGCAGCCTGTTGAGATCATCTATGATGCGGTAAAGAACACCTGATATCTAATTATTCTGTAATTGTTTTATTCTGATCAGATGTTTTTTATCTCACATTTTAGTCAGTTATTGTGTATTCTTTTTAAATACTTTTCTTAACAATAAGCCTTTTAACATAGAAATATATACACATCTAGGCATAAAATAAACAATGAAAAAGAGCAAGAAAAAGTAAAAACCTAATAAAAAAAAGGGCAAACAATAGAAAAAATAAATTCCCTTCCTAGTCACTGCCATAAAACTATGTAAGGTGAAATCGATCTACCCTAGTAATGACTTCTACTTAATGACTACTGTGGGAAATGTTATCAAACCACACTCAGTAGTGTTATCTTTACAAATTTTGGAACGTGTTCATAAAAGGACCCATATTTTGTGGTACTTCCAACTCAAATGATGAAGCAAGTGTTTGATTTGTCTCAAAATGTAATTAGTGTAGTGCATTCTTCAGTAAATTTAGCTTAGAGACATATAATAATAATAGTTTTGTTGCGTTTTGGTCTGCTGGTCTTTGTCATACAGCTGACAGTTAACAGCATGGCCGAATTCTTTAAGACGGGGAAAGGGGTCGACCTGGAGGTGCTGACGTCTGCCACGCTGTCAAAACTGGAGGAAATCAAAGAGAAAACAGCCACAGGTCAGTTTACCACAGTTATGGGATGATTCGCAGTATCATTGCACTCTAGTCTCTGTAAAACTAAACTGTTTTGTACTTTTCATAAGTTGAATCCATTCCCAACTGGCATCAGCACCGACCCAGAACTTACGATAGGTGTAAAGTGGTGAAAAAGGGGTTTCTGAGACTCCTTACTCAACTGGATTTTACTACCTGCAGGTTTGTCTCACATCATTGAGACCAGGAAAGTTCTAGACCTGAAGGTGGACTTGAAGCCGTCTTACCTGCTTCTGCCAAAATCTGGCTTCTACAGCAATACATCAGGCCTGATTATTGTGGATTTTGGCAGCTTACAGGTGCGTTTTTCCTCTTACTGAGGTCGATCCTACTGAAGTCATTCTTAATATGTGCGGAATCTAACCTGTGTGTGTCTTTGTGCAGTTTAACAGTGTGGAACAGAGTACACGAAACTCCTCTTCATCCTCCTTCTCCTCTCTGGAAGAGATCATGGACAGAGCCTATGAGAGATTCAGTGTGGAGCTGCGACGAGTCCAGGTGCTCTACGCTAAGCCAGGTACACGACTATACAACTACTGCAGCTGTTGTAGGTTCCTGTGACTGACTGACTTGTGCAGTGAGGTTTTCACCAACCATGAGAAATAATTCCTCTTATTTATACCTGTGTTTCTTTTCTGCTCACATGTCCAGGTGAGGCCTGGAAGGCAGCCCGTCTGCAGGGTTCATCAGTGCAACACATCCTTCAGCCAATGGACTTCACAGTTCAGCTGGCGAAGTGCATGGTGGAGAAGGACGCCCGAATGCCCAGGTACGTCTGTGGATAGATGACTCTTTTTGAACTTATCCAGACACCGTCATTTGATCATTTTGGGTTTGTGCTTCAGGTTTAAGGTGTCCGGAGAGCTACCGCTGCTGCATGTCAAGATCTCAGACCAGAAGATCCAGAATGTCCTGGAGCTGGTCGACAGTATCCCACTGCCTAACATGAACTCTTCCCCCTCCACCCCCACTGAAAAGGTATAAAGAAGTGATATATAAACTGAATGTATTTATTAAAGCATTCAAATAAACTGAAAGAGACCAGAAATATCCCTGTAAAATGTTACTGATTTAAATCTACAGAAACATTTTCTCTGGTGGAGGATCATACTTGTTGATGTTTCCTGCTGTAGGTGCTGTCATTGGCCGAGGCACGACCTCGAGTACTTGATCTTCATCCCTCCATCCTTCACACCATGGAAACAGGTTGGTACTGCCTATACACTGATTTGTTATTTTTAATTGCTAAAATAAAGATTTTTTAAAGACATAAATCATAGTCATTAGAGCTAATGGTTTGAGTATTTTTTGCTGCTCTGTCAGATTCAGATGAAGACACCAGTGAGAAATCACTGGATGAGGATCATCAGCGCTCAGTTCTGGAAGAACTCACTGAATTTCAATTCAAGTTTGAAGTCAAAGAGGTTCATTTTGTTGATATTTGCATATTGTGCATCACCTGACTCACAGAGGAAGAGCCTTCCATAACTGTGTGTTGTGTTTAGGTGCTGTTGGAGCTGACCCGGCAGGTGGATCAGGAGAAGACCATCCTGGCCCTCAGTGTATGTCAGCTGGGAGCTGAAGGAAAGGGGCGGAGCTTTGACCTGAGTGTCACCTCCTACCTGAACAGAGTCACCTTAGACTACTGTGATGTACCAGGTAACACAGCCTGAAACATGTAAATCAGGACACTACAGAGGACAGAGGCACTGAAATGAAAAATACGACTGTATCATCTCTATTGATTGAAGATGGTTAAAATAGACATGATTAAAAACAGAATAAGAAATCACACAATTAAACTTGGTTGGAATTATCCTCAGGCTCTGGTGGAGGACAAAACTGATATTAAATCTATATTGATAATACATTTTTTAAAGTCCTAGACATTTAGACATTTATGGGTACTTAGAGAACTACAAGTTAATAGACTGCTTAAAACCATTAATACCTTAAGCTTTACTATTATTTGATTATAAGACCATTACAAATTTCATTAATTTACCTGTTATATTATTGTTAAACCTATTATTGTTTTTGTTGCTTCATTAATACATTATTATCAGAGTCAACTGTATGTTTAGTTGCAGTTAAGTACAAGTTAATAAATAGTTAACAATTCATTTATTAATGGTAAACATGGTTTGTGCAGCTACAGTATCTTAAGGTTAAATATAAGCTATTTTTCCATTATTGTTGCTTATATGGTGTTTGTGTTAGAATGTATGTTGTGCTGGGAACTGGTTGTTTTTTGATGCTTGCAGCTGTATTTCTAAACAAGTGCTGTAGAGAACTGTGCAAAAGAGACTCAATGAAGAGCAGGTTTAAGGAATTTAACAGAAAGTCTGACCCGAGTTAACATACAAACATACCCTACAGAGGTCAGTGATCAGACATGCATGTAGCCAACCAATGGAGTAAAGGGAATAAACAACTGACCTCCAGCACGACTCCAACACAGCCTTCACATAAGTACATGAGCATGTGCAAATCTTCTATACCAAACTTTCAAATGAAAACAATGTCTTATTAAGGTTAATTCTTAATTATTGTGGCATGTTTGATATAAATATACATATCAGTTAAACATTTAGCCGTTAACACTGATATTATCTCATGAACATATAATGTTATTAAATACAGCATATTATATGAACTTATACAGCCCTTATTATTATTATTATTATTATTATTATTATTATTATTATTATTATTATTATTATTATTATTATTATTATTATATA
>JAPQRP010000019.1:29569764-29584766 GCA_037367295.1 Apogon hyalosoma | reverse complement strand
ATTATTATTATTATTATTATTATTATTATTATTATTATTATTATTATTATTATTATTATTATTATTATTATTATATATTTTTTAAAAATTTATTTTAATTTATTTATATTTTTTTTTACAGACACTTATTATGAGGACTATAATATAAAGCATTAGCACAGGGTCTATTAATCTGAACATGTTGTGTTTCAGATGGGAGGAGTCCGCTTCACCTCATCAGCTCCTCAGAACAGCACGGCTCTGACTTGCTGAAGGTGGAGTACGTCAAGGTGAGTAGTTGTCTATTCATCAACAGTGGCATCATTTTGCCTCACTGAAATTTGTCTTTTTCCCCCTTGTGGTTTATCAGAATTCCATTATTGTTAATTTTAATATACGGTAATAATATACATTAATCAGTTTGTAACAATGCAGAGCAAACGTAAGTGTGTTATTCTTTGTTGATCATCGACATAGGCCTGAAGTTAGATTAATTTAATAATTTATCCTTCCTTTCAATAATATTATTCAGCCATGTCAAGACTAAAAGACTTTTTAACTGCATGTCTGACTTTGTGTAAGTTTGTGTAGCAAGTGTAATGTGTCTAACATTATTACTAACATTATTTAATAAATACTTTCTTCAAACTGATGAAAATAGTCACACATTAACAACTAAATGTTTTCTGTTTTTGTCCTTTACAGGCTGACCCCGCTGGTCCCAGCTTCCAGACACTGTTTGACAACACTGAGCAGACACTGAAGGTGAGTGGATGAGGGTATCCATGGTAACAGATTATAGTGACCTGTCTTACCATCAACTCTGTAATGAGTATAATTTTATTAACAAGACAGAAAAGTCTAACAATAAGAATAGCAAAAAATAAAATGATCAGGAGTCACCAGTTGTTGTCAGGGGTCTGTAGCGGTTCTCAGTTGTTTACTTGGTGATGCTGCAGGTGGAGTTTTCTACGCTGGACTTCCTCCTTCACACCAAAGCGCTGTTGTGCACTGTAAACTTCCTGAATGGTGCCTTGCCACCTCAGCTCACTGCCACTCGTGAACGGGATGCAAAAAAGCAGGTGGTGAAGGCAGGACAGGGAAGGACAGGTGAGTCAGCAGTCTGTCCACAGGTTTGTCCGTTAGCCCCATCCACTGACTCACTGTGTCTCTGCAGTGTCTAAAGGTGGCAAAGATGGTGGCATCTTCACCTTCAAACTGTTTGCCATGTTGGGGTGTTTCCACGTGGAGGTGTGTGATGATCGCCGCAGGATCGCTGACATCAGAATCCAAGGTACGTTACAGGGTTTCACCTGGATCAAGAGTGGGTAGAAACTCTTATTCAGGACAGTTAATTAACCTGATTAACTTTACATTAACCTCAGTAACCTGTGACCTTAGTGCTGACAAAGAATGGAAGTCAGCATTACTCAGTGCCATCGGTAAACCTGATGTTGTCCTGCTGGCGTTAGTGATGAAGTTAAAGCCTGTAGGTTTATATTCCTAGATCTACCGACTCACTCAGGTCAGTTTATAGAGCGCACAGCCCAAAGTCAACAGAATTAAGTAATGTGTAACTCGTCTTCTTCAAACAGCTGGGGTGGACTGCTAGTACAGCCTAGATTTGTCCTGTATTTAGACACTTTGAGTTCATGTTAAAACATTTCTTTTTGCCTGCCTATGTTTTATGAAACTGTCTAATTGTGAAGCACTGTACTTGCTGGTTTTCTTAAAGTATTTAATGCCTTTTTTCTCTGTTATTATCATTTTATTATTTAGTGTTATTCCATATTAAAATTTTTTTCATTATGTTGTTTCATGTTTCTTTTTTATGTTTAACTGCTGTGTATGAAATACTACATATATGTTAACTACTCTTACTGTACTTTGCAGGAATTGATGCGTCTGTGCTGGTGCAGGTGAAGGAAACAGAGGTGTTTGCTCGACTTAGAGACATCGTGGTCACTGATGTCAACCCCAAAACCATCCACAGAAAGGTCTGTCAGCTCTTAGAGACAAACTGTCCACTGACGATTGATTGAATCAAATGAAAATCTCAAAACAAGAAATCACCTTTAATATAAATCTTTTTGTTTGACTGATGGCTGTCAACCAGAATTCATGCAGATGTTTAGGTTTAATCTGTGTCTCATACAGACTCTTCTCTAAAGTCCTTTGATGTCCCTCCTCTCTCCACGCAGGCGGTGTCCATTGTGGGTGAGGAGGTGTTCAGCTTTAAGCTGTCCTTGTTTCCGGGGGCGACAGAAGGAGACGGCTACAGTGACATGTCACAGGTTGATGGGAAAGTGACGATGCGACTAGGCTGCATCCAGATCGTCTACCTGCATCAGTTCCTCATGTCCCTGCTGGTCAGACACATGTTCACAAATATATTTCTAATTACATACCTATGATTACATTGATATAATCTGGCACACATTATGTATACAAACATACACCACAACAGCAATATCTGGAGTTCATGTTGTAAGACCTACAGTTCCTGCAGATTCATGAACACTTGACACTGTCCATGACACTCAGTCTTATGGCTCCAGTGTTAAAATACCCAACTTTACTGTAGAGATATGTTTATAGCCTGGTGCAGAGATGGGTTTAGTCTGTAGCTAACTTTCCAGTTCATGACTTATGTAAAAAGGTGAATTTGCTTCTGTTTAAAATGTAATAATGCTTAAAGTTATGTAAAACATGCTTAGTTTGACTTTCTGTGCATTATATTCGAATAATTTTCACGACATAGCTCTACTGCAGTTGTGGCAAATAAGTCAGAATAATCGTTATTAATTGCTGTCATTAATTAATTACTGTCTCTGTAGCTACATTGGTTAATGTTAGCCTTAATTCAGTATTGGGTGTCTGTCAGTTAGCCCGCTAGTTGACAAGCTGTCGTAATTGTAGATGATGTAAATACTGACATTACTGTTTTTAAACACAACTGTATGTGGTAGCATTTAGCAACAAGTTGAAATTCCTTGGTGACATTTTGAAATAACATTTCTTAAGTTGCCATGTGGTTGGTGTTTTCAGTAAGTTAATGTTAGCATTAGCTTGGTGAGTTCCAGCCCTTCTTCCCAAACTTCACCCTCAAAATATTGCTAGCCTGATGTGTGACCTCACAGTACATAACTCCATTGATTTCTTTTATGTTAATATGTACGAACTTGAGTCATTTAACACAGATTCAAGCAAACACACATGTTTACACTGTAACATGACTGAATTTGGTGGTCTGTGTTTTTTCATCAGTTATGGTTTTCTAGTCAGTCTTGATTTTTAAATGTTGTTCTGTTTATTTGTGCTGTTTTTATTGTTTGCTTTTTTGTTTTTTAACCTGTCTAATTATCTATTAGATACTTATAATGATAAGAAGCACAGTGCTGAGCTAAAACAGAATGATATAACTGAGAAACGTAGTCCTTACTACAGTTTGTATAATATAAGGGGGAAAGTGACTTAAGCTCTTAAACTAAAGACGAGTTGTGAGAGTTGAAACACTGAAGCTAATGTCATGTTTTTATATTTCAGATTAATAACAGCTTCTGTGTCACACTTACAGAAATTCACCCTGTGGCAATTTTAGCTTGACTTTTGAAATATGTTAACGTAACATTAATTTCAGTCTCGGAAATGTATATTGATGTTCAAAATATATTTAATTTTACTATAAAGTAACAGAATCAGTTCAAAGAACAAAGCTAAAGCTAACCATATGGGATGTCAGAATTGTACGTAGCCGGTGTTTGTTTTTTGTGTGTTCTGTGTTTCCTGTTGCATGCTTTTTTTCTCTGCAGTCTTCTCATCTTTCTGTCTGGTTGGTCTGTTTTGTTCTTTCAGGCTTCTTTTAGCGTTCACTGTGCGTCTGCTGACGAGGTACAGCGTACAGCATGCAGCTCTGAACTGCATCAGACACTCTGCTTTACAGCTCCACTGCACTTTCAGACCACCTTTAAAAAAACAAACTCCTGTTTAGTGTTTTCAGAGAGGCGTTGTGGACATGCGATCTCAAGCAGAGTCTGTCAATAAGACTTTGAATAAGAATAATAAGAAAGAAGTTTATCAAATGCAGAGCCGCTGAGTTGAATTTGTACAGAATGTCTATAAGGTTTCTTTTCGAGGCTGAATCTGCTCATCTGCTCTTCAGACGTGTAATTCTTAGAGCGTCCCCTCAAAACTGCCTGATGTTAGAAACTGTAACACGTCAACTGTTAAAGGAATGAGGGGATGCTTTTCATGAACATGTGACAATAATCAGAGCTCACTTCCTCCATCGGTGCTGTGCTGCTCACTCAGCTGACATCATCCGCACCCCACTCCCATACCAGTGACCCGTCCTCTGCCTGTGTCAACCCCACTTCCTTTTTTATTATTTTGCATGATTTTCAACGTAATTTTTGTTTCATAAACTGAAAAGATGTATATCACAGATGTGTTTTTTAGCCTTAACAACGCTCTCAGATCACCAGACATTAATATAAAATGCGTCTTACTTTTTTGTATACATCAGTTATAATTCCGTCTGGGTTGTATTAATCATTCATAGTGATACTGACACTATGGCTTCAGTACCAGTCCCTGAATAATGTATTTTTCAGCACCACTTATTAACTACTGCAAATGGACATTCTGATGCAAATCCTCTGTTTTAGTTGTTCGTAACATAAAACATACAAATCTCTTTACTATAGTGTTGTTTTAACAGAAGTTGTCCGGTTCTACTCAGATTTTATATTTTAGTTTTTCCACGCAAAACAATAAATCTGTCTACTAGAACATGCTATCTAGAGCCTGTTATAATTTTAATCAATTAATATTTGCAAAAGTAAAGCATTTTGGAGGCTAATGAAATCTATTCCTTATCAGTCTATTATAGTTCAGTACCAAGTCCTACTTATAATATGAACATCACTGTGATTATGAGATGGTTTATGAAACAGAAATAATAATGACCACTTTCAGGCAGTGAATGCCTCATTGGTTCCTTCATGCCATTTTTTTATCACTTTATCCATGTAAGGCTGGCTGTGGTCGGATTTGTTTTTCTGTTCTCTTACTAATGACTTATTTTTCTCCTCCAGATGTTCATTGACAACTTCCAAACAGCCAAACAGGCTCTGAGCGCTGCGACTGCTCAGGCAGCTGAGAAGGCAGCGTCCAGCGTTCGAGACTTCACGCAGAAGAGTTTCCGTCTGTCCACTGACATCAAGCTGAAGGCTCCGCTCATCATCATCCCACAGTCCTCTATCTCCCAGAATGCCGTGATGGTGGACCTGGGTCTGATCACAGTGGGGAACAGCTTCTGTTTACATCCCACTGAAGGCTTTGATCTTCCTGCCGTGGTGGAGAAGATGGAAGTGAAACTAACGCAGCTGAAGCTGTCCAGGTATCATAGTGAGCCAATGAGAATGCTGGTTAGCCCTAGGAGTTTTAATTGCATTTTATGATTTATCTTGGTTTTGCCGGGAACAATAAAAAGCCTCTGGGTCAGCTGCACTTAATGTTGCCTGGTCCACACTGTAATGAAACCGACACTGCTGCGGATGTAACTCAAGAGAAGAACTCAAACAGGTCATCAGTTAAAGATGACGTGTGGTGAACACAGATTTGAATATTTGTAGGAGTTTCTCTCCACTCAAGGAATAACTTCATCCACGCTAAAGCTGTGCAATACATAACTGTTATGAAATCAGGAACAGCATTAAAAATCATAAAACTTAAACTACAGTTTTGTAAATACTGTACTAGATATCAATACGGATACCATTTAAGGTTTCAGCCATGTTCCTGTGCTAAAGCATAATGAAGAACTGTGGATCCAAAGAAGGGAGTTTTTGAACATTTTCTCACTGTTTCCCACTGACTTTAAGGGATTTTTTTTTTAAAGTTTTTCCTCAAATTTGCTCAAATGTTTGCAGGATGACATTGAAAAAAGACTCCTCAACAGACATCCAGATCCTTCAGCCAATCAGCTTTGAGCTTCTTGTCACCAGAAACCTGTCTGCCTCCTGGTTCAGCAAAATCCCTGGAGTCCAGGTCCAGGGAGTCCTCCGGTCCCTCAATGTAGGTCTCATATCAATAAGATGTTAGCAGAGTGTTATAATAAATGGTTACTATAATTAATTTATATAACAATTTCAAATAATAATTAACACACATTTGTGCATCTTACAGAAAACAGTAAGATCACATTCAAAAGTGAAAGATCTTGAGTGATTTAAAACTGATGAAACTAATTGCAGACACTATTTTTATTTTAAGATCCTAAGAATTCACATAAAAATGTTAATTAATGTTAATTGTAGAATCATTAAAAGTCTTTAATAAAGTTCTTGAGCTGTTCACTGCCTGTTAAAAAGTCCTCATAAGTGCTTATAAATGTCTTATAATCTAAAAATAAATATGTTGATGAATACTATCAAAACTCTGGGTCTTATAAGACTAATTACCTACACTGACATAAAACATTTCTGATATTTGTACATTTATTTATATCTGTGTGGGTGTGGGTGTGTGTGTGTTCAGATGAGTCTTGGTGAGGAGGACCTCAGTGTCCTGATGAAGATCATGATGGAGAACATTGCGGAGGGCAGTAAGGAGCACAGACATGTGGTTCAAGGTAACTCCACCCCAGTGCATGATGGGAAACCAGGCTTGAATTTAAATATATATTTTAACCCCATTTCCCTCCACAGAAAAGACAGAGCTTCCTGAGCAGCAGGCGGAGGCATCACCATTACCATGGCGACCTGCAGGCGAGTTGCCAGCAACAGGTCAAAGTCTGACTGAAAACATCATTAATATCCTCCTCAAGTTTGAAATTAATGAGGTAAGAGACTGAGCAGGTGAAAAGTACAGATGTTTATGTTTAGTTTTATTGTCAAATCACAAAGTACAATAAACAAATACATGCACAGTGGAAGAGTGTAACACAACAGGCGAGTACAAACAACTGAGTACTAACAAAACACCACTCAAAGTGTAACACGAGAAATTTAAAAAAAAATCCTGCTAAAGCAAAACTGTAAATCCAAACTGACTCCAGATGTCTGATTTGTGAAGCATTTGTTTCTCTTTCCAGGTGCTGCTGACACTCAAGAAACCCAAAGAGCAGCAGGAGTCTCCTTTCCTGGTTCTGCATTTTGCTCACCTGGGCATCGACACCAAAGTCAGGAAGTATGACACCTGTGCCACAATTTACATCAAAGAGATCACCATGAAGTGCCTGGAGTTCAAAGGTCAGAGGCTCCGTGTTTCCACCGTGTGACGTCATTCATCAGAGTTAGTGTCAGTTGGGTAATCAACATGTTTTGTGGCACTGTGTTTCAGACTCGAACGGCGAGCCGCTGTGTCTCATCAGCTCGTCAGTGGAGTCCGGTGCTGAACTGCTCAAAGTGCAATACTTCAAGGTGATCACATGATTATTGATCAACTGTTGAGTTGCACATATGTATTGATTGTCACAGCAACAAATCATCCAGAGTCAGACGACAGACGACATGTCCTAAAGAGAAACTTTACATACACGTGCTGCTTTTACTGTTACTAAACTGTGGATTTTATATTTTTTTATTAATTTTTATTTCTGCAAACTGCTTGTGTAATTTTGGTTACTTTTCCTTGATTATTATTTTTTAATTTTCATTCATGAATTTGTCACAAATGCCTCAGAACCTTAAAACCATTCATGCAATACTTATTTGTCTTGACCAAAATGACTCAGAACCCTCTCCCTGCAGGGCAGAGAACTGTCTGGATAATCGCCATGTTTTAGTTTAATTTTATTTCTTTATTTGTTTGTTTGTTAGGGACAATGCTGTCAACTTTAGACAAAAGCTGTAGTTTGCTCTTATCTTTTGGTTTAAATATTTTATAACAGTGGATGTTTTGATTTAAGTGGGTCATGCGTTCCACTGTTGATTTATTCCTGATCTGAATATCCTGTTGTTTTTTTTTCAGGCTGACCGCTGTGGGCCGAACTTCTCATCCGTCTACAAAAACACTGAACAAATGATCAATGTGAGTCACACATTTCACAAGCAGCCTCTCAGCCTGTCCTGTTAGGACTAAAGCCTACTGCATACTCCATGAGAACAGTGACATTTCTTCTCACTCCTGGGGCTGTGAGAACAAAATTACATCCTTTTGTTCTCACAGCCTTGGTTTGATAGTTCTTGCAGCTTATTCTCGATGCACCATCTGGGCAAAACTTTCTTCTCATGCTGTGTGTGAGAACCATTGTATGATTGGTCAGGTACCAGAAGTGTGCATAGTTAATCTGGAAAAGTGGAGGACCCCCACCCCCCACGAGTTCAGCACTTGAGTTTCTCATGGAGTATGAAATGTCTTGGCCAGAATGAACTTTGCTCTTGTTTTTGCCACCTCGAGAAGACAAACACATTTCTCTGTTCTTGTGGAGTATGTACACCGAGCAAAAATGTAAGCACACTATATGACACTTTACATTTTAATAGCATTAGGGCTGCACAATATATTAAATCACACACAGTTTATTTTGTTGATCAGTGTGGTACAAATGACTGTCTGTTTGAACATGATAGTAGTGTCTGGCATTCCGGGACATTCATGTGGACATGATAGGGGCCAATTTAAAGAAATCACAACTCAGTATCTTGTGTATGAACCATTGGCTTCTCATAGAGCGACACATCGTCTTCTCATCAAGTTGACAATATTGACAATTGTGGCCGTGGAATGTTATTCCACTGCTCTTTGAGGGCTACACGGAGCTATGGGATGTTATCCGGAACTGTTCCAACATGATTTGTGACACCTGTGGTATGGTGACATCTGAGGAAATGTGACATGTTGAGGTGTCATTTTATTGTCCCAGTGTAAGGAGTGTCTGAATACTGTTAACGCTGTTTGAGCAGTATGTGGACATGCCACAGCTGTGTTGTGGGTGGAATCACTGGATCACTGAGCAAGTGCTCACTCGCAGAGGTGGACACAAAGTTTGTTCAAGATAATTAACCATGTTTTACAATAAGACATCATGAGCTCATTTTGGGCCACGTGTCTTGTGTTATACAAATATTGTACATGGTGCGTTTATATTTTTGCTCAGTGTAGCAAGCCTAAAGCTGTAAGATATGCTCCACCTGGAGGTTAAAGTAAGAACTCCACCTGTGTGTGTTTGTACAGGTGGCCTTTACCTCTCTCGATCTGATGCTTCACACTGAGGCTTTGCTGTCGTCCATTAACTTCCTGTCGGTGGTGATGTCACCTGACAGCATGTCGTCTGCAGAGAGAGAGATCAGACTGAAAACAGATGACAAGACGGTGTCAACAAAATCCAGTCAGTACAACACACACACACAAAGAAATTATTCCTTGCATTAAGTCTTTATTGATGAATCTGTGAATATGTTTCTTCTTTCAAGTCTGAAGCTGTTGCATCATGTCACATGTTTGATCCATGTCAGCAGAAACCCTGACCCTGACCTTAACCCAGTTCTATGCTGTGTTTCCTTGCAGCTGCCCTGGTATCACCTGTAGACACGGAGGTCATTGACCTGAAGGTGATGATGAATCTAGGAGCCTTCAACGTCCTGGTCTGTGACCAGAGCTGCAACATGGCTGACATCAAGATCCAAGGTATGAACCACAATTAAAGCCAAAGGGTGCTGAAATCTGTACCATCAGACCTCAATCTGGATTATGTGACTGGGATCACGTGAAACTCAATCTGAAATTTTAACTCAATACTTGTATTTTTGTCTTCTATGCTTTGCTCTTTGACAAGAATCTATGCTACATAAATGTTCCTACAGTAATAAACACTAACTAAAATATGTCTATAGTATCTGGACTTGTGTTTCACTAGTGTAAATGTTAAATAAACTCATCTGATGTGATGTTTCTTGCAGGTATTAATGGCTCTTTGTTGATGCAAGGACCACAGACTCATCTTTCTGCTCGTCTGAAGGATTTCATTGTCATCAATGTTGATCCTAAATGCATCTACAAGAAGGTCAGTCACTGTTTTTACTGTTCAATGTTAATTCATTTAATGATGATGAACTAAACGAACTACAAAATATTTACACTGGCCTTAACTTTCTGTGTTTTTGAATTCAGTGGTTGATGTTTACACTCTGATGATATCTGATGTATTCTGAAAGCCCAAATCATCCAATAAAATTCAAACTCTAGAAACAGTTAGCCTTGGTTCAGTTTTCTTTGGACTTATGTTGCCTTCACCTGTTATTGGGAACATGATCCTTTCCACTTGTGAATTCAAAATTGCATCGCGTTCAAATGCTTTTGTTGTTGTAGAGAAATGAAAAATAACAGACACATAATTTCTCATGACCTGCTACTTAGGTTAAACAGTTTTGGATGTGTTAATTCATTCGCTACAGCTTTTTTAAAATTAGTTTTTTGCACATTGTGTATATTATAAATGTGCAAAATCATCGACTAACAACAGCTGAATGTTAATAAAAGCATTGTTTATCATTCATGATAAATCCCTCATTGCTCATCATGTTGAAAAGTTTAAAGGTTATATTCATCTCTGTGTGTATCGAAAGTTTTTCCTAGTTCTCCAGTGGAAAAAAAATGACATGAGGGGGCCTTCATGTCCAATTTTTGTGTTCATAACTAGTATTTATCATAATTCCCATAACATGTAAAGACAGCATAAGATCACTCCTTTTCATCTGACCAAGTTTGAGTAATTTACTCCAAGGCAAGATTAAGATTCAATTTTGGTTCATATCAAACTGTGAAGGCAAGTAGTTTAGACCAAGCATCTTAATTGTAAAAACAACCATAGACAAAATGGAGGTATCTTGTACTTTCTGTGGGTTTTTGCTGGTCCCGGACATGATGAATTTTGGTGTCTTGCATCTGTTCTGAATTGGTGAGTCAGATAAATCTGTGTGATCCAGGTTCAGGTTTACTTTGAACTGACTGACTCATCACATGACTGTGAAGCAACTCTGAGGTCCTAACTTTTCTTCCAGGCCATCTCCATTGTGGGTGATGAAGTTTTCAGCTTTACTATGAGTCTGACTCCAAATGCAACAGAGGGTGCAGGATACGCCGACACCTCCAAAACTGATGGACGTGTGAAACTGAACGTGGGCTGCATCCAGGTGGTCTACCTGCACAAGTTCATCATGTCTCTGCTGGTGAGTTTAACACCTTTGTACAGAGTTTATTAAACTCTGATCTCAATAGACATCATGAATTTCGGTCATTTTTATAGTCTGTAACCAGTCATACAGTTTTCTTGTTTTTAGGTGTGAATTTTTCTCTTTCATTGTTTCTGTCTTAATATTTTGATAAGGTTTATCATTTTGTTTTTACTCTTCTTCAGAACTTCACCAATAACTTCCAAGTGGCTAAAGAGGCTCTTAGTGCTGCAACTGCTCAGGCAGCTGAAAAGGCAGCGTCCAGTGTTCGAGACTTTGCCCAGAAGAGTTTCCGTCTGTCCACTGACATCAAGCTGAAGGCTCCTCTCATCATCATCCCCCAGTCATCCACCTCCCATGATGCACTTGTGATGGACCTCGGTCTGATCACAGTGGGGAACAGCTTCTCGCTGCAGCCTGTTGATGGGTGTCCGCTGCCAGCAATCATTGACAACATGGACGTGGAGCTGACGCAGTTGAAGCTGTCCAGGTCAGTTATTTACAAAGACACCAAATCCTGGTTCTGGATCAGCCCTAGCACCAGGAGAACCTAAAACACTCAACATGTCAGTGTTAATAAAATTATTTTTCTGCAGTATGTTGACCTCCAACAAATGACAATTAAAAAAGACATCACATTTAAGTTTAGAAGCAAATATAAAATATTCTTTGAGTGTGAACTGAAAGGGAAACTACAGTCAGTGAGATGGGACTTTAGGGTAGAATTCCAGATAATTATATTTCCACTCTCCTGAAAGTCCTGCTGTTCTCTCCAGCATTGTGTCTAGTAATGTTACAAAAACTGAAAAACAGAAAAACAATTCCAGGAGAGTTTGTTTCTTCTACCAAATGTCATGAAAACTGATACAGTAGTTTTGTGTCATCCTGCTGATAAACCAACCAAGACAAACTAACAAATGTAATGAGATCATAACACCCGTGGTTTTCTTGACTGCCAGAACCTGCATGGACCCGGGGTCAGGTCGACCCAGCATTGAGCTGCTGGAACCAGTAAACCTGCACCTCAGCGTTCGCAGAAACCTGGCAGCATCTTGGTACACAAAGATGGCTGCTGTGGAGATAGATGGAGATCTGAAGCCAATGAAGGTGGGTGTGATCAACAAATTCAGAGGCAGCAGTGTAACAGTTTCAAATAATAAAACAGACTTCAGCTAGTGAGTTGAGAAGATCATTTTTATGTTGTAAGTGGAATGACTGAATGTAAATGTTCTCCTGATGTAAAAACATGAAGTAATTGTTATTGTTTTAACTGCTTCACTCTGGTTTTGCATTCAGTCTACATGTTCACCACCAAAGGTACATTTAGTTCTGAAAACAGTTCATCCTGTAGTTTAAATTAAACCACCTGATACGCTAAATGTAGTAAACATAGAGTCTGTAGACATCAGGATGTAGTTTTGGGTGAGTTTAGTCATTTTACTCTTCGTCCAGTGTTTGTGCAAACTAAATTTGAAACGGTGATTTGGATGAACTATAATGGATGAGGTGACGTTTCAGTGAAGCTCTCTGGGCGTGTCCTGTAGGTGGAGCTCAGTCAAGGAGACCTGAAGGTGTTGCTGCGGATCCTGACAGAAAACCTTGGCGAGGCCAGTAGTCTTGAGCCCACTGCACCTCGACAGGAGACCACACTGCAGGTTCAAGCATCAGGAGGGCCCCCCACAGGTCTGAAATACACATACACACAGAATTAACTTTTTAAGTTTGTTTACTTTTCAGACATGAAATTAGCTTAATGTGTTATTTGTACATTTTGTACTGTTTGTGTTTAGAAGATGTTGGGAAGCAGAGTACCATCAGTTCAGAAGATGAGGAGGAATCTCTGGAAACGATCAAGTTTAACTTTAACATTGAGTCACTGGGACTGGTTCTGTACAGTAATGATCCCAAACAGGTGGGTGATCATCTGAAAAAGTGCTGCTCAAAGCCCTGTGGAAGGTTTTGTGTGCGCTGTTAGTTGTAGCTAAATAGGATCTTCATTTTAGAAACTTGAGAATGAAAGAGAATGGCTAGAGATAATAAAATTGTGCTAAAAAAATAATAAAATGATTATTTGTTGGTGGTGCTCTGTGCAGCCCTTAGGCTTCCAGCACCAGGAGAACCTCCGCCTGGGACAGTTCGCCCTCCACCTGCTGAAGGCTTCAGGGAAGGTCCTGAACAACGGCAGCATGGAGGTGAGCACCATCCTCACCGACTGCACGCTGGATGACCTGAGAGTGGACATGGATAGGGTGACATCTCGGTAAGTTCCACGATCGGTGGTACCTGCCTGTTTTTAGTGAAATTTTTTCAAACACATGGTTTAAGGTACACACATAGACTGTGCTACAGAACTGGCCACTGCAAAGTCGTACATTTATTTGTTTAATTTTTATACCAGATTTTAAATACCAAATTTGTCATTTTTCACTTGTTTGTTGTTTTTCTACCTTCCTCTGCACTTGTTTGCTGTGATTTGCTGTAGTTACTGTGAGATTTTCCCATTATGTGTTAAATAAAGTCATATCTATCTTATCTTAATAGCATCTGGAGAATTGTGATGGGAGATGGATAAAACTGGCACTCTATAGAAAATCTCTACATCTCTTCTGTTTTCATTCATTTCACACAATAACACATTAGAAGAACCTGACAGCAAATTTAAAAATTCCTTTCATCAGGATGATTGGCAGACGTGATGAAGAAAGCGGTGAGGCGATGATCGATGTGACTTACCGGCAGAACAGCAGAGAACATGAGGTGGTGGCTGTCCTGCAGAAGCTGCATGTGTGTGCCAGCGTGGAGTTTTTGATGGCTGTAGGAGAGTTCTTCCTGCAGGCTCTTCCACAGGGTCAGACTCCACCCACCAGCCTGGCACAGAGTGAGAGACTCCCACTAAGACAAACAACAGAACCACGTAGCAGTGACTCCAGGACTGGTAAGATGTGTCATCTATGATCAAACAAAAGTACACCTTTTATTTCTGCTGCATAGTAAAATCAATCAAACTTTGTGTTACTCAACTGTATCTGATAAAATCTAAAAAATATTTTAGTCATAAATTCAGTCTTTTTTTGTTTCAGTGTGAGATGATGGTTAATAAATGAACAATGCAGTCTTTTATTAACTTTGGGGGGGTTGTTTTATTTTTAGTTGAGAACACAGGTCAGATTGAGTTAAAGCACAGGGTTAAGTTCTTCATGATAAAACAGTTTCAGTCTTCTTCACTTAGTCTTTTTGTCTCTGTCCAGCTTCTGTGTCAAAGATGCGTGTCCGTGCTGTGGTGGTGGACCCTGAGGTGGTGTTTGTGGCGAACCTGATGAAGGCAGATGCCCCTGCTCTGGTGGTCTACTTCCAGTGTGACTTCAATTTGCAGGCAGGGGATGATGGAGGTCAGAACATGAGAGCCAACCTCAGGGAGCTTAAGGTTCTTGCCTGTCCCTTCATCTGCAACAAAGACGACAAGGCTGTCACCACCGTAAGATCACATGACCTTAGACATACGTGCAGGTTCAGGTGCTGGACTCATCTGGATCTGGATCTACTGTGTTGCTGCTGCTCTTTCTCACTGTCAGTTTGAATTTTGTCCAACAGGTGCTGAGGCCCTGCTCTGTCGCCTTGGAAACCAAAACTCACCCCAACCAACCACTGAGCGGCTCTGTAACGGTGGAGGAAGTCATTGTCAAGGTAACAGGATAATAACACAGACCAATTAAATGGTAAATGAACCTGCACTTATGTAGTGTTTTTCTGTCTTAAAGGTGGGGTGCATGATGTTTTCCTGGAGCATTTTTTTACTATATTGCTTAAAATCCCCTTCACACCCCGATTACAACCAATTAATTAAAT
>JAPQRP010000019.1:29544363-29556295 GCA_037367295.1 Apogon hyalosoma | reverse complement strand
AAAACAGTGTTTAGAGGGGATGTCATCTTCTTGTCAGCTAGAAACTTAAAAGGAGAGGGGTTGGATATTAAACAGTGAGGAAAAGCCTAATCACAGTTGAATCATCACTGTTACTTGTTGTTATACAGACTCAATCAATAATCATAGTAAATCATGTTTATAACATACTCTGGGTCCAGATAAAAACAGACATTAAGACAATACACGCAAGAAAGCAAAGGCAACTAAAAATATCTTTACATATTTAAATAAAAAAAAACAGAATTACTTAATAAAGAACAAATTAAAAGGTAATGATGGGGTCACCTACCCTCTACAAAATATTAATGTCTCTACAGTCGGTGCCGGTTGCATGTAAAACTGAGGTGTAAAACCTTATGTTTGTCAAATACATGATATGTTAATTTTTAGAGGTATTAACATGGCAAATAGATTTATGCATTACATTTCTGAAAACTGCTTGAAAAGAATTGACTCATTTTCACTCTCATCACACCATCAGGTCTATTCAGTAATAATCTCAAAACCTCATTTTAAGAGAAGTTGAATTAAGATAACTTTACTATAATTTGGCCACAAATGTACAGTATGGAAGGGTTTACAAGAAGCCCTGAGCAGAGGCACCTTCACACCATCTGCACATGCTCTGAACCTGCATCAGAGAACATTTGCTTGTACATACAACATACATCACTGCCTGTAAATGTCACCGTCATCACCAACAACTTAATATTGGAAACTTTTCTTCTTCTTCTTAATATTATTATTAATATTAATAATAATATTAATTATAATAATAAGAAGAATAATAGCTTTATATATAGCACCTTTAAAAGCTGAGTTTACAAAGTGCTTTGATAGATGAAGCAGAAGGGTGCAACAGCAGAATAAAAACATAGAAAACAACACAATAAAAGAGATAAGTACAGCAAACACGAAAACATGACTAGATTTGAATGTATAGTAGTAGAGAGGGCAAAAATAACATAACAGATCAATGCAAAAATGAAGGAATGGAATAAAACAACTTCATGTATGTCAATATAAATGAATAACCAAAACAGGGTAAAATTAAATATTCAAACATTAAAAACATTAAAAAGAGACAACATCACTTAAAGGCAAGTCTATAAAAATGTGTTTAAAGAAGTGATTTAAAAGATGTTACTGATTCCGCAAGCCTTATCTCCTTGGGCAGGCTGTTCCAAAGTCGAGGGGCCCTGATGGAGAAATACTTTTGAGTATTTATAATCTTAATAATCATTACTATGCTCTTACCAGCATTGCATTTAAAATCACTGTCCACACTATAATCAGAACATTTTAAGGAGGTGCTAGAGACTAACACTTGGTTAAGTACTGTTTATGGACATTAATCAACAGAAGAAGAATGTTGGATTTTACTGTAGTCTGGACCAAATCCAGATCCTGCTTCTGGTCTTGTGATCTGGTCCTGGTTCAGTTGTGGACATATGTTGTGTGTTTTTCAGGGAGCAGTTCAGGGTCCAGAGGAGTTTGCTGAAGGTTTTGTGATTGGAGTCCGCAGCCTGCTGGGCCACACCGTCGGTGAGAGACCTGAACAGACTGACATGAACTGGATCTGTTTGATCTAGTTTACAGACTGAAAGTTTTGTCTTCTATGAATATAATAAATCTGTGAAATTATATTATGTATATATCTCAGTTGTGAGTTGTTTGAAAATCATTGAGAACAAAATACTGATGAAATAAATTGACTGAGGTGATGATAATTATCAGCCAACTGTCATTTCCTCCTTCATCTGTCTCGTAGGTGGCGCTGCAGGTATGGTGTCCAGGATCACAGGCTCAGTGGGTAAAGGTCTGGCAGCCATCACTATGGACAAAGAATACCAACAAAAACGACGGGAGGAGATGAACCGACCACCCAAAGACTTTGGAGAGAGTTTAGCTAAAGGTGGAAAAGGACTGCTGAAGGTAGGGATCAGAGTTTCTTATTCAGTTAACATTTATCTGTGCAGGTTCTGATAATGATGGAGATGATGAATGAATAAATGTTTGTGTTCTACAGGGTGTTGTGGGTGGAGTTACTGGTATCGTCACCAAGCCTGTGGAGGGTAGGTGACCCTGTCAATACCTTTTAATTTGTGCACTGATCACCAACATCTCAGGTGCCGCATTCAGATAAGTAAAACAAAAAAGAGCACATATTTGCCTGATCCCTGCTGTCTAAACAATCATTAGGATTAAACAATGCTATTTTGTCTGTCGACAGTAAAAGTATTCAGTTAGGTCACTTGAACATTTGTTTAATGTTTAATGTGTTGCTGCCACTGTCAAAATAAATGATGGGTGATTGACTTCATTAAAGAAATGCAGTTAGATGTATCTGATTCATCAGACGTTGATCAGAAGTGGAAAGCTGTGTTCAGTCTCTTACCACCCCAACCACTAACTGTTCCATACTGGTCATATTGACCCGTGACAAAGGCAAGTAATGCCACAGCTACACACACACGGTAACATGTCAAACTAGAAAAGCACTTGGAGAAAGCAGACCTCCGCCAAGGCAGATCAGTCCATCTCCCCCGGTCACCATCAAAATTTAATCCTTTGTTCCTTGTGCCAGTATCAACATTTACTGAAAATGTCATCAAAATCCGTCCATAACTTTTTGAGTTATCTTGCTAACAAACAAACAAACCTGATGAAAACATAACCTCCTGCAGTAGCAGTTACAGAAGGCTAAACACATCTGGATGGATGTGCTTCTGGTAATATTCATCAACTATCAATCTTCTGCAAAAAGTATTGAGTTCGTTTTTGATCCAGATCGTTCTATTCCGTCACCTTTGATAAAAATGGGTGCAGAATCCTCTCAGAGGGATCACGCCTCCTTGCAGAGGTAATAGTCTGGAAGAAACTACTTGTGATTCTCAGCTGGAAACATGCATTGTTCAGTAACCTGCAACTTTATTTAGAGATTTGTTTGGATGAAAATACAGAGAATGTCCTTTTACGTAATAACAGGTTACAGTTATTTAATACTAAGAGTAGCAGTTATTAATAGTCTATGGTTTATTTTGATCATAAATGTTTCTCTGTATTGTCAGGTATTGTTCTAAAAAGATTAGAATTAGTGGGACAGATTTGATCACTGAATCAGTAGTAAACTGCAGTTAATGCATCTCTAGATATAACTATGTAATAGCTTCCATTGGTTTGTGGGCTGTTTTGAACTTGGATATCTGGAGTTTCCATGTTCAATGTCATGTGAGATACTGGACATGTAGATGCAGGCTGCTGTGCATTTGGACTAGAGTTTCTCGTGCTGTCCTTTGTTTATCTTTCAGCCTCTAGTGGCCGTGTAAGGACTGCTGTTTGTTACAGATCAATCTGTGTCCTAGTGGATAGGTTATAACACCTGACTTTTACCTATTTATCTGCAGGTGCAAAGAAGGAGGGTGCTGCTGGCTTCTTTAAAGGCATTGGTAAAGGTCTGGTGGGTGTAGTCGCCCGGCCCACTGGCGGCATCGTGGACATGGCGAGCAGCACGTTTCAGGGCATCCAGAGGTAACGTCACCACTGAGAAGATGTTTGTGTTCTCAAACTGTGTGCTATTTGTTTAATCGTAGCTTCTTTCAATTTTTTGCTTTACGAAGTCTTACCTTTGTCGTCGGTGTGCTTCATAACGTGTTGTCTCCTCTGTTTCTAATTTTCTGCTTTTGTTTTTTGTCTTGTGTTGTTGCCTGGGATTTTGTTCTTGTCTTTGTGGTGTGTGAGTATTTGATAATAAATACATTCAAGCTAAGCTCCTTCATCTCCACTGTTGTCAGAAAGAAAATCCTAACCTTTTAATATCTGCTCATCATCTGATGGAGGCGTCCCATTAATCTGTCAACACAGACAGATTTTTGTAAAAACTGGTTTCTATCCGACAGCTGAGGGCAGAGAAATGAAGGAGCACAGCTTGACGGTGCAGCTGTTTTTGCATGTCTGTGTTGTTCCGCAGCAGACGGACGGTAAGTTGCTGCATTTTGTCCAAACTGAAAAGTTCATGATCAAGTCATCCAGACAGGACTGATTCATGCTCGTCACATCGTCCTTCATTCTTACTAGCCCCACCCCTGTCCGAGCCCTGCCCCTTTGGCTTGCTGCAGCATTGTGATTTGTTCAGCTATGCCCTGAGGAGAGGCAGATGTGAGTCAAAATAAAGGGAGTCGTTTATGTTGGATTATTTCTGCGATGGAGGGTTTAGTTTTTCTTTGAAGCTGAGACACAATCTAACCGTGGTTATGAATGCATTAATGAGTTGAATAAATTCCAAACAGGGATCAGAACTCGTGCAAACAGCGAAGCCACTGCTTGACATTTTTAACTATAACCAACAACCTTAGGTACAGTCTGCAGTTTAGCATATCAGAGATTAGAATTCCAGTCCGTCTTGTCCACATGTCCAATGGTTCTAGTCTGATGACAAAAATGGAAAATGTTGCTTCTATATAGTAAAGGTTGGACTGTTGGTCTGTCAATTCTCATTGCATTATTAATGCAAAGGAAGTGGACTCGTGTTTAAACCTATAATGGTTTTGTTTTTTCCATATGTTTGTTGTAATAGTCTTTTTTTCAGAGTGCTTCACCTTTTTGTCCAGACACTTTGGGTGCTTCTTGTTTGAAATGTGATCTCAGAAAGACTAGTGTTGTCACCGGTACAACTTTGCAGGAAGAACTTAAAAACAATCATGAGGTAAAAGTCTGTTTGTGAGAACATGGATCAGACATTGTTCTGACTGTTGTGTTTGAGTGTTTAGCTTTTACATAAACGTCATAAACTAATCTATCATAGAACAACTGTCAGAATCCAGATCTTGTGTCATAAACAGAACCTACGTGTAGCTCGTTTTCCCCACGCGTTGCACCAGAATAAATCACTATGTGGACCGTTAGACCTCCCCCCCGTTCTCTCCTCAGGGATTGGCTGACTGTATGAGCACATGGTCCAATCGGCTAAGTTTAAATCACTGCGTCGACACACACTGGAGTCGCAGAGTTTGTTTGGTTGGTTTTAGTAGCGCAAGTGTATGCAATTAAAGCACTAATAAACATGGATGTGCATGAAACTGATAGCTGATTGGCCGAGAGGTTGACGAGAATCTCAACATTAGGACTCTTCCTACAGACTGAGGTGGAATTATTGTGGTTGATGCCATTTATTTCTGTTGCAGTGTATCGTGTGACCAGAGAACAGGAAGGACATTTATTTCAAAAGATTTCAGTTAAATAACTTTAGATTAAATATAAATGGAGTGGACTTAGATCACTTAGAACAGCCCCTTTATAACAAATAATCCTCTGTTTTTGTTCTTTTTGCTTGTGATTCATTTTCCTAAGAACTACATGACACTGCCTTTACATGACTTTTTACACACTGACTTCGCTTTATGTGCATGTAGAATGACTAACTTTCATATTTCCACAGTCTGCTCTTGTAAACATGAAGCTTCAGAGTAAATACTAAATCGCAGCTGTCTGAGGAAGACGCCATGGTCTTGAATATCTCTGTTTATTGTTGGTATTTGTACTTACTTTAGGTACCAAACTGTCCAACTTAACATCTGACTGTGGTTAACAGTATTTCCATCAGACATCATTGATTTAGAACCAAGTTAAACTCCCCTCAGGACCTTCTACACGTCATCATAGAATCAACAGCCGCTTTAAACAGAATTAAATCACAGCGACGCGTCATCATAACAACCTGCTTCTGACCCAGCTGCCTCAGTGTTACCTCCCCCTCCCCGTCCACAGCCCCCTCCCCCATTCCGTCATGTCACCCATCAGTGCGTTCTGATGATCTGACAATGGTTATGTTTCATGCTGTCACTGTAGAGGTCATGAAAGGTGAGATATGAATACGGCTCCATCAAACCGCATCGTGTGCAATGATTGAACAGAATCTGAATGTTCAGTTTGATCTTCTGAGGCAGCGTCTGCTCTATAAACTGTTTTCTCCTTTCTGTTTGCTTCTCTGCATGGTCAGCATCATGGTACTTCTAACCCGGAAAACAAAAACAAAAAACACACATTAAATTAACTTATAGAGAAGAATTTTAATAGGAATTGGAGTAGCATTTTCGTGTTTAAACTTCTACAGTCACAGACTAACTGTGTGTGCGTGTGTTTCTGTTGGTCTGTAATTGTTTGTGTGTGAATGTTGTTGATCACAGAGCCGCAGAGTCCACAGAGGAAGTGACCAAACTCCGCCCAGTGCGTCTGATCAGGGAGGACGGCATCATCAGACCGTATGACCTGACAGAATCCCAGGGTTACGACCTTTTCCAGGTGTGTTTACTTTGCTTCTTATTTGATTTCACAAAAAGGGAACATTACCGTTTCAGCTATTACACTATTGATGAAAACGCAATGGCTAACCTGCCAATAACTTGCTTAAATTTTGATCACATTCATCGCCATGAGCCATTGCTGTCTGTTCTTCAGCAACAACCAACATTCTCCTAATAATATTCAACAGTTTGGTGGATCAACAAAGCAGATATCTCAGCTGTGGCATAGAGAATAGTAATGTGCTTAGGATTTTTGGCTACTTTTAACTTTGTTTTGAGTGATACGACTAAGAAAATAGATATAAGACGTGTCATTATTATTTTGTAAATTTCAGCTCCGATCAGGTTTTGTCATGATTTTTTAGTCTGTGGATAAGAGGTTAGATCACCACAGGAGCCATCGGATTCATATGAAACCAAGTCTTCAAAAAATAGGAATTACTAAGCACTGAGGCACTTTTCCCATTGGACTACATTCTAACAGAGCAGACCCAAAGCTTGTGATGTGTTTACACCTAAAGATTGGAATCTCTCCCTTTAACCATGACCTCTGATGACTTCACTTATGTCACTCTGATCCTGTTTCCTCTCTCCTATAAACAAATCCTTGCATTCTGTAATGGTGCCTCCAAATGGGGTCGAGTTTACAGTGTTCACAAGAGGAATCTGTTGATCTTATGGTTTGAAGTTTTCAGAACATTCAGAGTTCAAGAGTTGTAATGTTTTCAGAAATGTTGGCAGCTATGGATATTAATTTGCCGGTTGATCTGTTAATATAATACATAGATTGTAATTTGAGGTATACGGGGTTTTCCTCCATCGTGATACGTCTGAAGGAAAATGCTGATATTCCCAAAGGTCACCTTGCCAGTTACCTTCCTAAATTCTTAGCCTCAGTAGCTTTGATACCCAGTTACCTTGCAGTGTAGTTTTCATGACTTATAAATCAGAGGTATCTCAAATACATATCTCTTTGTTTTGTTACTACAAGTTCCTGAGTTTTGATAGCAGGATAAACCTCACACAAACGAGTAAAACATGCAATTGTCATCACATAATATATAAAAATAATAAGTAGTGTCAATTATAGATCACATAATAAATGACAGTAAAGCCAACATATTGTCACTCAGTGGTTTGTGAACGGAGTTTGATATTTTGTCCATATTTGGACAAGAGGGTGGAGTTGGGAAAGAGCCAAAGCTGAAACCCACTAAGTTAAATTGAACTAACTGAAAACATCAACTGCTAACACTGATATCTTAAATGGCACACCAATGCACAGCTACTTGCTACATATGAACACAGAATCTTATGTTTCATAAAAGCAATGGTATCTTCAGCTCGATGTATTAAAGCATTAGCACAGGGATGTCAAACTCATTTTCGTTCAGGGGCCTAATACAGGCTAATATGAAATAAAGTGGGCCAGACCAGTAAAAGAATATAAATAACAGGATAAGAACTTATAAATAATGTCAACTCCAAAGTTTTGTCTATGTTTTTGAGTGAAAAAAGGAAAATTCCGTAATGAAAATGTTTACATCTATGAACTGTATTTGAACATAACATGAAAAAACCTGAAAATTCTTAAGAAAGATAAGTGCAATTCTAACAATATTATGTCTTAGTTTATCATTTATATATGTGCATCACAACTTACAGGTCACAGTGGATCTACAAATGCACAAAACATTTAGTAACAGGCAGAATATTGGTACAGTTACACTGAGTTATATTAAGACATTTCAGGTTGTTCATATTTGTTCAGGTTATTCACATTTTTTGTAAAAGGCTAGTCTGTAAATGCAAACACTTTTGTGTAATTTAACTTTTTATTTTACACTGAAACTAAGAGAAAAATGTGTGGTTTTCATTATTTATAGGTTATTATGATAGTATTTTACTAGTCTGACCCACTTTAGATTGAATTAACCTAAAATGATTTTAACGTCCTTGATTGTTAATGTCTTCAGTGTAATTTTTCCATTTCACAAATTCATCCAGACTGGACCCTTTGGCGGGCCAGTTTTAGCCCCCGGGCCGCATGTTTGATACCCGTGCATTGGCACATCAGCACCAGAGCACCAGCTGACATAACTACATAATGCAGTATCAAACTGATGCTAACATTAGCCACTGTGGCAAAGCTACGCTAACAGACCCCGTTGTAGTAAAGTACTGATAAACTGAATTTTTTTTATAGCAGAATCCTTTGTTGTTAGTGTGAATTTGTAGCCATTCTTTAGCTGAGCTGAACTTTTCTTGTTCCTTCCTCTAATCACTTTGTTCTTCTTTGTTCCTCTTTTTTCTTCTTCTTCTCTTTGTTTGTTTATGTCACATGCAGCCTGATGATGAGGAGTAAACAGGGTTTGATGAATCACCTTATAAATGCTCTCAATGCTTTCTTTCTGTCGCAGAGAACATACATGTGATATTTATTTCCCTCTTCCTGTAAACCTTCTTATTGATATTGTGTATTTCTGAAACTTCTTGTGCTCAGATGATTCAGGTGACTCTGCTGAAAACTTGATGCATGTTTAAGCTGATCTCTGCTCTCATACCTCAGACATTTTTACACTCAGCTCTCAGTTTATTTTTTCTAGACAAAACATTTCTGCATCTGATTTTTAAAGACTTTTATTTTATTTATGGCCATTTATAAATAATCAGTACGCAATTTATTGATTCAGACAGTAAATTATTTTATTATGAACGAGTGATGACCATTCTCCCTTAGAACTTAGCAATATATTTGTAAACTATGTAGCATCCCCTGTATATGAATATATGATATTTAACATTTATGTCTTCTTTGTATAATTCAATCTGAAATAATCTAAATATATAAATGTCATCATTGTGTCAGCATGACCTCTGACCTGTGGTGAGTGAGTGAGTGTCTGCATATGTGTGTGTGTCTGCATATGTGTGTGTGTGTGTGTGCGTGCGCTGGTGTCTATTCTGTAACATGTTCAAACCTGGCATTTAATAAAAACTTAACTCCTTATTCAGAATTTCCTTCTATGCTTCTGCTAATGTGAGGTTTTATTTATTCAGTCATATGAGTGAATGCTCACACAAGAGCAAACACACACACTTCCCAGTTTTACATTGAGTGGATGAACCTTCTATAACAGTGTTTATCAAGGAAAAATGTATAATATTTTTTAGAGGGAACATTCACAAATGACCTAAAATTATCATGAGTGAAACAAAATACACTTTTAATGTGTCTTATACATCAATTTATATATATTTTATTAGAGCAGTTAGCATGCTAATCAGTTAGCCTTTATATGTCTTGTCTTGTTGCAATACATTATAACCCTAGAGTGAATAGTGAGAATCTATAGCATCTGCTCAGTCAAACATGAGAATAAGAAGTAGTGGTGCTGTATGGGTTTCTGTCAGGATGTATTCAGAGACAGCACATCTATTCTTGGCATTAGATTTGATCAACATGATGAGCTCTGCATTAGTTGTGTGAATACACAGCTGTGATTTGTTCATTAGCTCCTGTGCCTCATACTGCTAGCACGCTAATATGCTAATAATGCTCTTGCTTGAATCTGCGGTGATTTTTATAGTTTTTAATGTCACTGGCCAAAACTTCCAAAAAGTCCCTTTACTTTTCCATAACAGCCTGAAGCAATGTCAGTTCATTTCACTATGGATCAAGAGGTTACAGCTGGACTTGTACCCCCTGATTTCGGGTATATGTTCAAGCAGAACAAAAATACACAAACACACAGGTATTGTCTTACTTGCCTTTGAACTGAATTATCCATTACATTCCCAAATGGTGTAGATGCTTTGCAAAAACAAACAATTAAATTAAGCAAATAGTATCACCTTTGTCCTTTGACTATCTGATGAAGAAATGGGCTCAGTGGATTTCCTGATTCTTGGTCAGTTTGTTGTTGTACTTCAGTGTTCAAAGACGGGTTTAAATGTGAATCTACACTGACAGAGGTGAGTAATGTAGGTCAACAAAATCCGACAAACCAAACTGTGACAAAAACAGCTATGAATGTAATTTAGTAATGACCACAATGAAGGCAGTTTGTTTTTGTGTTTTCAGCGCTCAGAGATCAAGCAGCTGGACGGTGAAGTCTTCAGGGACCACTGTCCTTATCCCGGACACAGAAAGACAAACATTATTGTCACCAACAGGTAAAGACCTACATACACCTGTAGAGACCTGTGCAGACCTTTAGAGACCAACACAGACCTGTCTAGACATACAAAGAACAATGCAGACCCTCTACAGGCCTCATATTAGCATGCTTTAAAACTAGGGCTCCAGAGATTCGTTGATGGTTGACGGTGAATATCTGTAGCTTTGCAGATGGTTAATTGACTGTGTTGCAGTGGTAAAGCAGCCACTAATAACAGTAAAAACAGTTACACTTTTACATGGCCTAAACCCTACAAAAAGAGCAGAACATCTGTTTTATAATCCATATGTACCTGCCATCTGTCATTCAGAGGCTTGGTTTGAGATTTGAGGTTTTTATGGCCACTTTCACTAAGTCAGCACCTTCTGGAAACTTTACCAGAGGGAATTGCCAATAAATGATTGTGCAGTAACATCATACTTGGGTCACACAAGGGAGGTAATGAAGGGTTGAAAGAGATAGCACATAACAATGGTTGAAATGTACCAAAAAACAATCACTACATTACCAAGGAAAGATGGTTCATAGAAGCACCTCAAATCAGAGGAATGTAAGGATCTGGTCAAACACCAGTTCAACATCCAGTTCTGTTTGTTTGAACTTTACAATGCTGTTACAAAATTAATAAACTGATTTTGATTTAATTTGATAATTAAGAAGTCCCAAATCCCACAAACAAAAAACAAAAACATGTGGTACCTAAATGATGATGGTAATGAATTAACCTGGTAGAGTTTGTTCTTTTTTTACTGTAGTTTGTGTGTTATTTATTGTTCTTTTTGTGTGTCTAGGAGGGTTGTGTGCATGAAGGAGGTGGACTTTGTGAATCACTTTCACAAAGAATGGGAATGTTTGTTTGAGAACTTCTATCGTCCTCCTGCAGTGATGGGAACTGAGCTGAAGATCTACTCCAAGGTAAAGAAAGTCAACATAAATACATCAAATAAACAAAGTCATCATCTTCATTAAAAAGTCAACACTTGATTTCATCATTTTAGTTTTTCATTAGTTGACTGGTGTTATGCTTGTTTTCTTTTTCTTTGTTTCAGGATCAGCAGAAGTTGAAGCTTCCAAAGAAAGACGGTCAGGAGGCGGTGAGGACGGTTCAGCTCAGAGATACAAACGCTGCACAGGTACTCACTGCATTTGTCTGTTATTTTATTTCTCTGTACATATTTGTATGTGTATCTTCATTATATCTGGGTACCGCTTTTTTATTAAGATAAGACAAGGCAATACAGTGAAATATTGGTTACAGTATTAACCCATAAAGACCCAAACAGCTACCAGCAGTCAAAACCATCTACTGATCTAAACTGTTTAATACCTGCTGATCCACTAATCCTATCAGTACATGTCAATAATTGGTGTAAAATGCAGTTTGTCATCTTTTCATGGTCATCAGATATGACCCATTTGGACGTTCAG
>JAPQRP010000019.1:29529956-29544263 GCA_037367295.1 Apogon hyalosoma | reverse complement strand
TCATCTTCTACAACATTAATTCACCAGTAAAACCCATGGAGTTGGATCAATGACAGTGGATGGACACACTTGTTTTTGCATTCAGTTATTGATATCTTTGCTGAAAAAAATCACCATTTCTTAAGTTTTTTTCTATTTCTGATATAATAACCTTTGAATTTGCTCTGAGTTTTCATGAACATCTACATGATTGGTGAATTAAATATAGGAAAGAACATGATTTGCACTGAAAAATGCAACATACAGAGGATAATATTATAATAAATGGTAATAAATCATTTTTAAAAAAGGCTAAATATAGAGGAAAAATTCATTGGGAACTGCCACAAAAGTAGTCTTTATGGGTTAAAAACAAAAATACGAACTAAATGGCTTCTACAGGCAATAGTCAGTATTAAGTATGTCCTCTGTTCCTGTGAGAAAAAGGAACCCAAATAATAAGAAACATTTGACATTTGTTGAAGGAAACCTGATGTAAAGCACCTGAACATTAATCCAGTAAATCTAGAAGAGTTCAAGGCATGTCAAGTACGAAGGAATGTCACACCAGACACTGGATACTTTGGTCTGTTTTTTCTGAAATTCTATTTTAATGCAGTTTTGACATGTTCTGTATATTTTAGTTGTATTCTGATACAGAGACTAATAAATTCATATGTGCACGATATCATGTCATTCTAATCTTGGTTTAATAACAAACCTACTGGTGACCTAAGATTTGACCTGGTAGGGTATTTTGTATCTTATATTTAGACCTTTTTACACAGTTTTCTGCATTTTGCTCTTTGATGTTCTATTTCAGCTTCATTTTTTCATTACTAGCTCACCAGCCGATAGACCATGAGCTACTGTGAAGGCGCTGTGTCCAGCGTTGTTCTCGTCATCTTTGTTAGCAATTTGTACAAACATGTTCTCAGATGAAACTACTGTTAGGATTCATAAAAAAAAAAAAAATTACTAATTTTACTTCCTTGGGATAATGTCTACAAAGTTTGTTCACAGTTTTGAGAAATTTAGATTTTTGAATTTTTTTTGACAAATTTTTGAAATATTAAAAATGTGCCTTTACTTATTGGTCCATTTTTGAGGACTTTTAACATGGAAATGGTTACAGATATTAATATAGTTACTATGGAGCACTGATAGGAAGTCATATATGGACTTTGATTTGACTAGTTGAGTTATCCTCCAGTGAAAGTTTTTTTTTTCTTATTTCTACTTATTCTGTCCTCTAATTACAAGAGAGTGGCTACTTACTCCCACTTAGTGCCTGAAAAACATTTTGCTGTTGTCTAATGGCTGCCACACCTGCAGTCCATGAGTATAAATTAGTGTCTTCCTCTTTCTTTGTAACACCCTGAAGAAGGCTTATGCCAACACGCATTGGTGTGTTTTTAACTACAGCCCCAAATAATTAATCTACATGCCTTCACGAAATAAAGGCTTTTTACCGTTTTTCCAACTAAAAAGAGTGCCTGGAATTTTTTTTTTTTTTTCCCCATTGTTCATGCCCTCTCCATGAGGACCTGTGGTTTGTCTAATACCAGCAGCTCCCTGTGAAATTATTGTGAAAGTTTCTTCACAGTTTTAACTAGCTTTAACAATAACTGAGGCTATTTCAGCCCCCGGTTCAACTTCATTCTTTTACTTTAATTCACCATTTAACTTCTGTTAAAGTAATTAAGCTGATTCAAGCTAGGGCTGCACAGTTATTTGATTTTAAATTGAAATCAGACTATTTAATTAGGACGATGTCTAAAAAAGGGTAACCGTCAAATCGAATTTCATATTTCTCGTGTCTCTGGGCCGTGCGCCTCCGGGCTACTGTCGTCGGCTCCTCCTAACTGTGAGAGCGGTCTCCACAGTCTTTGGTCTCACACATCAGTACAAAATGGTGCTTGCTAAGGTGAGTAAGAAGTTCGTGGCTAAAAATAGCAAGAGCAAGTTGGTTGTGTGGAATTGGTACAGCTTCGACGTTTCCGATGAAGCCCGAACCATTCCTTGCTGCAAAAATCTGCCTGAAGGCGTTATCTGTCAAATGCAGCAGCTCAACCAAGTTATTTCAGCGCCTCAAACTTCATCACACACCACAGTGGGAGCAGTGCATTGCATTGCAGGCTGCACGCAAAAACGGCATGCCGGCAAAACCACCACCACCAGCCCAAATCGAAAATCGAGTTTTTAGAAGAAAAAATCTGGATTTTATTTTTGGCCAAAATCGTGTCGCCTTAACACAAGCACAGCTTTCATCTCAGCAGTCACACATTCTCTTCACAGATCACACATTTTCTAGATGAGGTTGAAATCGATGTGATTCTTAATGTGATGTTATGGAGTCGCATGATGATTGTATCAACTGCTGGCTCATGCACTCACCACTTCATCTTACATGAAGCTGTTGGATGGTTGTCTCTAAATCAGAGAAGAAAGTGAATGTGTTGTTTTTACTGCTATGGAGTTAATGGGTGAAGTACCTCCTTCCATCTCTAGCCTCATGTCCTGTCACACTAACATTAGATGTGCTCCCTGAATTCTTCTGGATGTCCACAGGGTGAACTCAGAGCTCAGTAAAGCTGAGTTCCTGAGTTTTTCTGTTTATCCACACATGGACGTGGAATGAACTGCGTCATTTCACTTGAAACACTCCCTTCTTTAAGTGGCTTTAGAGGCATTTTACTAAACTGTGCTGTTATGGAAGAAACATGTTGCTGATTTACAAAAAACTTTACAGAGTTATGGATGTCACTGGTATGGTCTAATGGTCTTTTTTCCTGTTTTTTAGTTTCTTGTTCATTTTTTTTTAATTCATAAGCTTTCTGTGTTGCTTTTATCTGAGAGTGAATTTGTCTTTTTTTGTGGAACAGCTTCCCAATCACCCTGAAAGCAGACATATGGTATCTCAGTGACACCGTCCAGAATATTTAACATGAAAGAATAAATCAATAAAAATATCATATCATTATTCTCAAATGTATTGAAAGTAACAAAGAAAATGGAAGGAATAAATAGTACAAATATCTGTGTTAAAATGTAGGGAGTGAAATGTTCTGTCATGTTGTACAGTAAAGTATCTGTACTTAGTTCCTTCCCACCTCTGTCAACAGAAGCTGCAGGCGGCAATATCAGATGCTCAGATGGCGCGGCAGCAGCACCGCATGGCAAAGCAGAAGTCTCAGCGCTTCCTGAAACTGGCCAACAAGCAGTGAGGTCACTTCCTGCATCCTGTTTAAATGACAAATGAGAGGTTTTTGTAAAGATGGAGAGTTCTCACGTTAATCAGTATAAACACTGTAATTATATAAACTTAATCATGAAATGTTTGTCATCGTCATTGACATTTTCCTCAACATCAAATGCATGTTGTGTGTTTCCATGGTAACTGATGATGGGGAAGGCTTGAGATTTGACTAAATGGTAAGATGCTAAAAGGTTAAAGGTTAATTTTTTTTTCATTAGGGACTGAGACAGATTTGAGTTTTAGTGAGGTTGTCTTTTTTTTTTTTTTTTTTTTAATATACACATTTTTTTATCACAACTGGGGCCTTCAGCTTTCAAAGTAAAATCTAATCGTTTGGTTTAAGTGTCGGTTTAATCCTCAAAGACCTATATATTAAAGACCGAGAACTATTTATATGGCAACTTCCACATGAATTATTCTCTAAATGTAACCTTTCCTAAGTGATATATAATTTATTATAATATTATCCTCTATATTTGACACATTTCAGTGAAAATAAATTCAAAGGTTATTACATCAAAAAAGAGTAAACTGAAGCAAAAGTGACTTTTTCTGCTGAAAAGCTATTAAACTGTATTTTATCTGCATTATTTCAACATCCTATATCTGTACATGCTATTGGTTGTGGTGGCTGTTCAGGCATTTGAGGGTTAAACGACACATCGAGCTCTTATTTTGGAAGTATACAAACCAGACAAAGATCATGTGACCGAAATCTGAACACATTTCCATTGAGGTGGGTTGTGTTGCTTTAATTGCTTATTTTACACAAAAAATCAACTTGCTGTTTAATTAAAATCAAACATCAGATGTGGAATCTGATTGGCAGTTAGAGGAGCCAATCAGAATTGAGGTGAGCTGATTCAAAATATCATTAATGCTCTAGTCTGCCAACGAACCTGCACATGTTTAATTAATTTAGGTCACCGGGATGCAAATAATTGGTGTTTTCTGTAAATAAATCTAAAAGTGGAGATACGTCAAAGAATGTGATTTTTTTTTTTTAAATAGTACTGTCTAATTTGAAGGTTTTTGGGGTAATTTTGTCCCTGCTGTTTGCCTAAAGGCTGCACTATTATACGGAGATGAAGCCATAGAATGAATGTAGGAATGGTGGTGAATGGTGATGGTATGTAAAATGAACAGTATGCTGTGCGCTGACTTTTACTTAACAATGAAGATCTGACACTATTACTTCATGTACTCATCACAGAAACAAAGAAGCAAATAACAGACTGATAATATCTAATGTCTGAGCATAAAATTTAATTCAGAATGTATTCACAGTTCAAATGTTTAAACATGGATATTTCTTTCATTAATAAATAATTATGTCAAAGCAGCTGATCTTCATCTGTTAGAAACTGAAGGAGAAATGTTTACTTTGAAAAAGCACAAATGTACGAAATGTGTCCCTGCAGTTATCCACCCTTTAAATGAGCACTTTATGTTCCTTATCTGTGTCAGATTGTATGAAACCAAAAATCTCTGTTTGGATTATCATCTGTCCACTTGAAGAACATTTTTGCTGGAAAAACATGTAGCCTCACGATTCTTTATTAAAAAAAATTTGTATAATAAAGTCTGCTGATGTCACATTTGTATCTGCAACACATTCACAGTCTTTATTCTGAGAAATCATTAGGCCTTCTCAGTTTATAGGAAAATGACACTGACCTTTTTTAACATTAGACAGTGATGCATGAAAGCCTGTGAACCCTTTACAAGTTGTTTTTTTTTTTTTTTTTTGCTGAATAAATAAAAATCAGGTTTCAATTCAGGTCCTGAAACTCAATAAAGGGAACTCAATTAAATTAACAAAACACATTAAACCCATTCATTTATTTACTGTAGAAAATTATCCACTTTTGTTGTTACTTTTCATTCTTTTTTTCTGACCTGGCAGTAATAGACTTCCATACTTCATTAATCAGAGTATTTTATTTATATAATATTTACTATATTGTTCAACAACAGTAGAAATATGTATGTTACAGATGAGGGGATACACCAGGCAAAATTACTCTGGACCTCAACTGATTTTCTTACAAGTTTCAGTAAGATATAATTTAGCAAATTATATGATGATGGATCTTTTACAGAAGTTAAAGGTGTCTGGTAGCTTAGATTAGCTGCTGAAAATTCCATGCATCTTCCATGAATAGTGCAAAGAAATGACTTGCTGAATAACAAACTTAGGTCTATATGTGACCCGCCATGAGAATAAAAGCATTTTAATGCTTAAAGAGAGCACCTTGGAGTTTTCTTCCAGTTTGTCATCTACTTTGTGATTCCCTTTTTCCAAAGAACACCTCGAAACAAATGTTTTTGGTCCTAGAAGCATTCCTTCCCATGATTTGTTTGATTGAATGGCTTCCTGAACTTTGCATCTTTTTATTTGCAGTCACACTCTATTTTCAAAGTCCAAGTGTCTTAAAAATCTAATGAACATGTAAGGCTGAAGTTTTTTTATGGTGTTTACTAGGAATAATATTTTCTGAAAGTATTGAAGCAAATCAGGTATTTCAGATGGACTGCACTTAGTTTTTCATTTTTTGCTTTCCTAGTTTTTTTTTTTTTTTTTCTTACCTCGCCCCCAAAGGGGAGGCAAGGGGTTTTGTTTTTGGTTTGGTTTGTTTCTTTGTTAACACACTAGCAGTAAAACTATTGGTTGAATTCATACCAAATTGACTTTATAGATTGCCAGTGACCCAGAATGGATCTCATTGCATTTTGGGAACAGTAGGTCAAAGTTTACATTTTTTTAAATTAATTTTTGTAATCATCTTTTTTCCCATTTACTTATAATGAGTGTAATTTCACATGTCTGTAATAGCAAAACTATTAGCTGACTTAATACCAAATTAACTTTATAGATTGCCAGTGACCCACAATGGATCAGTAGGTCAAAGTCCAATTTTTTTTTAATGAATTTTTAAAATCTCCCCATTTACTTATAATGGGAAAAATATGTGCGGGGGCAAGGATTTTTGTGCCTGGTCCTACCTGTTGTCTATTGTTTTAGTTGTTTTTTTTGTTTGCTATAATGATTCGGCACAATCCCACAAACATCATAAATAAAATAAAACTGAAATTATTTTGTGCTGACTGTTTAATCAAGTTCCCATGATGTACTTTTAGGACTGAGTGGAGCCTTCACCATCTGTACCTAATCGCTAGGTTAAGGTCAGGTGTTCCTGTATGGGTCGTTTCCACGGTTTCCTCCTCCTGCTGACCTTTGACCCCAGGCTCTGAGTGATGTTTCCACCTTCAGATTGTTTTATACATGATGAATTCCCCTTTAAGATTAAACTGTTATTAATAAGTCCAGATCAGGACCTCGTCCTGTCTCCACGGAAACATGCACCCTGATTTATTGTTTCCATGACAACAGTTTGATGAGTTCCTGTTCCTGTCAGTCTGAGAAGGGAAGTGAAGGCTTGTCATTATGACTGACTGTTATCTGTTCTTTTCTTTTGTTTCTGGAGAGTGAAGCAGATGTGCAGATTGGTTTAGAAATGTTTCACAGAATCCTGAAACCCAGCCCTGCTTCCTGTGTGGGAAATGGATGATGGGAAATGAACAGGGAGATATGAGACAGGATGGGTGAGGACTCAGCTGACATGTCATTTCATGCCTTTAATCTGTCTGTGTCTGAATACTGAGTGGGTAAATGTACCCACTTAAAAGTCACAGCTGTGAACTGACTGTCAGAGCAGACGCTGATGGTACTGGATAAATACAGATAATGATAATTAGTAAGTTTCTGATGTGTAGGGAGCATGAAAGGACTTCTGATCTGTTAGTTCATGTGCTGACAAGTATCACATAAAAAGGGTGAACTATGAAAGTCGTGGGTCAACGTGTCATCTCCATAGACTGAATTCACCAAATGGACACTGCTACAGTGACACTACCCACTGTGGACTATGTAGACTGTGGTTATGACGCCTTTAGTTTGGCAGTGTGGTCGTCACCATGTTGGATTTTCGGAGCCAGAAATAGTGTGTTGGGTACCTGGTACAAGTCCTTAGACACCAGAAAAACAGACAAGAGGCCAGGAAATGTAACATAAGGGGGGGGGGTCCCATGTCATGCTTTGTTTAATTTTTTTGTTTCTCTATTTGTCTTTTTTATTTTAGTTGATTAGCTGGCACTTTTTTTTTTTGCTTGAACATTAACCAAGTTGTTACTAAACCTAACAAAACCATAATCACAACTTTACCTAGACATCTTCTGGACTATCCCACACATCAAAGTTTGGTTAAAACTTAATCCTTACTTATTCAGTTTCATGAAATCTTCGACTGTCTTGTGTTAACCTATTAACCATAACTGTAGTAGAGCTGTCAGTCATGAAAAATACTTTTTATTCAATAAATTTGAATTTGAGTCCAAATAAAACTGCTGAGACCAGAATGACTCTTGTTACAATTGAATATATTTTGAACTGCAATACCACTGACACGCTAACATTGCTAATGTTTGCTAATGTAGCTATGTTCTGCTAACAATGAAATATCAGTAAATGAGACATTTGTCCTAAATAATCCAAGGATGGGCATTTTATGAAACTTCTGAGCCATAAGTACAGTAGAATAAAAAACAAAAAAACAAAAAAAAAACAAACCTTGTCAATAAATAGATTTTTATCAAATTTCAGTTCAGGAAAAAGCAAGTTGCAACCACACTCATTCACTTTAAAATCTTATCAACAGCAATAATACCGGACTAGTACATGTATTAAAGAGGATCAGATTGAGACCAAAATGTCTCCTGGAATAATCACTTATCATTTAAATAAGAGGCTGCACGGTGGTGCAGTGGATAGCACTGTCGCCTCATAGCAAGAAGGTCCTGGGTTCAATTCCAACACCAGGACTGTGTCTGTGTGGAGTTTGCATGGGTTCTCTCCAGGTTCTCCGGCTTCCTCCCACCATATAAAGACTAATAGTAGACTAGTACGACAATGCACTAGGTTAACTGGTCAAGCTGAAATTGTCCATAGGTGAGAATGATTGGTTGTTTGTCTCTACATATTGTCCCTGTGGCTCGTCCTTCACCCACAGGTGCCTGGGATAGGCTCCAGGACCCCCATGACCCTCTTGAGGATAAAGCAGTACAGAAAATGACTGACTTAAAGGTGGGGTGGGAGATGTGTTCCTGGAGCATTGTTTATTATATTGCTTAAAATCCTCCCCCCTCTGTGCGTACCCCTCTTCGTGCATTCTCAGAGGCTTGGAGCACTAGTCCAGGAAACTAAACCAGAGCCAGAGCTTGGCTAGCTATATTAGCAATATTAGGATGTAAAGTTCACCAGAAAACTGTTTTGTCACGAATATAAATCACTAGGAAATGTAACATTAGTCAGATCGGTAAGAACTGGGGCTGTTCTGTAAGAGCGGGGGTGTTGGAAGAGACTGAATGAGGTATGCATGGGTCAGAGCCTGGGCCAGGGCTGGAGCCATGGTCGGAGCCCGAACTGGAGCCTGAGCTGGAGCTGGGGCCGGAGCCGGCCTAACCAGTGCTGTGCAGCGCTTGTGAACCCTCGGGAACAAGCATTGCGCATACCAGTATTCTGGAGGCGTGGCTTCAGGGGTATGTCTGAAGAAAGGGGTTTGGACTTTTGAATTGAGTATTTTCAAAATGTAGCTTGCTCGAACTGTTTTTGTAAGATCTCCTACCCTACCTTTAAATATGACTTTTTCTGCAGACTTTTTCTTTTTTACTGGTGGTTAAATGGAATCAGGCTGTTTTCAAACCACCATCTAGTGGCCATCAGTGAAATTACACTTTACGACACTAATTAATTGACATCCTGTTCAATCTGAATTTGTTTCAGACCATTGTGAAAAATCCAAAATGAAGCCAGTGCAGTATGTTATAGTTGTCATACCACTGACGGCTGCTGCACCACAGCTTTTTACAGAGTTTGTCAAAATTCATGAACAGACACATTTGTCTGCTGCTCTTAGCCTGTCCACATTGATCAAAGAGCTGAATGTTCTTATTAGTTTGTTGTCCAGACAGAGAAAGAACATATCAAGACACCTAGTACAGATGTCTGTTGATTCTATCGAAAAATAATGAGATGTAGTATAGTATCATTTTTTCGACTATATCTTTTTGAGATACTCAGGCAGCATTTCAGATGATGCAGGAATGGTGGATATCTGTGTCTAAAAGTAGCTGAAGGCCGATTGAATCCACCCTTCTGCAGATATCCTCAGCCTGTTGGTGGACCTCTGCAGGTTCCTCCAGCCCACCTGGAGCCTGCTGAAGGCCAGCGGAGGCCAGCAGGCGGTGCTGTCAGTCAGCAGCTGTGTTTCAGCTCAGTGACGCTCTGCAGTGGAAACAGCTTTAACAGATGAAGAACAGCCCAGAGCTCCAGGACTGGAAAAGTCTGAGCTTCTATTTTTAGAGGCAGAAGAGCAGCAGACCGAACTTTTATAGCTTCTGTCAAACTACTGCAGGAGAAAAACTGGACTCTGAGCCGGCAGAGCAAGTCGAGTTCATCCGAGTCAAACAGAGAAAGGTTCTGATCTCTGTCACCTCTGGCCTATTTTTGACTAAATCAGAGATCTTCATTTTTTTGTTTCTGAAGTGCTCCAGAGCATTTTGAAACATCGGACGTGTCCCAAACACATATACTGAATGTCTGACATAGAAGAAACAAACTGACTCTGCAGTTTCACACTTTGCCGAGGGCCCCTGCGACATCCCAAAACCTGAGTCAGCTTTGTGACCTGAGACGATTCTGGGATGTAGTTTAGGACCTTTCATCCCTGGAAGGTTTCACCTCCTGACCCACTGCTGTGGAGAAGCGGTCAGATGTAAAAACAGTTTGTGGTTCAGGAGACTTTTTCCCCACAAACCACACACACAGTGCAAATTGTGTGTGTGGTTCCTCTCTGCATCCTCAGGCGACCTCACTGACCTCAAATAACTTCTTCTAGGGCTCGAGCTGCAACAGCTGCAGCAGCTGCAGCCTCCTGCACGAGCACTTAGAAAAGACAGAAAGAGTTTTCAGGGCCGCTGCTAGACAACCTGATGACTCTGCGTTTGGTTTAGTATCTGAGAATAATTTGTATGTATTTTTAAATGTTCAGTCTGTAAGATTTGCCCAAGCTTGTGTGCTTACATTAACTCTGTATTGGAGCCTGTGCTGGGAGTTGGACACTCGTTGACATTCACCAGCTCCAGTTCTAAGCTGACAATTGTCTTGGTCATCCACCTCCACAATAATGGCTCGTACATTGATTTGTTTATAAAGGACAATATTGTGCAAATACTAACTACCCTCAACATCTGTTATTTTATTATCACATCTGTACATGTTGTATCTGTCTGCAAAAATGTGGCCATGTCCTGTTATGTCTAAATAATAGTAATTAGTATATTCCACATTTAAATAAAAAATATACTCCTTGGTTTGATTATGTTACATTATTATAATGGAACAGAATATTAAAAAGACTTCTTATTAAATAAGTACATTGTATGTGTGTCTAATATATAGCGCTAATGAAACAGAACATTAGCTACAGTTTCTTCATTAATTAATAGAGATATGGTTGGAACAAGGCATGACTTTACTTTTTTTTTTTTTTTTTTCTAATCTCTAACTTTCTTTTTGTATCCCCTCACATTCTAGCAGGGTTCACAGCAGGGTTAGTGCACTAGCTAACATGGGCTGCCCTTATGCTGAAGTACATTTATTTGATAATGAAAAAAAACGTACTCTCACATTTGGTCATTTCTAGACACAAAGGTCACATCATACTCTTCATCCCACAGAAACCTGTCAGAAATATTGGTGACCAGAAGTAGCTGCATATTCCCTCGGTCATGTAATACAGATCAGTGACAACATCACTGTTAGTGTTGCAGACACCTGCCACTGCACAGGAGCAGCAGACGGGCATGGACGAACTTAGGATGTTAGTGGAAACTGACGTGAGTCCTCTCATGCAAGTCAGTGCACACACTGTTATCAATGATGTAGGCATGTTTTCCTCATTAGCCTAGAAATGGAGTTAACTTTTTATGGCTTCATTCTGAAAAAGACAAAAGTCCTAATAAACTGTTTCTATGATGAATAAAAAAATGAATATTGCACCATTATTACTGTTTACATGAAGTCATGCAGATCCCATTTTTAAAATAGTGATTTTTACAAATGTCCCTTTTCGACAGTGGAAAAGCCACAAAAGTTTTCTACTGACAGATGTCCCACTGTAAGAACACACCCTCTTTTGTGCCATCAAACACCTTGTTAAAAAGATTAGATTTCTGATGTTTGCTCATACCCAAAACCTGTTGATGCTTTTTCATTCTGTTTTTCAGACCAGAAATGTAGATCCTCCTTTTAACCGTCCATGTCTACCAGAGAGGGTCTTTGTCTGGACCTCAGTAAAGCATTAACAGGTTTAGCATTAACATGTGTCACAACCTGTCACACCACACAAAATACTGGAATAATATTAGTATATCCAACATATGTGAATCAGAAAATACTCCGTTTGACAGAATGGCCTAATTCCAAGCAGAGTTCTGTTCACATGACATATGCTCAGACTTCACATTTACGATGCACACAAGCATTTCCACGTTGTTTACACTAAACCTTGACATGTCTTTCTAGGCTAAAAACAGTCATTTGGAGGTTTAAACAAATCTGATCTGAGTCTAATCTACAGATGATGAGAGTTGGAAATATTTTGTGTCTTAGTCATTTACATAGTGTCTGAATAAGACACATGAGGATGATGATGGTGAAGAAGATGACTGCTGTTTAAAGCAACAGGCAGACAAAGAGGCGTTCACTGACACTCCAACGCTTCAGTGTGTTTACAGTAGAGCTGCGTTCACTGTAAGCAAACATTCACTGTCACGTCATTCCAACCTGTTTAAAGACAATAATAGAGAGCTTCCTGTTTACTTTATGCTTCAGTGAACTCAAACATCTGCAGCACTTCGAGGTCGTCATGATGTTAGCTTTGGTTTTTCTTCATCTACTTTTTAGGCACTCACAGCCTCCTTTCTGTTTCGGTAGTCTAGACTTCAGCCGCTTCAGATTTCAGATTATTCATTTGGCAGCAAATGTACCGTGGTCCCACATGTTCTCGTGCTGCATTCAGGGACAGCAGGACTGAAATTTAACTTTTAGTATGTGCAAGTGTTAGAATAAATCAATATGCTTAATGTTTTGCTTAGAAGAAGCAATATGTTTGTGTCAGTACACTCTGATCGGCCCCATTCTTGTGTAATATGTTCAGGACACCTGGAGGGAATTTTGTTATATCTGGCACAAATCTTTACTTGGACTCAAGGATTAACCCATTAGAATTTGGAGGTCAAACGTTAAAGTTACGGAAACCTCATGTTTTGGCCATAATTCAGGAATTCACACACTACAGCTGGTCTCAACTGGGTCATTTTTACCATGTGATTGTAAATTCATAATGAGCTTTTATTTGTAATCTTATAGGACTGAAGACAGTGCTGATATTACTGTCATTTTTTCATAATCATGAATATCTTGTTCTTGGCGTTGTTGGATGCCCATTTTGATGCACATGTTGGTATTGACTAGCATTTCAATAAATGACCTCAAGTGTATCAATATTATGATATCTTGTCATAATTAAGTCCAAAAGTCCCTTTTTTCAATGTATATCAACATCTCACACCAATCAAAAAAAAATAACATTAATGATGTAATGACATTCTATATCAGCAGGGTCAAAAGTCAACTTCAGTTCTGATGAAGATATGGATTTGGTCCTTGAATGCCTTCAGTGGCAGCTCACCACTCCTAATGTGCTCGGTGCTAATGCTAATGCTAGGAACTGTGTCTGTGCTAGGATGGGTAAAATGCAGAGACCACATTTCCATGAGGATAATAAAGTAAGCCTAACCTTTATCCTTTACTTTCACTTTTGTGTTATTTGCATACGCGTACTGTATTTGACTGATGTAGCTGATGGTTTGACTGACGAATTGAACTGTCTTTGGTCCATTTAGTCATCAGTGTTAGGTTTACTTTAGGGGTAGGATTTAGGTTCAAGGTTTGGGGTGACACGGTGGTGCAGTGGATCGCACTCTGGGTTTGATTCCAACACCGGTCGATGGGGGCGGGACCTTTCTGTGTGGAGTTTGCATGTTCTCCCTGTGTCTGTGTGGGTTCTCTCCAGGTTCTCTGGCTTCCTCCCACCATCCAAAGACATGCACTGATGGGTTAACTGGTTCATCTAAATTGCCCACAGGTGTGAATGGGACAGTGATTGTTTGCCTTCGCCCATAAATAGCTGGGATAGGCTCCAGTGACCCCTGTGACCCTAGTGAGGATAAAGCAGGCTCAGAAAATGAATGAACTAATTTTCTGAAAATCCTTACCTTTGCTTTTACAATTTCAGTTAGTGTTAGCTGTCTTACCTACACGTGTAACTCTATTTTACGTGGTGTTTGGCTTGCTGCTTTTAATGTCCACATAACTTCTCAGGTGCTAATTAACTTTATATTTTTAACACTGACTTTGTGTTCTCTGAACAGATAATGGTAGACAAGTTGTATAGATTATCTGATTATCTGATACATTACTCTACCTTCAGTGGATGATAATCTACAGCAGTATTGGACCATATTTTGAAATAAAATAACATATTGAACACCTAACATTAGCTAAGAAGTGGCTGAACGCTAATATTATCTTATATTTTCAGTCATCTAACTATCCTGCTGTCTTTCACCTGGTCAAGTGCTCGGAACAGACTTTTGTTGTTATATTTGTACATTATACACAAATGAATTTAACACTGTCAGACAGTCACGTTGCCTCAGTGTCTGAAGGTTAACATTAGGTGATGGGGTTTGAAATATGATATGCAGCAGCAGATCACATGGTCAGATTTTTTCTGGGATGACATCTGCTGCATCAAATTTCTGATCCAGGCCTTTGATGACACTCTACCCAGTCCTGCCACCCTACACGCTGCAAAAATCAAAATCTTACTAAGTGTATTTTTCTCATTTCTAGTCAAAATATCTCATCACACTTAAAATAAGAC
>JAPQRP010000019.1:29479110-29489757 GCA_037367295.1 Apogon hyalosoma | reverse complement strand
TGCGTGTGTGTGTGTGTGTGTGCGTGTGTGCGTGAGTGTGCGTGTGTGTGTGTGTGTGTGTGCGTGTGTGTGTGTGTGTGTGTGCGTGTGTGTGTGTGTGATGCAGGTGGAGGTGCGGGGCTGTGTGCTTGCTCCACACACAGGGAAAAGAAGGGAAGGGCGGGCACAGAGAGGAGGGGGGGGCGCTGATGTGAGAGGAGGAGTAAAAGTTTTCCTCCGGAGCAGCTGGACTCGGTTCAGTCTGTCGCAACGTTTTCTGCTTTTGTTTGTTTCAGATCTGAGATGAAAAGTTCGGCAGCAGAAAACCTGATCTGACACAGACGGAGTGGAACCGGATTAAAGCCGGATTAAGCCTCAGGGGACCATCGGGACTCAGAGGAGGACTGAAGTCTGCCTCAGGTCTGGGTTTTGGATCAGAATCCGGATCATGGATCTGGATCGGTAGGACGTGGGACCAACCCAGTCTTTTGTGGAAACTATTTCTGTTTTTTTGTCTTCATGGAGCTACAAGTGTTTTTTCCCGCCAGCTGAGGCCCTGATCACTCCCTGATCACCAATCAATATCCTGTATTGATCGCGTATTGATTGGTCTGCGGGATGGCCGCGCTCGTGCTGCTGCTGCTGCTCGCGCTCTGGACCTGTGCGCCTCGCGTTGACGCCAAGAACGCGTTCCCGATGCGAAACTCCTACAGCCTGTACACCGGCGGGCACGCGCACGGGACCCGCGCCGCCAGCAGACACAGGTAGGCTGACACGTGCACGGAAAGCTGATGATGATGAAGAACGAAGAGGTGATGACGTCAGGGTTTGATGACTTCATCCTAGAAAACTTTGCGTGTGTATGTGTGTGCGTGTGCAGATGTTCTGCTGGGAAATTCTGGTCTCAGTCTCTGGTCTGAATCCTGGTCTGGTTCTCATGTTCGGTGCAGGTCTAGGTGTGACACATGTGCCGTTGCCATGGTAACCGTGCTGTCAGCAGCTGCAGGTCAGATGGACTGATGTGAAGCAGCTGCTGGAAAAAGTGAAAAGTGAAAACTCCACCTCTGTATGTGTCATGTCGGTCCAGTTTACGTGGGTTTGTTGATGTGTGATTTAAGTTTTTATGGAGGTTTGAGACAAGCACAGACTCTGTGTGAGGTATTAAACAAAAAACAGCCAAGAGGACTTAATCTGAATGTAAATAATCACATTTTAATAACAACCAGGTGGGCGCAGAGGGTCTGTGCTGGGCCTTTTTCTCAGAACGGAGGATAGTTGAGTGCATGAAATCACTCCTTCCCAAAGAGGGTCTCCCAAACAATAGGTGGGCTGCACCAGATTTAGAGTTGGTCACAAAACTTTCATCAACAATGAGAAGAAATAAACATCCTGGTGACTCTAAATGCATCTGTGCTGTGTCATTTATAAAGCATTTCAACAACACGTCCTCATAATAAAATGACAGAATAGATCCATCAGGTCCAAACTCCCACGAAATGACAAACGCAGACACAAAATACCACCGATAGCATTAAACCTCACAGACCAAAACAGGCCCCTGTGAACAAAAGCATCTGCTGATCTAAAATGTCTATAACTTTTAATCTACTCATACTATCAGAACATATAAATAATCTAGCTGAAATGCAGATTCTAAGCTTTTCGACAGCATCAGATGTGTCTTTTGTGGACGTTCAGAGGCTCTGTACTGAATGTGGAAACACCAGCATGTTCTAAAGGTTGTAGCTTGTTTTTTTTTTGGTTTTTTTTTTACTTTCAGTTAATTAAATATTTTGCTGAAAAAATTTAGTTTTTCTTCTATTTTTAATATATATAATAACCTTTAAATTGACCTGAGCTTATATGAATATCTATATGACTAGTAAAATGTGGGAAAATACCTGACTTTCACTGAAAAATGCACAACGCAGGGAATAATACAAAATGTCCCAAAAAAAATTGACATCATTTGAGATGTCCATATCGGAGTGACTACATGGTCAGGAGAAATGGTACTTAATAGGATTTATTTTGGACATAAAATGTTTTATTTGTAGAAAAAAATACATGATGTTAATTTTTTTGGGCCACCCTGTATTATAATAAATTATGATAAATCACTAAAAAAAAGGTTAAATATGGAGAAAAAATTATTTGGAAGTCACCAAAAAGGTAAATTTGAGGTCTTTAAGGGTTAAAAGCCCATATAACTGTTGCATTTAGGCTGTGACAAAGGTCTGGTTAGACGTAGAAACAGAAACTCGGTCAGAGTTAAAATTCAATAGTCAGCATTAAAATAAGAAACGTACAACGTGAAACACAGCATTTGTCTTTGAAATGGGACAAAACAGGAGTTATTCATTGTAAGGTTTGTTACACTTTAACAATATCCATCGACCAATGTAAAAAAAAAAAAAAGCATATTCATACAACTGCCAGTCATTTTAATCCACCTCAAAATTCAACCAGTGTTTTCATTTCTCTGGTGTGGTAATGACCGATTTAAAAAGCAAATAAAACAATGAAAACCAACCTGCTACATCAACACTTACACTTAAATGCACTGAGTTGGTGTCAAAGTATTTAACATGGTTATAACATAAATAAATAAATAAATACATAGACAAATAAAGCTGTCATATCTAGGAAACTGCTTGTTATTCAAGATAGCATTACACGGTGATGTGTTAATATCAATAAAACATTATTTTTCTTTTCAGTTTACATACATTGATAGGATCTGTTGTGAACTGGGCCATCATGGTTTTTATAAGGTCATTTTTAAAAGTCTCCAGAAAAAGAAAAGTTTGGGGAAAACAAACTGCATTAAATTCACCTTTTGGTTTGAACTGTATTATTTTTCTGCCACTAGGGAAGAAAAGTTGTGACGATTGAAGATGAAACGATTGAGCAGTAATCCCCTTTTTTCATTGATACTTTAGCAAAACAGCAGTGCAAAAAAAAAAAAAAAAAACAACCTTAAAAAACAAGGGTGGAGATCGTTTATGTCAGAGGTACGAAAACCTTTTCAGCTCAAGACCCAAAAGAGAAATCTGTTGTATCTGTAGGACCAAAGGCTACAACACCCATTATCAGCCGCCTTATTTCCTTTATTTACTGATCCTTGCTGCCTTATTTCCGTTCAAAGTGAGTCAGGGAAAGAGTACTGGAGCGTCTGTCACAGCTCAAACTGACAGATTCTATTTTCTGTGTTTGTGACTCGTTTTGATGCAGAGACTCGGTGCGATCTGTTCCCTTTTATGCTTCCTCTACTGAGTGTTTCTCCAGCTAGAGCACATTTAGTGTCTCGTCTGCATTCCCAAAGGCTTTGGTGGAGCTTCCTTGTATTTTCATTTCAGTCACATGTGATCAGGTCCGTGACTGTGAACTTCACACTGGGGAAAGATCATTTTTTGTAATTATGAGATGTGTAAAAGCACTTTGTTTCATTATTGGACTATGTAGAAACAGGTTAAACTGTGGTATCAACAGTTGTGAAGTTCCATCCACAGCTAAATATTGTCCTGTAGATATGATTGTACTACAGGCTCAGATTTACTCCAGGGGTCCAGATTTATTACCAAAGGCGTTTTTCAACATTGCTTCATATCCGTGCCATTGAAGTGCATTACCCAGTCCTACATGATATGTTTTTACGTAGAACAGGTGAGGGTCAGAGGTCAACCATCAGGTCCATCAGCTGTTGCTGGCCCTTTAAATTGAACTTTCTTTCTGCTTCAGTTCGGGTTTCGGTTCGGCTCACATCTCTGTTCATCCCTGTTTTTCAGAATGAGGACAAACAGGAAACAGCAGATTAGTCATTGTCACATAAACAAAGAAACAGCCAATCAGATGGTCAGAGCGACTGTCAGCGGTGTTTAAGGTTTTCATTTTGTCACGTTGATGATAAATTATGTCCTTTTGGCCTTTGGTGAATTGTGTGTTTTTAACGTGTGTTAGTGTGTGCACCGTGTTTGTGTGTGTATTGTGTGGTTTATGGCCCATTCACTGCGCAGTGATGAGTTTAAACCCCTTTGTGTTACTGTTGTGAGCGGGTCAGCGGGTCATGTGACCTGACTTCTGCGTTAAAGGCTGATTCTTCTACAAACTAACCAACGCGTTTCTGCGGTAAATCCTCACTTTTCCTCTTCTGTTCTTCTTCGAGGATTTCTTATGCTCTTAACTCTTTGTGTCTATTTGACAGTTTGATAGTTTTATGAGCCGTAGACCTCCTTTGTTCTTCTTCTTCCTTTTTTTTTCTTCACTGTGCACAGCTGGAGACGCTAAACACAGGTTAATTCAGATGAAGAATGAAGTCGAGATGGTCCATAATCTAAATCACAATGTTCTCACCTATTTTTTTTTTTTTTAAATTTAAGAATACCTTCCTTGCTGTTACTCTTACGTCTCAATCAGACTTACTTTTCCTCTAGTTCTTCTCTGTTTTCTGGAGGCTTAGGGGTGTCTGATAAAAACAATTATGCATTTTTGCATAATTTTGGACCTTAATATAACAAATACACTTTTCCATGTACATTCACCTGCATTGTTTCTGTTTATTACACAGATTGGAACAGCCTTATTTGTCCAGCCAAGTTTTATAATGAATCAACTACATTTTCACACTAAGAAAAAAAGCATCTGTGCTAATCACAGTCATTACATATCAAAGTTCAGATGCCAGGATTGCAGACCTGCGGTATTTCCCCATTGTTATTTCTTCAATAGGAGCAAAACAACATGTTACACAAACTCTTAACATAATGCAGACTAGAGCAGAACACTCATCAGTGTGGACAGATACTAAAGTATAATAAGTATAAAGTGTAAATTAGCGTAATGCTCTCTGTAAAATACTACACTGTTACACTAATAAATGGATCATTTAAACAAACATGACTGAATACTGTTATTTTTTCGGGACACGATCTGTACTACTCCTCTCAAAAGTAGGTAATAGGACAAATTAAGATTAATCAGAACCTTAAAGTATAACATGGCCTGGTCCTTGCACAAAGCCGCTTGTTTGGGTTGAATTTGCAGTAGTCGTATCAATAGCTGAAGAATGCTGCAAAAGGTAAAACCAGTTAATTTTAAAAAATGACACATACTATTAAAACTCGCTGACTAAAGGCCCAGTGTCTACAATGGAATATAATAAGAATGTGAATTAGTGTGTGTTTTTCTTTCTTTGATGATGAATATTTATATCTACAGAGAGTGCAGGTCACCTCCATATCACGCCACCATTTTTCTACAGTAGCTCAGAACTGACTACTTTTTCTGTTTTATGACATATGCATTCAGCATTAAGGTGCATTAATCAGACAACACACAGTTTGATACATGTATAGATGCAGAGTGATCCACTATTAATGGGCTTTTACACAGTCATTTGCCAAGAAACGTTAAAAACAACAATCAGCTGCAATCTGTTTAAAGTTCCATATCTACACTGGTCATCAGCCCAAGGGGAGGATTAATGGAGTAGGAAAGTTTGGAAAGTGTTATGTATTTATGTAACGCCCGGATCTGTCTGTGTTCTCTGTAAAGGAGATCTGCTAAAAACTGAAGGTCTATTTTTACTTCAAACAGAGTAATTTTCATGTGCAGCTTTTTTCATGCGGTAAATTCTTAAACACATAAGGAAACGCCATCTTTGCATTATGTTCTATTTTAGCATCGTTGAACTTTTTTTCTTTTCTTCTTCCTGTTTATTGTTCATTTCTGGGGAGGTATTCACATAAGCCTTTTTTGGCTTCCATCTTCTCCTGCACAATGATGTTACTTGTTTGAAATTTTTTTTTTTTTTTTTTTCTCTTGCTGTTTATGATGTGCAAATAAATACAATAAAATACAAATAAAAATAACCAACATCCTTGTAACATATCTTACAACTTTATGTATTTACAACTGAATATATAACCTTTTTCATGGAAAAAACCAAGATATGATATATTGTCATTCAACCTATAATTTCATAGATAATCATTGTGTACCCCTACTCTGAATAGCAGGACATGTATTGATAAATAAGCCTTTGAATGCAAGAGGTGAACGAGGCTTACACTAACGGGGGCTGACAGCAAGGGTCAACCGCCCCCGAATCTTCTACTATATATAAATCTATTTATGATAATTGTTAGACAATCGATATGAACTCAGTTTGAGCTACACCGACCTGATAGTGGCAGAATAATGGTCAGAACCAATTTTTCTCCACAAAAATCCACCTAGTGAATGAAAACGACCCCATATGAACTCTGGATGGTAGCAAGAAAATGGACATTTGTAAGACGATCAATGTGAACCAAATTTTATCTCAACCGGCCTATTATTGCTTCATTTATGTCCAAAATACTGATTTTCAACTAAAGTGCCCCCATTTGGATGACTTTTAATTAGAGGTGTGTATTGGCAAGAGTCTGGCGGTACGATACAAATCACAATATTAGGATCATGATACGATATATCGCGATAAATCACAATACTGTTGACAAGGCAATATTTTTTGTTTCTTTTCCTTCTTTTTTTAAATGATTATTTCCTGTAAAAATTGAATTAGAAATATGCAGAAATATGCACAAATGCTAAACATTTAATTTGATCAGAATAGGATCTAATGCTATGTCACAAAACATTCCTCTGTAAAAACTTAAAACTTAAATTATGTTTCATGGACAGTAAGGGTTACAGTCCTGCTCAAATGTTCATATTCTATTAGTTGTGATGTGAACAGTCCCTGAATCATCCAACATCAGAACATAATTTCTGTGCCATCCCAACAAAGGAACTGCCACTTTCAGACAGTAAAAAGTGCTTTAGGATGCTTGAAATAACCATTATGTAACAAAACACTGTGAAATAAAAATAAATACAATATAAACAAAAAAGAAAAACAAAAATTAACCCTCGCTATGTCTGCATTTGAATAAATACCTAAAAATATCGATACAATACCTTTTAATATCGATACAGTATCATGAAATTAAATATTACAATATATTGGGGAACCGATATTTTCTTACACCCCTACATCTAATACTCATAGAGAAACTGAGATCGATAGGGTTCTTCCACTAGGGGTCCCCTATGTTGGTTATCAAGGGAGACGAAATTCAACCATATCTGTCCTAGTTATCGTTTTCACACAAAGGATATCCGGCGGTGGCCTCAGGGTAAAACCATTATGTCCCTGAAACTCAATATAATAACTGAGCAAGAAGAAGCAGGCAAACCTCAGGTGTATTCATGGATCATGGATCTACATTTTCACATTAGGGCTCTGTATCTGTAAGAAATCCCACAAAAGTCATGTTTATCAAATAACTGTCCTAAACTGCAGACTATACTTAATATTCCACATCTGCTGTTTCATTCAACCCAGACTTCCTGAAATCAGCCAACAGGTCTGGATCTGCTGACACCAAAATTATTTTTTTTCACAATAGCGTCCTGCATTTGTACACACAGCAGCAGATTTTAGCGCCTCTGCTCTCTGAACTGTCATTACTATAGAAAACAGCTGCAGACAGATGTTTGATGTTGCATACTTAACAATCTGTTTTATATCAAATGGCACAGTTAACAAGCACCTGGAAAATCACCTACCGAACCTGAATACGGAACAAACACACCCCAAACATCCGTCAGTCCAGGTGTCACACACCGACATCGCATCCAACTCTCACTTTAACATATTGAGAGGGTGTGAAAAGAGCTGCAGCTGCACAGCTCCACGGGTTAAAGGGGTTAAAGATAGAGCCTACAACATGCTGTGTTGGTCTTTAAAGTAGTCCCAGGTGTCACATATATCACAGATACTGATCACCAGAGTTATTTATACTGGAACAGCAGAGTTAGCAGGTAAAACGCCTACGATACGTTACATTACAGCAGCCGATGGGTTCACTCCGGGTAAAGGATTAGCTCCAGGTGATACAGAGATTTAACTCACCAGGTTTGGATGAAGATTTGTGGGGGATCCATGACACACTGTTGAAACTTTCTTACTCAACTTACATTTATTTTAAGTGGCTTGTTTATAGTTATTATTTAAGGTATGTACAGAAAGCATTCCACACAGGTGCTGCACTGACCTGTGGGCCTGTAGCATCAGTGAAACACAGTGTGGTATAGTAACAAAGTAATAATACTCCACTACTGTACTAAAGTATGTTTTGGGAGGATTTGTACTTTCCTGAGTATTTTGTATTCTGTTTACTTTCACTTTAACTTCACTACATTTCCTAACTCAATTGCATACTTCTGCTCCAATTAGGGCTGAGCGATATGGAAAAAAAATCATATCACGATAATTTTTTTCATATCAGATGATATCTATATGTATCACGATATAAATCAAACCACTATTTTTGTCGAGCTTAAATTTTCTGTTATAAGTTAGTTGTGAAGACACCAAAAGGTAAATACGATTTATTTTCTGTCAGAGGTTGAACATGACAGATGTGTTGAAGAACATTATACATCTGTTTCAGAGAAATAAAACAAGTACATATATATAAAACTAAACTAAAAGTCTGACCAGCAGGTAAAAGCTTTCAAGGTTTAATAGAGAGCACAAACAAAACAGACCATCTTCATGAAACAATGCTGGGGTTATATACGTGGGGGTGTGTTCCATAACTGCCATAATTGGTGTGAAACCGAAAATTAAACTTAACATGCTTTGAACATTCGACTCCCGGCTTCTATGCTGTACCCTACTTTTCAGTAACCCGGTCACCCAAGTTCTTGGTCAAATTTTCTCCTGAGGGAACACTCCTGACCTCCTGCTGCAGCCCAAACATTAGCGTGTGTGCTGCGGCTGCTCTTACGCCTGTGCTGTGGGCGTCAACTTAATTTGCCATGGCTCTACATTGGTTCGGTGCGGCGCTACTTAATTATGATTGGCTGTTCTTATGTCTGTCAAAACATGGATGACTGAATTCTATCGAAATTGTATCGAGCATGTCTCATATTTCTATTGGGAAAAAGTTGTCGTGATATATATCATTATCATTTTATCACACAGCCCTAACGCCAATACATTTTTAATGCACTGTATTGTTTCTCGTTACAAAAAAATAAATTAAAGGAAATTTGGTGTTTTCACCCGTGATTGCATCAAAGTCAGGAAGATGATCTGTCATTGGACCTAATTGCATAATGTGCAAGTGCCAACGACGGTCCACACTCAACCTGTCGGCAATCTGTTGATGTGAGCAGCAGCGTAATATTCCAAAATCTGACGCCTTTGGCTTTTTTTTTTAACATTTACTTTTACTTTTGCTTTCTTTACTTGAGTACATTTAATTGTAAATTAGTACATTTTAGTACATTACATTAGTACAAGTACATTTAACAGTAAATATTAGATACTTAAAGACTTTAACTTGAGTTGCATTTCAGTTGGTGACTTGAACTAGTACCAAAGTAACTTTTTGGTAGGGTACCTGTACTTCTACTCATGTGTGACTTTCCAGTACTTTATACAACACTGCAAACATAGGTTGCTAGTGAGTTGGTATATTGAACTAGTGAGTATATTTCATATGACAGCAAGATAAAGTAGGGAAAATATTTTAAATATAGCATGCCCTTAAACTGACATTGATATTTGTAGGTGGCTAGAAATGATTTTGATGCTGCTCATAGTTTACCTCTGCTTCTCCAAACTGGGGCCTTTTGTTGATGTATGTAACACTCTAAATAAGTTCATATTTTGTACCATTACCATTTTGTGGTGGGATGATAGTAGTATCTTGCACTAAAGACACTGCAACTTTTGTGTTTCAGTACCTTCGGTGGACTCTCTGCAGTATTTGAGAGCAGAGAATACTGTTATTTCATTTTTTTTTATCATTAAAATTTGGCTAGACTGTTGATAACCCATTTATCTGTTGTAAAAACAAGACCATATATTCCTCATTGGTTAATGTAGGAAACATTACGTGAACATAAAGAGTACTCAGCTTTGGGTTTGGGTTCACGGGCAGCTTTTTTTTTGTTCTAGAAGAACCCAGAATTTATCTATTACTCAATTCATTACTTGCTAACTTTAAATTTAAGTCATATAAGTTATCATATATAAAATACTATTGTTGTTGAGTCAAAGAAAGGAGTTTTAAGACATTTAGGAGAGAATATAATTGTTTAAACTTAAAGCATTTAGTCAGTTTATCAAAATTAAGAATACTGACAAAAACATGCCCTGGTGTGTTAGCAGACAAAGAATCAGCTCATGGTTCTGTCAAGTTCTACATACATGGTATTTAACTTTATGTTTCAGTACAAAGAGAAATATGACCGCGACAAAAGACAATCACATGACTCCTGACTAATGTGGCAACTTCCCTGCATGTGCTTTACTTGAAATACTTATCATGGTAACCCGTGAATGTTCCCCTTTGGCCTTTGTTGACAGCGTCCATATCACATGTCCTGCCACCGTTTTTTATTCTGTTTGATCGATGAAGGGAACGTGACTCTGACAAGCCTTGGTGTTTCGATTTTCAACTCAAAGGACTGTGAGTGCAGCAGGAAGAAACCGCTACGTGACGAGGTGCTGTCAGTGCTGAACCTCATGGGATTCTTAAAGGGGTCATATTTTGCTAAACCCACTTTTATTAGTCTTTGGTTCATTTATTTGTGTATTTGGACCCTAAT
>JAPQRP010000019.1:29435908-29448638 GCA_037367295.1 Apogon hyalosoma | reverse complement strand
CAGACTCACATGGACACTCCTTCACCTGCACTTTTTTCTGCTGTTCCAATGACAGGTCGACTTGGCCTTATGTTTTGTCATGTTGAAACATCCAAGACCGTCCCATGCCCATTCAGTCAAGATACGTGAACTTATGAGCACAACTGTAGATATTACAGATTGATATGGTATACGGGTTCCTCTGTGTCAGTGAAGCATGAGGCAGCCTCTGGAAAGATGAATCAAGAATTGGCCAAACATGTTACACAGAAAACAAATTCACAATCCACACTTAAATAAGAAATTATGCAAGAAATTAAATGATATCCTCGATCTTTGACTGGTCCTGAAATAAAATCCAGAGTCCTCTTTGTTCAAGACAAGTCAAAATGCACCTGAGGTTGATAAAAGACCCAGACCTTCAAGAAGTGGTCCTGAAAATGGTCTCGAGACTAAGGCTAATCTTTAGTACCACCACTTGACTTACTCTCTTTTAAAACAGTCCCATGCTTTGAACTGTTGTTGTGTCTTCCTGCAGCATTAATGAACCATCAGATATAAACCATGTGATCAATTTACAACTGAAAGAGTGAAATGTTCACTGGATCAGTGAGTATTCCTGGAAAATGAACACTGTGTTGTTTTGTTTTGTAGGCCCGGTGTTGCTGAGCAGAGGTTTGAATTTATCTGAAACTCACTAACTACTGAGCCAGGGGGGGTCTGTGATGGTAAAACAGGGCCCAGGTCTATTTAACTGGCATGTTTATTAGTTGCCCTATGTAACGAATTTTCTTTGTCAGGTTTGGACAAAACTGGCAACAATTTTAAGACGTGATGCTTCTTCTGATTCTACTAAATTGATTTTTTTTTTTAAATCTAAGTGTAAACATGTGACAGACTTGGACAGAGGGAGTCTCCTCTGACTGTGGGTCTGAGGACGACTCAAAATATAGATCACTGATCATTGGTGGACTATGAAGCTTCTGTACGTTGACCCTTCTGGCTCTGTTTGTGTCTGATCATTAGTGTTTTAATCGCTTTTGAAGAACACAGCAGGTCTAACTTTATGTTCTCACACTGTAACAAAACAGGATTTACTGATCCCATCTCTGTTTTTGTTTTTATTTTATCTGTATTAACACAATGGCCGTATGTTTGTATTTGGTGTGCTAAAAGCTGCAGCTAGCTTTACTGTTGATATTTTTGTGACTGTGTCTTTGATGATCGTGTAACCCTACATTTTCAGGTGGTATTTGGCAGTGGTTGTCTTGGCTTCATTGTTTTATATCACATCAAAAAACAGTAGAGTGATGTGATGATGTGGCAAACAGGAGCACTGATTCACAAAATCATATTGAAGAGACACGATTTATGAGAAACAGTTTTTGACAAAAGACGAGTTTCTCAGCACTTAACACTTGTAATAAACTTTGGCTTCTCTGAGGATCAGTGTATGACTTTAACCCATAAAGACCCAGTGCTACTTTTGTGGTCATCACCAAATGAATTTTCCTCTCTAACCTTTCGTAAGTGATGTATTATGATATCCTCATTTGACTTTTTTTTTTTTTTTTTTTTACTGTAAATCATGTATTTTCCTTTATATAATTTTCTATATTTAATTTAGATGTTCATAAAAGCTTAGAGTAAACTCAAATGTTATTATATCAAAACAGAGAAAACTGAAGAAAAAGTGACTTTTTCAGTAAAATATATCATTAACTGAACAGAAACCCAGTGTGTCCATCCACTGTCATTGATCCAACTCCATGAGTTTTACTGGTGAATCAATGTTGTAGAAGACGATGGTGTTTCCACGTTCACTACGGAGCCTCTGAACGTCCAAACGGGTCATATCTGATGACCATGAAAAGATGAAAAACTGCATTTTACACTAATTATTTACATGTATTGATATGATTAGTGGATTGATAGGTACTAAACATTTTAGATCAGTAGATGGGTCTTTATGGATTAAAACAGTCTAAAACTGCCAGAGCTTCTGCTGACTTCATGTTAAATGTTACGGTGAGGTCAGGATTCAGTGACCTGTGTCCATTCACACAGGCTTACCTGGACCTCCTGGACCGCCAGGAGAGAGGGGCTTCAATGGGCTTCCAGGTCCCAGGGGACCTCCAGGTTTACCGGGACGACAGGGAGACAGCGGGCCTCGAGGCCTGCCAGGTACCACAAGAAATACACATTTGTACATGTCAGTATAATACAGCAAGGACAGATCAATGACAGAAGATCTGAGATTTAAAACGAACACTAATATCCTCCTTACATGTAGTCAGTTAAAAGACTGCAACTTTTTACTCCATTACTTTCATTAAAAACAGATTTTATTTGTGTTTTCTATTGTTCTGCTTTTTTTCTGCCTTTTCTCATGACTGCTTTCTTTTGTTTCAGGTCCCAAAGGTGAAACAGGTGTGTATTATCTGAACAACAATGATTAATAAAGTGAAACGAATGAAAATACTTGGCCCTGGCTGACTTCATCAGTGGCTAAAATCACTTTTAGGTTGAAAAAGAAACTCAAAGCATCTCTAACAGTATGTTTTTTGTTTGTTTTTTTTGTCAGGTTTGCCTGGTATTGATGCTCTTGTACCCAAACTGTCCTTCTCTGCTGCCCTCACCGTCCCCATGGAGAGAGCTGGAACCATCATCTTTGACAAGGTCTTCGTCAATGAAGGAGATTTCTACGACCCTAGAACAGGTGATCACAATACACATAAACCTTTTGTATTTACCATGTTGTAGTACTAATTATTATCCAAAGACCAGCTAGCCTGTAAATTGGATCAGTCAGCATCAGTATGAAATGTCTGTGTTGTATTACTATAACTATATTAAGAAGCTGAAGCTGGTGATGTTGAACAAAAACTGTCCTGTTTAATAACAGAATTAAGTTACATGACTTAAGTCAGACATAATTCACCATTTTTAGGATTTGGTTACTTGACTTACTTGATTTACACTGATCAGAGACTTGCTTCATTTGGTATGGTTTGATGTAATACTAACGACAGCAGTGGTTAAAGAAGTATTAGCATCAGTTATTTCAGGTTTTTATTCAGAGTAGTGATGGTAACTAGCAGATCTCTTGGTAAGCACAGTCATGAGTGGATTTAGTTGCAAGTGGGTTTGGAGTCACCAGGGTTCTATAGGTGACCTGGGTAGGGAACATGCACCACTCATCACACATTTAATGTTTTTAATTCTTCTTTTCTTTTGTCTGTATATCCTATGATACATCTTATGACTCTCATATGCCAAAGCTAATACTCCCTCAGAAGCCAGTATCGTCAGAGTAATCCTAAATCTAGAAATTATAGCACATTCACCAAACAACACAGCAAGCTGCCAAGTTATTTTTGTGAGTTGGAATGTGAAATCCTTAAACAACCCTGTGAAGCATAAGAAAGTCTTTACTCACCTAGAGAACCTTAATGTGGGAGTAGCGTGTCTCCAAGAAACACACTTAAATATATCAGGTAATTTCAAGCTTAAAAGCAACTGGATAGGACAAGTGTATCATTCCAGATTTAACTCCAAATCCAGAGGGTCTGCAGTTATCATACATAGAAAACTACCATTTAAGATGTCCCATGTACAGACAGACTCAGCAGGCAGATTTGTTATAGTAGTCGGTCATTTGTACAATTCTCCCATCATCTTAGCTAATGTCTATGCCCCTAATCTAATGATGATGCTTTTTTATTTTAATAATTTTTATCCTGTATACCCTGTCTGGATACACATCATCTCATCCTAGGTAGTGATATGAACTGTGTAATGTCACCATCCCTCGATCGGAGTTCATTGAAAATTATAGCTCAATCCAAAGCAGCTCAGAAAATCCAGTTGTTTCTGGACACATATGGAATAACTGATGTGTGGCGCGAACAGAACCCCATATCAAGATCTTACACCTTCTCTCCAGTTCATAATAGTTATTCCAATATCGACTACTTTTTCATAGATAAGAGACTATTACCCTTGATTAAGAAATGTGATTATCAGGCTATAGTCATTTCTGATCATTCACCTCTTGATGAAGAATCTCTCACTCCTCCTCACCTGCTCTTCTTAAACACAGAATGGTTTTGCAAACAGAATTTAATCTTCTGTCAACTCAATATGTGGAAAATCTTATGAACAAAACCAGACATAAGGTGTATGAATGTGGTGAAAAAAAACAGGAAAATACTTGCTCATCAATTGTGACAAAGAACAGCACCTCAAAATCCTATTGTCATACACTCATTTAGAATTTGGTGTCAATTCAGGCGATATTTTTCTCTGAGCAATATATCATTGTGCGCTCCTATTTTAAGAAATCATACATTTGCTCCTTCTGTAAACGATAATGCCTTTAAAATCTGGGCTAGAAATGGGATCACCACTTTAAAAGATTTCTTCTCTGATAAGGTATTTATAACCTTTCAAGAACTTGTGAAGAAACATATTTCTCACTCACATTTTTTTTAGATTCTAACAATTATGTAGCTTCGTCACTCATAATATCACTAGTTATCCTTCACTACCTAGTAGCTCTCTTTTAGATGCCATTCTGGAGCAGAAAGCACATAATAGAGGTCTCATGAGAAGAGTATATTCTTTACTTAATCACCAAACCAAGAACTCATTCGATATCCAGAAACAGCCTGACCTGACTCATCACGTGCTTGAACTGAATATTGACTTTTCTTGTTCTCGTTGGCTTTTATCAGGGATCCAACTTGACTTGGTTTAATTTCACCACAGAAAGGCAGAACTAGCTTAAAGATTAAAACTCTAGACCACATGACTTGCTCCCATCTCTTGTTATTATTGCGGTTGCTCTGAAAGTTAACATTAGCTTGGTGAGTTCCACTTGTGCTTCCACAGCTCTACTTTCTTATTCATTTCGTGCACATCAAAAACAAAGACTGTGTCAGACAGCCCCAGCAAGTCTACAAAGAAGGAATCTACTGATGGAAACGTAGTGTTTAGACTCTAATGGAGCTTCTGTGGAAAAATAATTTTGTTATTTTGATAAATATACTTTTTATTACATTTATCTGACAACTTTTTGATTCTCCCTCATATGTTCATTTCTGTGTCCAAGAAGCCAGGATGGTGATAGACAAAACAACTTGAGAGTTGAAAAGTTGTTATGGTCCACTGGTGTTGTACAGTCCATGTTGCTTTTTTTATCTGCCAAGGTCTGAGGCTTTTTTCTGCAGGAGAAAACACTCTAAAATAAATCCGATAAGTCCAAGTGCTGCAGAATGTGACCCATCCACCGCGTTTCTGTTCTTACACTCCTAATCTGTCATCCTCAGGCATTTTCACAGCCCCTGTTGATGGGCGATACTTCTTCAGCGCCATCCTGACGGGCCATAAGAACGAGAAGATAGAGGCGGTTCTGTCCAAATCCAACTATGGCATGGCCCGGGTGGACTCCGGGGGCTACCAGCCGGAGGGTCTGGAAAACAACCCTGTGGCTGAGGCTAAAACTCCTCCCGGTTCACTGGCTGTCTTCAACATCATCCTGCCTCTGCAGAGCCGGGACACGGTCTGCATCGACCTGGTGATGGGGAAACTGGCCCACTCTGTGGAGCCGCTCACCATCTTCAACGGGATGCTGCTCTACGAAGACATGTGATAACTTCACAAGAAACGAAACGACGAGGCCGCAGATCCTGAATGAACCACTTTATGAATCATGAGAAAGCCACAGGAAGCGGGGCCATTAAAGAATGATCCAGAAGTAATACGGAAGTACTTCTGTCCTGAACAGACTTATGCAAATTAGTCCTACTGCTAATGAAATTCATGTCATGCCACGTATGAAAGACAGAAGGAGTCAGTTTGTTGCTTGACTGTTGTCATCCAGTCAGCTGATCAGATGTGGTGACATAATGTGACAAAACCCGTTACCTGGCCGCTGACCTGCCTCTAGCGCTTCCACTGATGCTTGAAACCTTTAAAGGACATTACCAGGGCTCCTGTTGTGAACTTTTACAATATTAACTTTGACAGACTAAGAGACTTATCAACAGAGAGAAGAGGCCACTAAAACCTGAAAGGGGCAGGACTTAGATCAGGACAGTACCTGATGATGTGAACTGTAGATGCATTTTCTGTCTGTGGATCAAAGTACTGGGCAGACAGATCACTGTTATTAAGCCACGCCCCCTGGCAGGTCAGAATAAAACACGCTGTCATTGCAATATATGACAGTGTAATATTAAATAAAAACAATGAATGCTTTTTGCTCTGAAGCTTTATCAAAGCAGAATGTGTATTCAGAGAGATATGACATGTGTTTTAATTTCACATTGTGAATGTTTTATATAAGCTGCACCTTTATTGTTTTAATGGTGATTTCATGTCCTGTCTGTTGTTAATCCATTGTCACAAACTTTCATTTTAATTGACAAATGTTAAAGGACGATGCTGACCATTTTATGTAGTTTCAGTAAATAAATCCCATTAACAGAACAGGAATAACAGAATAATTTGGTTCAGTTACTCAAGTAAAACACCAGACTGTGAAAATACTGCATTTCAACTGTAAGAGGTTAGTTTGGACCAAAAAAAGTACTTCAGTAGGGTCCCATCCATAGTTGGTGTATTATCTGTAGTAGCAGTTAGCATGCCTATAGTTTGTGAAGCAGAAAGGAGTCATTTAATGGACAAAAGCAGTAGTTTAACCTAAAAAAGCTCATCTTAAGAATCAGTGTCAGTTTAAATGGATGCTGTATATTGAATATTTTCAACTTTTTACCTTCCCATTAAATAGTCATTTTGGAGGATTGAATCTATTATATTACTCAAGTCACCAATTGGATTTGACAGAAACAGCACAACTTTACCTCACAAAAAAAGTTTTAAGACAGTGTATTAAGTCCAAATTACCTAAAGATTCACATGTTTGTTAATGGAGTCCAGGGGCTTTGAAAAGACAGTGATATAAATAACTATTACATGATATAATTACTGTTTTAGCTCTTCATCAGAAAGGGTTGTCTTTAATAATATTGGTTTTGAGTATTTTTTTTTTAGGTCAGACTTTTTCAGATAATTGAATTCTTAAATTTTGTTGTCTTTTTTTAATCATTGCCACAGTTCCATTTCGGTTTTGTGTTCAGTCCACACTATGACTGAACCATCTACTATAGGCAACACACGGACTATGGATAGATACCTCGAACAGACAAAGTTGAAAAAATATGAAATACCTCTTTAAGTAAAAGTATTTATCAGTATAATTTGTTTTTTAGACCTCTTGCTTTCAGTCCTGATAAACTTCAAGAACCAACAAAATCAAGACCGTCGTCTTTGCTCCTGCATCCACAGACGTCCATAGATGAGTGTACAGATGCACTACTGTCCTGTTACTGGCCTTGATGGGACGAACCAGTGCAATGTGAAGGTACAGCAGGACACAAAGGAACATACCTTACATTCCAAGAAGCCTCTTTCTGCCTCTGAACTTCCCCTGCCTCTTTCCCTGCAGTTACTGCTATGCTGCTACATCCCCAGATTATAACAACTGTAGCCTCCTGTGTTGTCTTTGCATAGTTTAGTGTGTTTTTACACATAGAGTTGATGTACTCTGGTCCAAATCAGTTGGTAAGTTTGTAAACCTGTATCCCTTTTGGTTTACTTTTTTTTCCAAACAGAAAAAAATCAAGAACTCCATATGAGGATGTTTGAAGATTTTTTTTATCCTCTTATTGGTTGTGTGTCCAAGGCAAGAGCAGTTCTTCAGAGTGGAATCAGTCTATGTTAGTTTAATGTACATGGTATTTGTCCGTTTTTAAAAATGACATTTCTAAACTGACATTAAGCACATTCACTCAACATGGAAATATTGCAGTGACAGTGGTGTTTGGTTTGATTATAATGTACTTAAACAAGTTTAGTTACCTTTAAATTAAGTGCAATAGGTGAATAATGCATGCATCAGCTCCGTTTCACTTACTCATCATTTTCAGATGCAGATTATGTGAATGTAAAGTTATTTGATGTTTTCATGTAACTGGTGATGGTTGAAGTAGTTGGTGTTCACAGCTAGACAGATTCCTCAAGACATCACTTAACATCTTTACATATACTGAGTGAAGAACATGATGAACAGTATTCCTTTAAAAGAGTAGATATTACTATATTGAATTCTTGTTCTTATGAGAGGCTTTATTTCCACTTCTCATGCTAATGTCATTTTTACATTTCAGACTCTTGAATAGATTAAAAACTTTCACTGTCATTTCAAGTAAACATAGGTCATCAACAAACTGTTTTTAGTGTTGTGAACACAAAGGCTCAACTTTAGGATGATTCTCTAATGAATTCTTTAGTGACCTTATTCCAAACCTTTGTCATCTGCAGGTAGAGAGTACACACACAGCTGAAACACACAGCATAAACCTGTAAATGTGGTGTGGACTCCACCAATGTGAGCTGGACCTGACGGGTCACCAAACTGTTGTCATGGGCTCTGGATGGACTGTTTTCAATATAACTAATAAAGACATTTCCATCTAAATCTCCTTCTCCATCTTCCTTACTTTCATTTCTAGCAGTGTGCACAGGACCAGAATAGAAAACTATGGTCAAACTTGCATTTAATTATGAAATGCAGCTTCTAGAGAAACTGGGAATGATGGTTGACCATTTCCAAAGGAGATCACCGGTCAGAACTGAACTGCACCACAGTCTGGGTGAGTACGGAGGACCAGAGATGGGCCAATATGTGAGGGCCACTAGGGGGGCCAAGAGAGCCCTTAAGGAGGCATCAGTGATGTTAACAAAATACAATGTTATTTTGATAATGTTATCACAAAATAATCTTTATTGAATTTTTCAGCATTTACAAAGAACAAACCCAAGTACATACCCACACCCACCTTATATAACAGAAAATAAATTAATTAGTTTTGAAAAATGGTAAATTATATACTGTATAAACAACCTGTGGAAGAACAGAATGGTTTATTACATTAATAAAGGTAGTAGGATATTATGCTTTAATAAATTTCAAATATCTTATTAATTTCCTGAAACTTTTTAATCTTGTGGAGGGCCACAGGAATGCTGGGTCCTATCCCAGTTATCAACAGGAGAAGGTGGGGTATGCCCCAAATGTGTCGCCAGTTCATCACAGGACTAACATGTACAATAACATAATCATTCAGTCTCACATCTATTATTAAGCCAGAGAATCCATGCACACATGGGGTAAACATGCTAACTCCACACAGGAGGCCCACATGGGCTGGTGCTGGGATCAAACCCTTGCTGTGAGGTGACAGTGCTAACCACTGCACTGTAATAAATTGGTAAACAATTTAATTAATCACACTATTGTTAGGTTATGGTTGTCCTCCGTGTATCAATGGAAAAAGTGTCAAAAGCTGACATGGTCAAAGGTAATAAGAATGATCAGTGGTTTTCTGGTTCAGAGGAAGTGGAAGCCCCCGTACATTCACATTCTGCTTCAGGCTTCATAAACACTTGGAAGAAGACATGAGACATGAGGACAGAAGTCTGGTAGAAACTGGATGGGCTTTGTAACTTCTGGAATCAGATGTGAAATCCATGAAAGACCCTGAAGTCATTTCTTCACATTATGCATAAATGTTCACTTGGACACAATGTGAAACAAAGCACTGCCTCCATTCTGGAGCTGTGGACAAGGACCACCCACCACCACAGCCACAAGAGATATTATACCCCATACATCCAACCTACCATGCATGAGCATTATTTATCAATGTTTTCTCTTAATGGTCAACATTGATCTTCTGTCCCCAACAGCAGACTTGTCCCAAATGTGGATCAGGCAGACAAATGCATCCACTTTAATGTAAACAGATTTAGGTGCACTGCTAATGAATTTCATTGGGTCATCAGGACATTTTATTTTGGTTCTTGAGTAGAAAAGGTTTGAAGCATCTGCTTTATTGTAAACTATGAATGAGTGAAAGTGAAATTCTGTCCAAAATGTGCATTTCTTTATCACTTCTGTGAGCTAAGATGACCATTGAGGATTTTGTGCAGAGTTCGGTCTGAAAATGTGCAGCACAAAAACAGATTTATATGAAGTGAAGGCATCAAATCAGATGAGACCTACCCATCCTGTGAGTGTCCTCTGGATCCATCTGGACCATTACCCGACATCCCAGTGCCTCTGGCTCTTATAGACTCTGTGGCCTTATTTGTATGAGAAACATCAGATCAGAAATCATGGGAGAACATGTTTCTCAGAATAACCACTACAGACACGAGGTGTGTGTGTGCGTGTGTGTGCGTGTGTGTGTGTGTGTGTGTGTGTGTGTGTGAGTCAGTGAGGCTGTGGAGTCACTGGTGCAGGGGAATGCGATTGGTTTCATTTGGCCTGGAAAAGAATGTTTGGGTCATTTTCAAGGGATTATGGGACAGGGTCATGTGGTTTAATACAGGTTTAATCTGACTTAATTTCACCTCATTTGAGCAAAGTGGGAAAGAAGTCAGTCAGGTAGAGAAGCCTGAGCTCTATGGTCAAGTCCCATGTTTAATGTAATCCATCACCAGTCTCTGTCTAAACAGGTTAATGTGAATTAATTCTACATAAAGTTCACAAATGAGGTGTTTTAACTTTATCAGACTGACAACAGTTTGTAGATCATAGTCATTAGGATAATGAAGAACAAAAGATAAAAATGATAATGAAGATGAAGGATAAATTAAAGAATCTGGATCAGAGAGATGCGTAAAAATGGCAGACTCAAGCTTCTGCAAGGACTGAAGATATAAAAGTGTCCACAAAATGTGAAAAAAAGAACCAACAAACTTGCCATTTCTGACATATGGGAAAATCTTTGCAAGTTTTCAAGTATGTTTAACTCTAAAACATCCAGCTTAATGGAAAAATGAAATAGATGATCCATACAGTCTCAAGAGGGAAAATAAAGAAATGAAAAAGATGAAGGATAAATTAAAAACTTGCAAAAATGTTCAGAAAATTTGTCTTAAAAAGATGAAAATCCTCACTGTTGTTTGACAGGTTTGTGATTTCTGTTTTACACATCTGTTAATTATCAACAGTGTAAAAGTGATCTCTTCTAATAATGTATCCAACTACAGATTAGAGAATACCCCCCATTAAATGCAATTTGTCTCCTATGTTGTGAATCAGCGCTGTCTTACATTAGTATAGTGTGTTACAGCAAAGATAAACTTCTGTATAAACTACAGAACTGAAGATAATCCTGTATTTACTCGATACCTAATAGAACAACCTCTTGCATTAATAACCTTTATTCTAACCTGAAGTTTAACTTAAAAATGACCCTGAACCTAAAAATTGATTAATTGAGTCATAGGGACTCATCAATATCTTATATACCAAATATTTCCTGGACTTACAACTTCATAAAAATTAAAAATCTGAAACTTAAAAAGAAAAAAAAAAGGGAAAAATAAGTAATATAGGCCATACCTTTTTCCGCTCCATGTTACAGTGTTGACATCATGCTCATTCTCTGTCAAAGTAGGAAAATGTAAGAGTTAGAGGTCATTGTTTTAGTGGTTGAACTGTCTATAGTTACTGATACACTTTATGGGGTGCTGTAGTTTATTTTGTCCACTAGGGGGCACTCCTTCAGCTATTATAAACAGTAAGACCGTAGGAGGGCTTAAATATGGTATTGTTCATGCTGTGTACATGTTATCCCATAAAGTATGGTATATTAATTTAGAGTGTAGGTATCTACCACCTGCCCCCGCTTTTTTATTTACCATTTACGTCTTTCATATTTTCCTTCTCCTGTTTTGTCTCTTGTCAAACCTCCTCTTCTATTGTCTGATCTTTTTGGCTTCTGTACTTTTCACACCATTCTTCTTTAACTCTTGTATATTTGCAAAACTCCTAGTATCTTCTTTCCTCTACTTTTCATCTCTGTGTCTTTTCCCTTTAAAATCTAGTACTGTAATTTTTATTTTCCATTAACTCTGACAAAAACGTCCACAGATGTACAACAGGCTATCATTTAGGATAGCCCAGAAGAGTATATTTCAAAAGATTGAAATATAATTGATGATTATTTACAATCCAAATCAAATCCAGCCTGAGAGTTTGAGTTAAAGATTCAGGAAATGAAGAGGGAGGAGAGAACATCGCGTGAACAGAAACCAAGAAGAAAAGCAAAAGCAGCAATAAGCAAACACACACACACAAACACAAACACAAACACAAATACAAGCACACACTCCAAGAAAACACATCTGTTTGTGTTCACAAGCAGCAGAACCTCTCAGGCATCACAGTACAAAGTGTTCATCTCATGGTTCAATAATATTAGTGGGCCACTGGTGTGAAGGCTTCCACTGCTGTAATTGTGCGTTAGGTCACCAACAACAGTAAATACACCTATAAGACAGATATACCTGATGATGAAGATGCTCAGCTCCACTAGTGTCACCTTATGCATGTGAATACAGTTTCACAGACTCATTTGGAAGCAGGCGTATCTACTGGAGATCCAACTGGCAGGTCAGTGTGGACCTGTGCCCACTCAGACTGATGTCTCCTCAGCGTGGATCAAGTCAAGAGGGTCACAGCTGATTCTCTGTTCTACGACAGGTTAGATATGTTCTGTCATGATGCGACATTGCAAAAATCTAAATCTTACTTACTTAATATCTCATCACACTTAAAATAAGACATAATCACCTAAAGAGTAAATTTTCAGTGAGATATAAGAACTTATTTTTA
>JAPQRP010000019.1:29410095-29422299 GCA_037367295.1 Apogon hyalosoma | reverse complement strand
TTCAGTTTGAACATCTGACAGATAAACAGTACCACAGTGCTTCAGTTTGAACATTTGACAGATAAACAGTACCACAGCGCTTCAGTTTCGGCTTCAGTTTGTCATGTCTTTTATGGGTTGGGATTGTCTCTGTCAACTCACCATATATTTTTTATTGATAAGTTTTTATTTTTACCAATCACTAGAAATTTCATGTGACCCCATTTGAATTCCAGGTGACCCCATGTGGGGTCCCGACCCCAAGGTTGAAAAACACTGCATTAAATGCAAATATTAACTGTCTTGTATTAAGCAAAGAAGAAAAAAAAACTGTCTGTGAGATAAACACTCCCATAAAATCTGAAAGACAACAGTGGGACTCAAAATTAAGGTGTCAGTTTTAATTGGCATTTGACAAATGTAGTCAACTTATGCTTATTATAAGTATCCAAATATCCAGTTTTTAAAGACTGCTTCAATGTCCTTGAGCTGATCAGTTGTGCCAGTGACACCTTTTTCAGAATTGCAAACAATTAGAGATAGGATTCAGTTCCACTGGGATATATTTCGAGACTTTTAGAATTATTTTTACATTATTTGTTTGAGCGCATAAAACTTGTCTAGTCAATTTCCTTTGATTAACCAAGCAAGTAAACAAAAACTCCCATCACTAATCACAATACTGTCTACAATAATCACAACAGAAGCTTTTCTGCTCAGGCTTGTTCATCTGTTGTACTCATTAAATCTATCTCAACATTAGAAATATTAATAAGACAAAGTTAAATATATTTTCCTCTTATTTTCAGACAAAATAAAAATGATATTTTTTTTCATTACTCACTGTCGAACCAGTAGTAGTATTATTTAGCTGTAGTATTTTGTGACCTTTGCCCAAAGTCTCATGCTTGATTCTAAATGAATGTTTGGGACTAATCTGAGGATGTTGTTGTAGCTCAGACATCGTGTTTTCAGTGTAATGATGGACAGATGTTCTTATAGCACGAGCACATACACTGGCTCTTCTTTTACATTCTTGGAATTCCCTCTTGCTGTGCACCTTCTCTGCAGCTTGTTTCATCATCAAAAGGTGCATTAGGTTATTACGTTGCAAACTTCTCTAAATCAGCTGTAATTTTTTGCTTTCTGCTAAATGCACATTGGGGTTGAGCTTTATCACTCTAATGATCAGTTGTGTTAATGAATAAACATGTGTTTGTGCATAAAAGCTCAGAAGACGGTTCTGATAGTGTACGCCCACCAGAGCCCCTGCTCGTTCAACTCGGCACTGAAAGACGTGGCAGTTGAGGAGCTGGAGGAGCAGGGATACAGGGTCCTCGTGTCCGACCTGTACGCCATGGACTTCAGAGCCAACGCCACACGGGAGGACATCATTGGTGAGACTGGAGGAGGAAAAAACAGATTCAGTCTGGACATAAGAGGACGCTGAGTCAGATTTATAAACTCAAATTAGTTTCAAGTCTCTGGTCTATTTCTGTTTTTGCAAATTCATTGTGTATAACTTTAGATTTTTTCAATCCTCATCATCATTAACAACTCAGGCAGTGCGTAAACTGATATTAATGCCTTCATTAATGTTATTTAGTTAATGTTGTACTAAGTATTAACTAGCAGTGAGTTTCATGAATAACTGAATAAAGATTGGCTGATGGTGTTTAAATTAAGTAACAATAATTAGCATTAATTCATGCTGTAATAAGCATTAACTATAAACAACAAATCAATGTTTTCAGTAATAATTTATAATGGATAGCCAAATAAATTAACAATAATTACTAATAATACTCAGCATATAACATACATTACACTCAAACATCCATAAAAACAGCTTTCTAGCAATGTAGAGTTGTGGTAAACCCTTAATGAACCCCTTAATAAATGGTACCAAGATATTTGTGAACAGGTACTTAATGCTTATTATGGCATTAAATATTAATTCATGTTTAACAGTATATTAACTAATTTCAACAGCATCTGTAATGTTTAACTTAACATAAAGTACTGAAATGATTAATAGAAACATCTGTTAACTGTTCATTAACTGTTGCTTATTTCTTTATTCATCAACTTTTTAAATCTTATTTAGTCTTTAGTAGAGAGTTAGTTTAGTTTTGCAAGTGCACTGGTACGTTGCTAGTTACATACCTTCAGGTCACTTTCTGTTAAACAGAAAAATTGAGCCATTTTTTTTTGGCGCCATCCCATGTATGAAATGAACATTGTTATCATCAGGACGCAGATACATTTTACGATGATGCAGATCAAACAGGATCAGAAAGTAATTTATTCCAGCTGCTATCATCCTTGTAAATAACACTGCATAAAGTGGAGTTTGTTTGGTATTTGTTCGGTTGGTGTTTATTTATTACTGTTGGCTGTAAACCAGATTTCCCCTCAAGGTTAATAGAATCATCTTGAAAATTAAACCTTAGTAAATTAGCTTTTTAGCCATTTCACAGTCACTCACCCATCTCCCTTTTTTATTCTTCCAACTTTACTGAAAATATATGTGTATACAAAACATCAAGAAATTTAAACATCAAGATATCAAAAGAAAAAATCTTCCACACAAATAAATGAACATAATGCAAAGGCTTATAGGCACAAAGAAAAAAAGACAAATAACAATAATAATAGCTTAAAATATAAATGTCTCATATTAAAAAAAATAGATAAATACATGAGAGTAAATTCAGTTTATTTTAAAGAATTCTTTATAAATTGTCAGCGTGTTTGTGCTTTTCTTGTTAAACATAAATTCCAGTGATTTAATATATTTTTCAAATTCAATCATAAAGACTTTAAAATTTGGCCGTGTTTTGGCATATTTACACTTGTGTATGGGAAATTTTTCAAATAAAATGATCAATTTAACAATAATTTCAAAATTACGTATGTTATGTTCAAAATATGCAATTACATTTTGAGATGTTATAGTTTTATTTTCATTACATTTAGATATGAGAGTTTTCAATTTTAGACCAGAAAACAGAAAATGTTCACAAAGAAAGAATAAATGTAAAGTGGTTTCAGGAAAAGAATTAAAAAAGTTACTTTCACCCATCTCCCAAAAGCTCCTTTCACGAATGGTTGGTGTCATGGTGATCTGGGTCTGTTTAAAATAATAAGCTGCCACACAGACGACACAGCTAGGGACTGTAGGTATGAAGGCATTAGAGCAGGGGTGTCAAACTTCTTTTAGTTCAGGGGCCACATACAGCCCACTATGATCTCTAGTGGGCTGGACCAGTAAAATAATAACATAATAACCTATAAGTAATGTCTACTCTAAACTTTTCTGTTTCAGAGAGCATAAAGTAAAATCACATGAAACTGTTTACATCTGGGTGAGGTCAAGCACATCATGGATGGACCGCCCACTACTTTTTGATTCATAACTTTTGAACCAGACAAGTTTAAGACAAATATTACACATAACTATAAAGGTCTAAATGCCATCTTAAACATACTCAAAGGGAAAAATTTAGTTTCAAATATTTAAAATGAAAAATATTAAAAACGACTGCATCACGGATAAACAAAAAAAAAACCAACTTTTTTTTTTTTTGTTGCCAGAATTACAACGTTCTCAAAAGTGAAGTTCCTCCGACATTTTCATCCTCAAATATATTCAGTGTATACGTTAAACCCTCTATTTTATAATCTGATAATTGGTTAGAGGAAAAAAATATTTGATCATACCTAAATAGCAAGAGTGTTGAAAAATGGCAGCGTCACAGATGGACAACAAAAGTAAAAATCTAATTAAACATTTTTTATTTCAATTATCAATAGCATACTTTTTTTTTCTTTTTTTTTTCAATATTTACAACATACAAATAATATTAACATTATGTTCAACTGTATTTTACATAGATATATGTATTTATTAATTTAAAAACTACGTGATTAGAATATGACATAAATAATATCGTAGTCAAATATCAGTGTATTTGGAATAAATGTAGTTTATTTATGAGTTTTCATTAAAATGAACCCAGAATGACGGCACAAAACTGTGTCACTTTCCAAACATTTACACCCATAAAACTCCTCAAATTTGTTTTTCACAATTTTTTTCTCATTTCAAAATAAATTTTCCTGAAAGTATAAGTAATTACCTACCCAAAAATATAAGTTTGGTGTAGATTATTGTAATTTAATTTTTTTTGACCAGATGTTAGCCTTCCCTTGACTTCACCCATCTACTAACTATTAAAAATGTGAATAACCATGAACAACCCTGAAATTTCTTAAGAAAAATGTCTTTTTAACAATATTACACCTCAGCTTCTCATTTCCACATGTACATTACAACTGACAGATCACAGTGGATCTACAAAGGAACAAAACATTAGTAACAGGCAGAATATTGTTAAAGTTGCTCTTACTTCTCTTAAGACATTTTACATTGTTGACATTTGTTCAGGTTATTCACATTTTGAAAGTACACACAAGAGAAATATTTGGAGTTATTATTATTTATAGGTTATTCTGATAGTATTTTACTGGTCTAACCCATCTGAAATTGAATTATACTGAATGTGGCCCCTGAATGTAAATGATCTGGACACCTTTACTGTTAATATCTACAGTGTAATTTTTACACTTCACAAATTCATCCCAGGGCCAGATTGGATGTTGTGGAGGCCTGGTTTTGGCCCGTGGGCCGTATGTTTGACACCCCTACATTAGCAGGAACACTGTAAAAACACCTGCTCCCATTATACTGTTGTATTTATATCAGGAGCATCACTGAAGTCCTCCACAGTGTGACTCCATTCTTACATACATTCTTAAAAAAGTTGTGAATTTGTACGTTTTGCTGAAACATGCATAAACCCTGGCTCAGATATACTTACTCTCCTCCTCCTTTGTGTCTTAATGTGCAGGTGAGCTGAAGAACCCACATCTGTTCCAGTACGGAGAGGAGACGCTGCACGCCTGGATGGAGCATCGACTCAGTGACGACATCGTGGCCGAGCAGCGCAAGATCGAGGAGGCGGAGCTCATCATCTTCCAGGTCAGAGGTCACTCAGTACGAGGGTGGTTTGTGTGTGCATTTATCAAACCCAACTCAGTGGATTCGATTCACTGTTTGTTTTGTTGTTTATGTGCTCAGCTGTACAGTAACTACTCATGTGTGTTTTATATCATTTTGGAGGTTGAATTTTCTCAGTTTTCTGTCACATAGTCTCTTACAATAAGGCCACAATGTGAAATCAACATCAACTTTCATGAATGAAATACCAAGACTAACTATAAAACATAACGTGCCCATACTTTTAATACCCCTCGGCCAAATATAGTGTAAGAATCTGTTTAAAGTTACTGTCCTATAATTTAGATTAGATTGTCTGTGTGTGAAACTTATTACATACATATTTATATTTGAAAATACTCAGATATTTTAACTGCACAAGGCCATCTGACCTTGAAAAAGTAGGTTAGGGTCACCTATTTTCAATAGGCTTCTGCTCCACGCCAAGATGCATCCACATTTTAAATTTGGTGCAGATATGTCAATGCATTCTTCAGATAATGCGATTCTGTCATTGAATGGACAGACAGACAACAAAACGATTACAATACCCCTTCGGCCAGAAGTTGGCCAAGGGGTAAAAAACTAAAAACAACCGGTGAAACTAAATGAAAACTACACCTCATCATTGTTGTGTTCCTTCCTCTTAGAGAAGGTTGGATGTCAGGGTTCGCCACTCGTGTCTGTTCATTGCCCTTTGCGTTGCTTTCATACAGTCCAGGCCTGTCCAGCTTCTGATGTCCCTAGATCATGTTGTCATGGGTCTTTCTCTCTTTCTCTTGGTATCAATTTTCCCTTCAAGCAAGGTGTGTTTCAAGGTGCTGTGTCATATGATGTGGCCAAAATACGTCAGTTTCTTTGTCTTGATGGTTTCAAGGAGGCATTTTCTGGTGTTAACCCTTCTGAGGACTTCGTGGTTCGTGACTCTGTCCGTCCATGAGATTTTTAGCATTCTTCTGTACGTCCAGAGTTCAAAGGATGTCAATTTCTTTTTCATTTGTGACATAAGTGTCCATGTCTCTGCTTCATACAGCAGTGTTGACCATACATAACAGGACAAAATCCAGATTCATGTTGGTAGTGGAATTTAGGGTCTTTTTTGCACTTTGTTCATCTTAGCGAAGGTTAACTTTAGATTAGATTAGATTAGATCAGATTAGATTAGATTAGATTAGATTAGATTAGACTTTATTGATCCCACAACAGGGAAATTTAATGGTCAAGGCAGCAACAGAATAAAGTGCAAGAAAAAAAGTGTACATGCATAAGGATAGTGAAAAAAAAAAACAAGTTAGTGCAAAAGCAAATAATATAAAATAAAAAATAATAATAGCAATTAAAAAACTAAAAAAAACTGTACAGACTATATACATATTGACAACAGAGGTGAAATTCAGACAGTCCAGATGGGACACAGGCAGGACAGGGTTACACTGTTGGGTTGTTTGTGTTCTGTTGTTGACTCTAGAAATTCTCCTCTAATTTCCTCTTCACATTTCCCATCCTCTGTCAGTTTGTGTCCTTGGTAGATAAAGCTTGCGACTTAAAGGTAGGGTGGGAGATCCTGGAAAAATGGTTCGAGCAAGCTACATTTTGAAAATACACAATTCAGAAGTCCAGACCCCTTTCTTCAGACTCCCCCCCAAAGCCACACCTCCAGAGTACCCGAATGCACAATGCTTGTTTCTGAGGGTTCGCGAACACTGCACAGCATCACTTTCAATGAGCCGGTTAAAATGACTGGATGGTGTTTTTTCAGTCCTGTCCGTTCCACAGGTGACTACATTTTTTTTTATTTTTGTGTTAGAGCATTTCATTAATTGGTTGCAGTCGGCTTGTGAAGGGGATTTTAAGCAATACAGTAAAAAATGCTCCAGGAAAACATCTCCTACCCCTCCCTTAATAACTGCTCCATCAATCACAATGTTGATTCTTGGTCTTTCTTCTCTTTTGCTGATGACCGTTGTCTTTGTTTTCTCAGCGTTCATCTTCATGTAGTAGACTTCTGGACACCATCGTTGTTGACTCCTTTGTAGTTCTCGATGTTCCTGAGGATATGTTCAGTCTACAGGGACTTGTTGACAGGACACATCCTTGTCGTACGCCTCGTTTGATCTCAGTATTATCGGACGTGCGTCTCTCTAGTTGTATGGTTTCCCTTTGTGTCCAGTAGACGTTGACAATAAGGAGCAGGTCTCTCCTCAAAAACTACACCTACCAATGCAATATGACCAACATATATTACAGTTAATGTTCTTGGTTTTGATTTGGTTTCACCAGTTTTAGTGGTCCATAATGTGCAAGAATAAAACATAATGTTGGACCTTCAGTTTCATTCTTCCTACTTGGTGTTAGGTGTTCTTTCATCGTACTTTTCCTTATCTTGAGGCAGGTTTAGCTGTTTCCTCTGTCCCGTATTAACACCGGCCTCCATGCTTGTGTGTCTGCAGTTTCCTCTGTACTGGTTCAGCGTTCCTGCTATTATGAAGGGCTGGATGGACAGAGTCCTGACACAAGGCTTCGCTTTCTCCCTGGAAAAGATGTATAATTATGGAATATTTAAGGTTTGTGCACCACCTCATGTTTTCAGAAAAACAAAAAGACATAATAACAATGACATATCAGGGTTAAAAAATGTAGACAAATTTATTAAACTTATTTTTTACCTTAATTTTAAAGCATATAAACATAACTTCTGATCATTAGGAAATAATTATTTGCCAATTATTTATTAAGATAATTATACAGTACTGTGTAAAAGTCCTCATCTAACATTAGTTTTTTTTTTTGTTTTGTAAACTTATAATGACCACATGTGCATTTCTCAGCTTCTATAATCTATTCTGTCTTTTTCAACCTCTATAAACCAAAGTGGTCATGTGTAGTGTGATCTCCCTTTGCACTTAACAGGGCTTTAACCCTTTTGTTCAGACAATATGGCATTTATTGCAGTAATTTTCTGATGTTTTAAACCGGCTTTCATTCAACATGTCAGATGTTTCTAACTGTGCTGTTTCTTGCCATGGTGTAAGTGGTCACACTAAATATTTTACACAATAATCTTATAATTATTTAGCTCAGTTTTTTTTTTTTTTTTTTTTTAAGGCTCTGCACATATTTCCCAAATTTTCTTGTTGTATCTGAAAAAAATTTAATGACAGTTAAGTAAGACAACAAAGTGAAAGGTGGTAAGACTTTTACACAGAACTGTACATATAATTTATTAAATAAGTCAGTGACATAAAGACAATAAGGTAACACTTTATCACTTTCACATAATTTTAACATTAATGAATAAGTTAGTAATAAGTATCAGCTAAGACTTCACTGTTGAGTAATGCGTTTATAATTCTTTTTAGTGGATGGGCAAGTAAGTGGATGAGATGACACAGTTTATATGGAAATTAACATGTTAAACAATGATTATGAATCTTTATAATTATTACACTACATTTCATTTAAATCCATTAATACTGACACCAACAGTTAGTTAATGGTTATTGTATTAATTAGCTTTAGCTCAACTCAGTTTTATTCATACAGCGCCAATCAAAATGCATGATTATCTCAAGGCATTTCATAAATTCAGCAACAATATTCAATAATACTTGATAGTGTTTTACTAATGTTGGTAGCATTATTCTAAAGTTTAATGTATAACTTACTTTACATAAACACCATTAGTATTTGATGAGTCGATTTATTTGTCGCTGTTATTTAATTGCTACATTAATTCATGTTTTTTAATGTACACCTACTGTGTGTTACTGATGTTTGATGGAATAAATGAACACATCACAATACTACTAAGTGTAATTTAAATAGCATTTGTGCAATTCATAATGGGATATGTCTGACAGAAACCTCATTTAGTCAAATACTGTACAATTATAAGTTATATCTATTTTTCCAGCATATGCTGCATGGGGCATACAGTGTTTATTTTAATTACAATTATCTGTTACTATTTAAGATTGAGAATAAGTTTTGTGACAATGTGCTTTTTTTGCATCATATCACAAATAATTACACATTATATATTTGCATTTTCTTAAAGGATAAGAAAGCAATGTTGTCCTTCACAACTGGAGCAACTCAGACTATGTTTAGTCCTGAAGGGATCAACGGAGACATAAACATCGCACTGTGGCCTATACAGGTGAGTGTGAAGAGGATTAGAGTTAAAGTCAGGTGTAGAGGTTATCTGGAGGGTTTCATTTGAGCCATGATTAAGCTCATGGGGTCGCAGACCAGGGACCAGGTCATTAACATCAGTAGTCTCATTACTAGCAGGTGGGTTGTCGACTGGAAATTAACGAAGAAAGAAGCTGGATGAGTGACTTTTTCCACTCAGTGATGCAGGGGATTGAACTGTCTTTTCTGAAACCCGTTAAAACGCAGGTGTCCTGAGGTGAGTTCAGGGTGAACAAATACCTCTGCGGTGACCTGCAATGGGTTTCCAAATCAAAGAGAATGATTCCAGTAGTTGGCGGAGCCCTGATTTTTGTGACCACAGATTCTGATGATGTTGCACCTGATAACTAGTGATGACACAAATGAACCGAGGCTTCGACGCATGTCTCCAGGAAAAGTGGGCGTGCCAAATGAAGCCTTGTATCACTTGTATTTATTGAGACTTGTATCACTGACGAGATTTGTTTTACACCAGTTTGTGAGTTGGGTGAAATCATTGGTTGGTCAGTTGTTCAGTTTGTAAATGATCCTACTACATCATAGAATAGAATAAGTTTAATTGTCGTAACAAAATACCATTGTACAATGCAGCGAAATTTGTTTTTATGTTCTCTAAGCTGCACAACATAAAATACACACACAAATTACAAAACAGTCAAGAATAGAAATATAAAAACAGTCAAGTAAAACAGACACACACAAAAATGAGCCAATTATCAATAAAATGTGCAAAATGTACAGGTGACAGTAATGACTATAACGTCAAGTGCTGTTTTTATGACTTGAACTTTATTAACTTTTTTTAAGATAAAAAAATAGGCCATACAAAATGTACAATTCCACACCTTAAGCCAGTTATCAATGCAAGTACACCGAAGACACGTGGACAATATTAAATGAAACAAAACATAAAACAATAAAGACGATGCCAACAATACACACATACACAGTTACAATGTCAAGTCTTTTTAAGTACAGTAGAGCAATGTGCTGAGAAAAATATTAGACCATCCTTGTTTTCTTCAATTTCTTGTCCATTTTAATGCCTGGTACAACTAAAGGTAATTTTTTTTGGACAAATATAATGATAACAAAAATAGCTCATAACAGTATAATTTCAGAGCTGATATCTATCCATTTTCCATGTTTTCTTGATAATAACCAAAATCACCAAAAACAGTGTTTTTATTCATTCCATGTTTTCTTTTCTGTCTGTTTTAGTCAGATGATACACACAGGAGTTTGTACTTGATTGCATAATCATTGCTTCTGATGACTTTTGGTGGTTTAATCGTTTTTTCCGTGACTGTAGGTTCCATTACCATTTTTACTTCAGGTCATGGTAATATGATATTGCCTGTTATATTTTCATTTGAACAACAGATGGCAGTATTCATTGTTTCAATGAGGCCTCCAATGGTGAACCTGTTGTTGAATCAATGGGCTGGAAAGTCTCAGTGATTCATGGGGCTTCATTTAACTTTCACTACTGATAACTAGATGTTCTGTTAGAGGCCTAACCCTGGGGCTCTGTGGAAAGACTGATTAAAAACCAGCGGGCATCCAGATTGTTCATTTTAGGACTGAAAAATGGCATTACATGTATCTGTAGCTGAAATAGATAAAAGTGAAGTCAGTCTGGCCACCAGAAGAATCAGCCTTTTGTACAAGTTTATGTAGAAGACAATACTGGGCCTCTTGTCTGTCTACATTTGTACAATAATTGTGAGAAATTCTGATACTTAATTATCTCTGTGAAATGATCATATATTGCTTTCTGTTCCACACATCCATACAGAACAGGGTCAAAGGGCTTTTGTTCACTCTGCACCTGATGCATGGAATCCGATTCACAAACACTGGAAACTAACAAGTTAATGTCTTTGAATGCTTTGAAGTACAGAGTTCTTGAGGCCGACTCCATAACTTGCACTTGTTTTTCTTAATCTGCTCCTAAATGTTATTTTTTTCTAACTATTTATTGTTAAGTGTGTGTGTGTTTTGTGTATTAACTGTGTAATCTTGTAATTGTGTGTGTATCTTAGCCAGGACTCCCTTGTTGAAGAGTTTCTTAATCTCAATGAGATTTTTTTTCCTGGTTATAAAAAAAAAGAAATAGGAGGAATGTCACTGTGGATATCTGAAAATGTTGAACTCATAAAGTCTATTGATGAATAATGCCTCTTGTGTTGTTTCAGAACGGAACGCTGCACTTCTGTGGTTTCCAGGTTCTTGCTCCTCAGATATTTTGGAGTCCAGCTTTCTGTCCTGATATGGTGCGCACAATGATGCTAGATGGATGGCGAGCCCGACTCAAAGGACTGTTGAAGGAAAAGCCTTTGACCTTTGCCCCCTGTGAGCTCTTCGACCTCAGTTTTCAGGGTGGGTTCCTGCTCCGGCCCAGTGTGAAGGAGGAGCTGAAGTCACAGCCGTACGGCCTCACCACAGGACACCACCTAGGGAAACCACTGCCTCCAGACAACCAGATCAAAACTCAACCTGATCAAAGTAGACCCAAAGCAGAGTGAAAGCGTGGGACAGCCCTGGCACCAACACCTGGAATCTATAATCTGAGCTCATTTTTGTCATTTTCTTTGTATTTGCTGAAATAAATAGTATTGAAATAATTTCAGTAACAGATATGCAAATGTCTTTTTTTGTCAGTCATTCCTCTTATCTCCCTGAATATTTTTCATAACTGATGAAGAGCATTTTAATAGAATTACAAATCAAACACCCTCCAATACGCTGAGTCAAATGTGTTTAAAATGTTCATATTTGTCAACAGTCGCTAATGCAACTCAAACAGTTTGGTGTCAGATTGACCCCAAACAACATGACGGGCCTACAAAATGTAAAACATATTATCGTGGCAACTTTACTTAACTATAAAAGGATTTTAATAATATAGTTGGAGTCTCTAAACATAGAATGGCATTGAAAAAATAGTGTTTAAGAACTAAAAATAT